>JACEVL010000178.1:457500-985000 GCA_020284085.1 Aporrectodea caliginosa | reverse complement strand
AGGTCATTTAGTCTACATTTGTATGAAACAAACTATTATATATATCGACGACATTATATCGTGTCACGAGATAGTAGTATTAGATCAGCAGCTGATATCGATCTGCAGCTAAAATAGAATCAGAATCAATAAGGAGCAAAGATAGCAGTAGCATCATAGCTGTTGCCGGTGTCATGACAACGTGTTGTAACCCAGCAGCTGCTTGGTGTCGTGGCAACACGTTGTAATACGTTGTATAATGAGCAGCAATGGGTGTCATAACAGCACGTTGTCAAATTAGCAGCTGTTTCTGGTTGTCCTGACAAAGCGTTGTCCAGTCATACTCTAACGTCATCCATGTTCTCTTGCCTTTCGTTCAGATGCATCGATCCTCCGATGATAAGATTAAGTTTTATTCTCAGCAACCGAAGCCTTGTATAGACCGAGGTACAGATTCCTACAAACGACGCTAGCACGGACCACCTCCGAGGGGTCATAGTTGCACTTTTATAGCGCAGTATTTCGGTGGATGTCGCCGATTTCTATCTGGCGTGGAAGATCTACGCTGGACATTATTCTGAGGTCGTTTCGAGAGAGGCGGCGCTGCTCGTTAGAGTCACATTGAGCCTCGACTGAGTCGAAACTAATACGTAGGAGATGGAGTTGCCGACCGAGTATAGAAAGAGTCTTTATCGAGGAAACAGACACGTTGTGTGTGGTCATTGCAAACTAAGACAATAGAATATGGTATGAGAGACAAAGAAGGAATGGATGCCAGTATATCAGAACTATTCGTCCCTGTGGATGGTGCTTAGTAGTCCCTTTATATGTGCTTGACAGTCCGTGTGTTTTTTAATGCTGTCGGTGTGTAGCAAGCTGTAGGTTTGTATATCTGACTATCCGAATGTTCCTTCTCGTGCGAGTGTGTGTAGCGATTCAGTCGATCGGTGAGACTGAGTTTCATTGTCTCCTATCTATTTTTGTATTGTACTGTATTGTATTTATAAATTTATAAAGCGTCTATTTGGGTCCGAGATAACTGTATATGCAATTAATGTAGCGTCCTTGTTTTGAGTCTTACAAAGGCGCTAAGAGTTACGAGGAACTATATGAAAAGCAAAATAGGGGGCGCAAATACGCCCATGTCTGAGGTTATGTCTCATCCGGTTCTTGGCCTAGCAAGTCTTAATCCGTAGTCGAACTATTAAAACATAGACCATTATTGTAATGGTAAGCTCAAAATTTCTATAGCGCTACTTGTAACTGAGCGCATGGCAACAGCTTATAATTTACGAATCGTATTAAATCATTCGCCAGGTTGCGTGCAGCTACTCACTAGTGACCTGTTGAATTGTGCATAAGGAAGACAGGCATTTTTGTCTATTTGGAACCTCTCAGTAGCTCTCCGCACAAGACAATATCTCGTAAAACAAACTTAAATTGAGCTGGAACTGGATGTTGAGGTGAGTCGTGAAAGACCGCGCGTGGCTGTATAGTGGAATATTGTTCCATCATCGCCATCGATTTTCCTTTATTCGATAGTAAACTGGTAAATACACAACTTTTTACATAGAACTTAATAAATCATTTTTCGTTTAAGGTCAATTAGGTCTGGTTTAGATATGGTCTTGGGCATCGTTCAGGATATGGAAATTGCATTGGAGTTAGCTGTGAATCTAGACCCGTCGTGGCCTCGACGCTTCATTCTCTATTTTGTCAATGTTTTTAAATAAAACTATAGATATACAGTTGCGGTCGTCCTCATCAGGGTGGGAGAAACCCTGGGGCCGCGGGCGAAGCTCATAGTAAGTGGGGCGACTTGGAGAGAATAGACGATGTAATACGTGACTGGTTGGAGCAGGAGACCCCATATAGACATTTGTCTGCTTATAACGCCATAGTTGCAGCATTTCTCGCTTGAAGGCAAAGCAAAGAAAGCCTCGGCGCTTCATCCTCCCTAGCAGTCTATTCTTTTCACCCGGCTCCGTTCGTCATCTGCATGGTAGGCTATAGCCCCAAAGCTGACGAACGTCAGATCTACTAGTACTGCTATTCCTTTATTTCACACAAACGCAGCAAGGTTACAAAATCAGCAGTTTAGATAATGATTAGACTAAAATAATAGTCAAATAGCTAAAAGAATAAGGAATGTATTAATGACTGAGAAAATTATTGTTTACCCTTTTACACCATAAAGACTATCATGTCTAATAAATCAGTGAATGAATAAATAAATAAATGTTAATATTCATGCATAGTAAGCTGTATTTGAACCGCAAAGGCTACGCTGGAAGGGCAACACATACAGAGTAAGCCATGACATCAAGCTTCACGGTCAAGCAGGCTATATGGTAAAAAAAACTAGGCAGGACATGGATTGTATGGTCTCCAACCATAAAAAAACGATGCGCAGGCAGCTACACGGTGAATGGCATTGGGCATCAGATTTCCAATACGCTATTAGACAATACACGTCTAATTATGTGAAGAGCATTCCGTTGTGAAAGCGAAACGCTGTTCTATCCCTAATGCAAACAGCATCTGATGCATCTCCAATAGATCGCTTCTGGAGGATCGAACATATAATGTTATACGGAACCTAAGCCATAGAGCTGTAAGGCACAGAGCTCGTCATCCGCTGTAAATTTTTATATCAGTTCCTGGAAAACACTTTTCCCAGAAATTTCGACGTTGCTGAAATGTGTGCATCAGGAGCTCACATAAAGCTAAGTCTGCCTATGTATGTATCGTGTATCGGAAAATTGGGTTCTTACTACAATACCGAATTTATTGTAACAGGACGTTTTATGGGATCTTTAGTGCACATTGTAAATACAGTGCCATACACCCTGTTGTATGTGAACCTGTGTTCAAATCTTGTCATGCTTAGGACTGCTGAAAATGCTAACGCAAGCGAATGCGCGCATACACGTGCATAATGTGTAGGCCTACGTGGCGAGAGTAATTATATTCTGTTGATGGTTTAAATCGCTCGTTTAGGCTTTTATAAACGAATTAGAAGGCATAACCAATTCTGTCGTTTTAACATTGTGTGAAACAACTTCAAATGATAGTCACTGGCATCTGGCGAATGATAGTGAAACTTCCGATTGCTGAAGATAATATAAGAGGAATCGAGCAAGTTTGCAATCCGACTTTAAAGCTGTCCACAGCAGCATGCAAATAAAAACACTGCTGCACGACAAAATTTATTTATATTCATACACACAATCAATCCATCAATTTATTAGTCGATCAGTCCATCAATTCATCTACCAATTACTCGGTCAATCCATTCATCCATCAATAAATCCATCTATCTATGCCTCTATCAATCCATCCTCTCATCCATCCATCCACCCATCTATCCATCCATCCATCTACGTGTTGTGCATGAATGAATGCATGCATGCATCCATCTACCCACCCACTCAACCAGCCAACCATCTAACCAACCAACCCGTCAGTCGCTCCGTCCGTATGTTCGTCTGTCCCCATCCACCCTCCCTTCTTTCTTCTTCCCATGATATGGATCTACTCAGACATTGCGTAGGGCAGCAGCCGAGGACTCAGCCGATGTCTGCGTCGTTAGCCATCAACTGCAGTGGACTTCTTGGCAAAGGACCCACGCTGGCCTTCTTTCAATCGCATCAAAGGCGACCAAGCAACAAAGCAGTCAGAGACGAAAGCTGCGCTGCCAAGCCACAGTCCCCTTGACCCTCCGCCGCCGCCCGGCCCAACGAGGCCTTTGACAGCGTCAACCGACGACCCATGCACACCTGACCGATGGCGAAACGCCTCCTTGAAATCAATAACGAAAACAAAAGATGTTAGACGACGTGGAATTAGGCCTCAGCTTTTCATCAAACGTCTTCGCTGCCTGCTAATCGATTAGGCCGAGTCGCCTCTACCTCCATCCAACGTTGGCTCTAACCGGGCTACGACGGAGGACGGAGTTAGAACCCTTGGACGGAGGAAGAGGTCTCGGTCAGTCAACGCCCTTTGTAAGGCGACGACGCAACGACGGCCTATTGGAGATGAAAACAATGTCCCTGGATGCAATCGAAAGGTATCGCTAAATTGCAGGCAGAAAATCATTAAATTCCCCGTTAAATAATAATAATTGTGACAAATAACAAATGAATAATAGTAGTAATAATAATAATGGATGTAGACTTGGGTAGACGTACTTGGAGTGTATCTTGTAAGCAGACGACCTCATTTTAATGTCAGCATCCTTGTGCGATCTCCAAGCTTAAGGTTGCCAGATACATAGCTAGCCCAAGGAGGACACAGAAAGCCGGAAAGGAGGACAAAGGTGGACGCATTGAATGTTTCACTCCAGACTCGGGAGTTGGGGTCTCCTAAGTAACCAAGAAAAGAAGTCACATTGGAAAGCAGCACGTGAAATCAATTGAGGCATTTTTATCATAATGCTGCAAAGTATTTATTTAAGCAATCAATTGCACCTTCTTGTTTATGCACAGTATTTTTTCTGAGCAGCCAACAACATGCGCGTGTAGTTGTTAAAACTGATTTAAAAAAAATAATAAGTTAATAGTCTAATACAATAAACATACAAAAAGCCGGACATTGTCGAGCTTTTCAGTTTTGCCTGCCGGACAGAGGACATGAGCCCCAAAAGAAGGACTGTCCTCCTTTTGCCGGACGTCTGGCAACCCTATCCAAGCTATTATAGTTGATATTTGCTTTGTTGAGCTAGAAAGTATTGACATGAAGCTAAATGTAGCCAAATCTCAAGTGATAGGATTGGATCACATTTCCGTAATGCGTGCAAGCATCAATGTCAACGGAGTACATTATGTGAACAAGTAAAATATCTGGGCTGTTTTCTGGTTACAGCCAAGTCATTTAAAGTTAGTCTGTATGAAATGCGTGTCTATAGTCCAACGCCTCTCAGTTGCCACTAAACGCATTTTGGCCCAGTTGGCTACGTTGGTTAGAGCGTAGGCTGCATCCCATGCGTCTCTTTGTAAGAGTGAGTGCAGGTCGCGGTCCGCCTCCCGATACTGGCTTATCTTCAGAGATTTAAATCTCGGGCTAGCACGGTCCGTGCACGGGGACCTTAAATGCCGTGACACCCATTCAAACGAGCAGTGATGTTGAGGATCTCACCCGATCAATTCATTGAAAAATGAGCAGAGTCGCTGCCATGCGGTCGCTTTATAAAAACCTATAGGCCTACATTTTCATTTTAATACAGCTACCTTTCGCGGCATTTTCTCCATGCCGGAACTTGACGAGGTTTAGCCAATCCAGAGCTGCTTTAAGTCCCTAGGGATCATATGTACCTCGAGAAAAAAAGAGAAACATAATTATGATAATCTCACTAATCATCCAGCGCTTCAACGCCGTCTCGTTCTGCGGTACCTTCATTATCACCTGAATTGGGAGAGACGTAACCGCTGCAGATGCCCTTTTTTCTGTCTTCGGATAATTTTTGTATCACCTGAGGGATTAAATATAGGCCCACCTCGGGTTAAATAATAATAATGATAATGATCATGATCATGATCATTGATCATTGATCACGACGATGATGATGACGGTGATAATAATAATAATATTAATAATAATGATAATAGTAATAATTTTTATTTTAATTATAATTATAATAATAACGACAACAACAGCAATAATACGTCGGTAATTGATTCGTCTTCTGTATCATGTTGGCTGATTAGTTGTCTAAATGCAGAATTTGCACGATAATTCTGTCAAGTTCGAATTTTACCTGAGCCGAGTATACGCGTGCCGCAATTGTTTATCGTTTCACGACGGATTTAATGCGTTTCTGGCGGATTTTGTGGCATGCTATCATGATCTTCTGTGACTGGAATGGTCCATCTACAGAGGGGGTACAGGTTCCGAACAGCCAAGCCTCAAACCTATAGTACAGACCTACAATGCAACATAACATACACTAATCTAGGATAACATTACACAACATAGCACAACACAAGACAACGTAACTCAACAGAACTTAATATAGCGAGCATTTAATTTTTGATAGCACTGTACTGAGCAAGCAGGTAAGAGAATTAAGCTGAGATAGTACTACGAATAACTGATGATAAGACAGAAAATGACGTCATTCTTTTGGTAGCTCTGAGGAAGAATAAGAAAGTTTGTACAGTTTAGACTGACAAAAATATATTCTCACACAGAATTCTGTAAAATAATAGTGAAATTATGAAAATATCCAAAATGTCACAGTTTGAAATATCTATTCTCACGTTGAATTTCTGAAAACAACGAAAATATAAAAGTCACACTGTAAAAAAATTATATGCTCACACTGAATTCTTCAAAAATATCTAAGTTTCACACTGTGAATAATAATTATATTCTCACACTGAACCGTGTAAAAACATAAAAAAATTCACATTTCGAAGAATATATTCTCATTGAATTCACACGAACAGATCCATTTTGGCCTAAAAGGTAAGGGAACCGAGCAACACACAGTTCTGTTAGTAGTTAAGATTTATGTCTTGTGTCATTTGTGTTCTTGTGAATTGTTTAATTGCATAATTGTAGGCCTACACTGTAACCGGTTGCGGTTTGTCAACCGGATTGTTTCAATAAACGAAAATATTATATAATAAACGATGACTTCATACGTCAGGGTCTTCCAGTCTAAATGCATCGGTGCACTGGTGTTATTCTGCAGCAGAGTTCAGGTAACGAGGTCGTTTCTTCAAGGAAAATACACAAATTGAAAGATAAATCAATCAAAATGGAGGTCTTAGGAATGCAGTGCTCTTTCTGCAACTGTTGACATCTGAACTAAATAATCGCCTTTCAATATCTGCCGAAGACTGCGTGGCCAATACAATGCAGTGCGTTTCACTGTTACCCGATACCTGCTAAATATAGTGCTTCATATCAAACAGTAGTATTGCTTTTGATTGTAGGTCTATAGTTCTTCAGTAAAGATGGATTCGAAATAAATAAATAACTAGGATGGAGAGAGGGGGAGACAAAGGAAAGGGACGGAGAAATAGTAGGATGACAGTTAGAAGGAAAATTGTCATTAAGAGAGCGTCTTTGAAAGGGTCCTAAAGAAATATTCAGTTACATACATAATACACACATACATACATAATAAATACATAAACACATATAATACATATATATACTGTGGCTTGTTGGTCTAGAGAGAAACTGCTTAAAAGTACCGGGTTTAGATAAAACGATATTTTAAAAATCTATTTACAGAGAAAAATTATACTTATCATTGACGACAGAACACCTACGAGGGTCAACACGAGGCACAAACGTCAGTCCAAATGAACCAGCAGCTTAAACAAAACCTCTATAACCGAGTTCCAAAATATGCAAGTGTCATCCCAGAGGGAGACCAAAGAAGCAGCTGCATACACGACAGACTGGCGCAACAAAAGGATTCTAGTCTACATGCTACTCGGCCGCACTTATAGTATATATAGTCTGGCGCCAAACGCATTAGGCGTGCAACCCATCCTTCCTAGACCAACGTGCTATGTCCTTACGCCTACACGTGAAAATACATAAACGCAGATATATAGACAATTAGACATGCATACAAACTCATGAATGCATTGATGCATGCACATATGCATCCTTATAATCATACCTACATTTCTGCTGTCGACTTCCAAAGTTACCAATCCATAGTGCTCGAACTGTTAATTCATCCGATTTATATTTTAGCGTTTACTCTAGTAAAGACTCAATGGCTTTGATTTTCGGTAGTATTATAATAATTATTAAGAAAGAGTTCTCTTGAGACACATAATACATACATAGGCCTATTGTCTCTCTGGCAACCGAATTCGGACCTCCAATGGACATCGAACGCTGGATCCTCTGATACGAAGCAGCGCTCTTGAATATGCTGGTGCCCTGCGCCAAGCTTTATAGAGTTGTTCCTTAGAAAATTGTAATTTACGATTATGATTACGATTACGAGTAGGTCCACTTGAGGGGTCGATATAAAATGCTATACTTGCCTGAATCTATCAACAGCACTCGTAGCTCAAACTTCTGAAACTTTCAATTAGCAAAAAATCTTTTCCGCGCTCTTCCAGCAAACGTAGGCCTATACAATCATTCTTTAACCGGCTTTCATGCAACCTGTGCCTTGAGCTTCTTCTACTTTCTGTAGCAATTTCTCAAGCGGTTGATGAACTTTCTGTATGTTTACAACTAAAAACACATGCGTACATGAATAAGCTACATGCAGCAAGATTATTAAAATCGTTCTTTAATGTTTCACATTTTAATTCTAGTCCATGAGTAACATCATTTATGAAAAGCAATTACTAAATAGGTTTGGTACAGATTAGCTGAATATTTAGAGAAGGGAAACAATTGGGAGATCCAAAATGGACCAGAGTCCTACATACATGAGATAGTGCATGTATCCGAGCAGACAATGCATGTCTGCATACAGACATACTGAATGCATACATGTGATCACATGCGTTTGTAGTGGCTCTATCATCAATCCACTCTGAAAGTCTCTTCTAATATAATTACATTGTGTTTCGTTTGCATGTAGGCTGAAGTGGATGCGACTGAGAGGGAATGACTGAAGAGAGGGGAAGATGAAGAGTTGGTCGACGGCGCCATCTGACATATGAAGCCAATGAAAGAGGAACAAGAGCGACGACGGGGGAAAAGAGGGGAAATGGGACAGAGGGAGTCGGATCGATCGAAGTGGGATGCAGGAAGGGGAAGAGTAGGACAAAGGACTCTGATCCCTGTCTCTTCCGTTTCATCTCTCATTCGTTCTCTCTGTCGTTCTCTGTTCGTCTAATACGCGCGTCCTCTCGTGTCATCGTCATTGTCGTTGGTCGGCGACAGGAGGAAGGGGAGGAGGAGGAGGAGGAGGACGAGAAGGAGGAGGAGGAATAGGAGGATGAACAGGAAGATGAAGAGCAGGAAGAGGAGGAGGAGAAGGAAGAGGAGGAGGAGGAGGAAGAGGAAGAGGAGCAGGAGGAGAAAGAGGAGGAATAGGAGGAGGAGGAGGAAGAGGAGGAAGAGAGAGGAGGAGGAGGAGGAGCAGGAGGAGAAAGAGGAGGAATAGGAGGAGGAGGAGGAAGAAGAAGGAGGAGAGGAAGAAGAGGAGAAGGACCAGGAGCAGAAAGAGGAACAGGAGAGCAGCAGCAGGAGAAGAGGAGGAAGAATATGTAGAGGTGACGAGGAAGAAAGAGGAGGAATAGAAGTAGAAGGAAGAGGAGAGGAGAAGGAGCAGAAGGAGAAGGCAGACGGGGTTCCTGCCTTCAGCGTCGCTCATCGCTTGAGCTGCTGCCGGAGGGCGCTGTTAGTGGGGCGCCCGTGTCAGAGTTGGACCAGCTGCAGCAGCAACGGACGCCCAACAACCGACCGACGAAGAGGGCGCTGTCTGGCTTGAGAGGCATAGGCGACCGAAGCAGGACAATAGCATAGGGAGTGCCATCGACAGACACATACAGAAGGACTCGGTGCTGTTGAAAGATAGACAAACGAAGCAGGAAGAAAACAAAGATAGAGAGAGAGAGAGAGAGAGAGAGAGAGAGAGAGAGAGAGAGAGAGAGAGAGAGAGAGAGAGAGAGAGAGAGAGAGAGAGAGAGAGAGAGAGAGAGAGAGAGAGAGAGAGAGAGAGAGAGAGAGAGAGAGAGAGAGAGAGAGAGAAGAGAGAGTGAGAGATTGAGAGATTGAGTGAGTCAGAGAGACATACAGACAGAGACAGACAGAGAGACAGAGAGACAGACAGAGACAGACAGAGAGAGACAGAGAGAGAGTGAGAGAGAGTGAGAGAGTGAGAGATTGAGAGATTGAGTGAGAGAGAGAGACAGACAGACAGATAAGAAAAGAGAAACAGACAGACAGAGACAAAGACAGAGAGCAAGACTTGTATAGACAGCGAGTGAGAGTGAATGTGGGATTGAGCGAAAAAGTAAGACACACATACAAACCGTCACACACATACAAACACTGGTAGACATGCACAAAGCCAGACATACAAGCAACCACACCAACGACAGAAACACAGACAGATGCATAGATTCGCGAGCGTGAGATCGAGCGAGCGCCTGCTTCATCGTCAGCGACCGATCGGTCGGACAGACGGACGGAGCATTGAGCGTCGTCGTCCTCGCAGAGACCAGAGACGGACGAACGGTCGACGGATGATTTGCTCTGGCGCCGCCAACGAAACAACAACAACAACAGCGAGAGAGAGAGACCATCGCAGGCGAAATAATCCATCTCGATATCGTTGAACGGATGAGACATAAATTAATGGCATCGTAAGTCGCGCACCAGACTACGACACCAATCATCGGACGAAGAAGAAGGGCGCTTGGGTGTCGCCGCCGCCGCCGCCTTAGTCACCCGTCCGTCCGTCCGTCTGTCCGTCCGTCTGTCCGGTAATCTGGCGGACGAAGAGTTCATGAGAATAAGTTGTTTGGAAATATTATTAGCAGAAGGAGGGAAACTATGCAGTCCAGTCTACCATCGACGTCGAAAGCAGGTTTCATGACGGATCCAGGTTAGACTGCGTTACTCATCTTTGTTGTATTGTAATGTATTTAAGCACTTGTAAAGCGTCTCTAGTAGTGTGAACCGTTCAGAGGTGCTGCCAGTGCGCAAGGCCCCGCGAAAAGATGCAGATTTTGTGAAAAGCGAAGGAAGAAGAGAGACTGCTAGATAGAATTGTACAGCCAACAGAAGGAGAAAGAGCATTCCAAAGAGAGGGACCAATTGAAATGTGACTAACAGTAGATCGATGGTCTGCGAAATCCAGGGGTTTGATATGGACAGTTTAACCAAGGTATTGAGTGTATAGGATTAATATTTGTTATGTAATCGGCAGAACTGTCACAGCTGATCTTTTCATACCCCAAAGCCTTTGCATACGGTATATGCCATGCCATGCTATCCCATCTCAACTCAACTCGTCACACCTCGGCCTATCTATCTCATCAACATCATCGAAATCGCATCTAATTTTTAGTTAACTTTAATCTTATCGAAATCTGACGAGATTATGGATAAGAGAAGAAAACTTAACTATAAATAGGATGTCATAACCAAATACTTCAATAAGTTAAGTTTGCTGGGGCCGGCCAAACAATTAAATTTTAAACGCAGGACTTGTAAGCTGTGCTCTTTCCAAATTTCAATATATAACACAATCGATCTATGCGAATGAATCCACACGAAATGCACTCATTGTAGAGTCTTGGTTTAGCTTCCACCTTATGTTCAACTTTGATTCTGTAAACTAAGATAAGACTTAGATAAACTAGTAGTAACTTTTCAGGGTTGTGCTCCTTATAGGTGTTGTCTATCCATTATTGGGTCTACTTTAAATCCTATCAACAATATAACAGAGACATTTAATCAAATTTAAAAGTGAAAGACTTCATTTTCAAGTGAACTGAAAGTCGTTGCTTAACGTTGCGCCGATTGGTTTGTCTTCGTAAAAACTTCCAGTAATCTGAAACCATAATCTAACGTTTATCTCAGAAACATTTTGCAAATGTCGATAGCGATAGACGTTGCACCACTGTTTATAAAACCCATCTTTATCTGTATATATGTGCATTTCTACAAACCCGTTAAGTGACTCACACAACTGCTTCTTGCTACCTTGCTGATGTCGTAGCTCTAAACGAAGGATTAGTCCACCTGCACATGAATGATGCTCAACATGTAGCTTGAAATGGTCTCCACTGGCAGCCTCTTGCAGACACGTAGAGCGAGGAGATGGTTGAATGGTAACACGCTGGCACGAAGATCAGAAGGACACGCGTTCGATACCCGCTAGTCCCATAGGGTTGACTCAGCCTTCAACACTCTAGGGGACGACTGCAAAATGAGCAGTAGGACAGAAGGGCGCCTTGCAGGCAGCCAAACAATTAAATTCGACTCCTGTTAAACTTTTTATCATCTGTTACTAGTACAGTAGGTTACGTCATGTAATCCTACTGCGTACTTGTCAGTTTGAATTAGTAAACGAATATTACTAACATACTATTATAACAAATACTTTTCACCAACGGCTGACAGTTGACGCATATATATATATATATATATATTATATATATATATATATATATATATATACAAACTCCCGGTCCTGGATTGAGCCGAAAACAAAAATGACATTAAGTCGATAGCAGCGGTCGCAACACACGATGGCTCTAACGAACCAATCATTGCAAGGTTAAAGAGTCGAGCACAAGGCGTCCATAAGGCCAACGCTTTCGGGACTGCCCTGTCCGACGAATTCGCAGAAAAAGCCAACCAACAAGAACTTCCTGGAAAGGGAGAATGGTCGGCCAAACAGTCAGCGTTATCGATGGCACTTGAAGCACATTGGATAATTGACCTGTCTTTGCAACAAGGTCGACAACGATTTACAAGCAAGCGATAACGAAGCACTGAGTACATTTGGAAGAGATTGATTGATATTTATAATAACCGTAAGATATTATTAATGTGTCTACAACTGATATTATTCTAGTTCGTAATGATATTTAACATCAGAGCAGAGAGCGCCTCGTATTAGTTTGCTGTCGGAGTGGCGATATAGAAATGCAGTCTACATTCACAACTACAGGTTTACATTAAGACTGAATTACACAGAGATGAAAGACTAAAGCTGTAACAATTTCAGATCCTTTTCTGAAAGTAATTTTAAAATTCACACATACTGAGTCTGACTGTCGCGGATCCTTCTAGGAACTAATTTCAGTCATCAGGCATTGGACTGCATACATTTGAGTGCAAATAGGGCCTACAGTTGGACGAGCACAACAACCTAAGGATGGGCGCCAGAGGATGAACAACTTTCAAAAGACACTCCTGGGTTTTGAAAGGTCATCAGCATACGCCGTAGCAAGTTGGATGAGAAGATGATCAACACCTTAAGCTGGCTCAAAGAGGCAACTATGGATATGAAGTGTTAGGGACTTCATTTTTCCTAGCCTCAACATATGAGGGCTATTGGGTAGTCCTCTCCCTCGCCGACTCATCTTCACACCGACAGTGTACGATCAATGCACTCATTACAGCTAAGCCTGCTACGGGTGCAGATGGAGCAGACATTTTTAAACAATTCCTTCCCCGGTTGACAGTCCAGAACTTTAATCACTGGACTATTATATATAGCGCAACCCACAATATGGATAAGTCTAGAGGAGCCTTGTATCGGCAAAATTGATAGCGGACGTGAAGAACGTTTCTCTGCACTTCGGACGAGCAGTCACCAGCCGAGCACAGGAGCCTTGCACCGTCCGTGCTCAGCGAGTCAATGAAACCTCTTTCCTATATTTACCGCTTGTCGCCATTAGCGTTATCGGGTCCGCTGTGCTAGCCCGTGATATAGGTCTAAGCTTTTCCATTACCTCTAAATCAGGCTTTGACTGGCCGGCTTATGTCTTGCAGAATATCCTGCTTCTCGTACGGTTGTTGAATCTAAGAAAATCAGAATCTGGTTCAAAAACACAACTGCACAGAATTCAATGGTAAACGTTCAGTGCAGATAACAAGGACTACTTACTGACTGTCGATGAAGCTACTATAATTTAAATATATATAAAGGATTTAATTAAAAATACACATTAAACTCGTTAAGAGACCGTAATGGACGCAAGCGCAAAACTTGTGGACGTCCGGTGAAGAATAAAATTTCGCCAAATTATTTTATCATGATATTCGACCAACAGTTTGATCGCTTTTGGTTTCATCCAAATTTCGCTGGACTGGTTCGTTCTCTGTCTCATTGACCATCGCAATATTCTCCATTCTTATATTTTTAAAAGAGTGCTGGTATAAAAGGTGTTAAACGAATCAGTAGAACTCATAGGCGTAGGAGGCAGGGGGTCAGAGGGGCAAATGCCCCCCAAATTTCGGGAATTCCTGTTTTTCGGGCAAGAAGTGCCAGGGTAAATGCTGAACAAACAATTAGAAGTTCAGCAATCGGTAGCACACAGCGCGATCTGCCAGCTCCAACTTGCCCGAATCGGAATACTTAGCTACTACCTCGCAAACCACCATAATATTTACAGCTTTATTCATTGATGTAGGCTACTAAATAATTAGCCAGTCACTTAAAGCATCCAACATATGTTGGCTCGGGTGCTGCCCGAATCCCCAAAACCGGAATCCCCGAAACGAATTTCCGCTGGATCCCCCAAATTGATTTTCTAAGTCCGACCCGAATATAATTAACAAACAAACACGTGAATATCGATATACATCAAGGTCATGCTAGGTATATGTCATGTTTACAATTGAAACCGTGAATAGCTTTCGGGAGTTCGGCCGCTTTCTAGAAAACTGTTTTTGGGAAATCGGGCTTTTGTGTAGCCTATATTTTCAGCGTTTTCACGGATTCGGGTTTCGGGGATTCGGGTTGACCCCTGTTGGCTCGGTAGGCTACCGACTTAAGAAAGAAATTAAATTCAAGTTGCTGCACTCCACTTTTTAGCGTGCAATTCCGAAAGTAAGTTAATTTTGAGTGCAGAAATTTCAGATCGTTCCAAAGATGGTTCACATAGTTTCAGAACGATCGTTCAGATCGTTTTAGAACGATCGTTCAGTGGACTTCGGAAGATGAAAACATATATCTTCACAGCACCATGGGTAGGGATAGTAGAAATTCACGGCAAAAAAGTTCAAAATTCACGGTAACATTTAGTAAAAACAGGCAAAAATTACAGCAAATTCAGGGCATGAAAAAGGCTTAACGCATATGTCAAAACTTTTTCAGAAAATCAAGGCAATTCACGGCATTTGGGGAAAATCAAAATCGCGGACTTCACGGCTTCCATGACTTGAACTTCGTGAATTTCAACTATAGACCTCTCCCTAACCATGGGTCAAGCTAGGCTCAATGATCGTTTGATTATCAACATTGAACGTGCAACTACAACTGGGGTCAACTGCAGATGAAAGACATTATTGAGACTTGTTAGACGCGAGAATAGAAACTCTATCGTGTTCTAGAGAGACGTGAGCGACTATAAATGCAAGACACCAGTTATTCGTTATTTATATTTTTCGGGCAAAAATAAAATCTTGCCCCCCTACCACTGAAATTCCCCCTACGCCTATGGTAGAACTACATGTAGATGGCGCTTCAGTATTTCCAATAGAGAATTATTAGAGAATTATAGCATACATGTTTATTGTCTGATTTCATGCATGGAAAAGATAAGTTAAGCTTACTTTCATTGTTTATTTATTATACGACGCTTTCAACACAAGGGGTGGTCTTGGGGTAGAATAAAATGCACAGCTGAACAATCTAACAACAGGAATGTATGGGCCCCAGCTGCGGGGCCAAATGTCATCATGATCATCATCATGATCATCATCATGATCATCATGATCATCATGGTCATCATGATCATCATGATCATCATCATCATCATCATCGTCATCATCATCATCATCATCATCATCATCGTTATCATCATCATCATCATCATCATCATCATCATCATCATCATCATCATCATCATCATCATCATCATCATCATCATCATCATCATCATCATCATCAGTTATCGTCATCATCATCATCATCATCATCATTATCATCGTCGTCATCATCATCACCATCAACGACCATCATCGTCCTCGTCATCAGCCAATTTACCACTGAAATCAAACAGGAAAAAACAGCAGGTGCAAGACAGCTATTTTATTTTCAGTTTTATTTCGCTCCCTTATTAGTGTGGATGAACGGATCCTTTTATTTTAATTGGAGAACATTGTACAAGATGATGATTGTAGAAGAGAAACTGGCCATAGGCTACTGCGTTTAATGGCAATGGTAATGATGATGAAGATGATGTTGATGATGATGATGTTGATAATGATGATGCTGGTGATGATGATAATGATGATAATGATCATGATCATGATGATAATGATGATGATGATGATGAAGTTGATAATGATGATGCTGGTGATGATGATGATAATGATGATGATGATGATGATAATCATGATGATGATAATGAAGTTGATAATGATGATGCTGGTGATGATGATGATAATGATGATGATGATGATGATAATCATGATGATGATAATGAAGTTGATAATGATGATGCTGGTGATGATGATGATGATTATTATTATTATTATTATGAACATGATGATGATGAATATGATTGTGATGAAGATGATGAAAAGGATGATGATAATTATGACGATGATGATGGTGACGATGACAATGATAAAAAACAAAGACAAGTGATGACCGTGATACCAACGGCGATGATGATGACGGCAATAATAAGGACGATGACGGCGTCTATGACGAGGATACTAATAACAAGAGAGCCGACGTCATTATTTATATTGTTATTGCCAGGCCGAAGAATGATTTGACAGTGGCATTAACGTATTGCCACATTATATGAGTTGGTGCCATATGATAACAACACCGGTCAGTCACATGTCCCTGGGGCTGGCCAATCGCCCTGACTTCCTTCTCCCATCCTTCCCTCCCTCTGTCCGTTCGTCTGGTACATATTGGAGGGGTGATTAGCTGGACGTCCGCCCCCGTCATCCCTCTCCCCTGCCCCCTTGGTCCAGGTGGAGCGGTCTCTGTACGCTGACGGGATATTGCGGTCAAATTGATATGATTACAGACACACTTCGGTCGATCCGCTTATAAGGGGATTTATTAGATTTATCACCCTCTTCCCGATTGATATAGACCGTCAGTAATATCGTATTATGTATTTCATCCTATTTCATGAGACCGTCCGACGCAATCACTGACCTACAGCATATACTCTGGCCCTATATAAATAGACATGTATGTAAGAGTCAACTGTATATGGAAGTGAGTGATCCATCTCGCATGTATGTATGGTTAAACAGGAAAACAATACTTTTAACAATGATCCTTTTGCCTGCGTTCCTAACGCAACAACCTGAAGTCGGTTCACAATAAAACGCATTCCTATCTCTCAGAGCAAAGAAATATAGTGACAGAACTATAAATAATAGCCATGTTGCTGCCACATCAGTTCCGGCTTCAGGGGGTGGTTAACCGTGCGGTCGCACAGGACCCGCAACTTGGGGAGCCCGAAAATGTCACAGAAAATTAACACGAACAAGACACCCTAATAATAATAATATGATTTCGTAAAATCTACTTTTCTGTCAATGAAAGTCATATCTGTAAGAGGCAATAGGGAAATGTTGTGAACGAATCACTGATTGCAAGAGTAAACTAATATATAAACGAACGAACGAATTAATTAAAACGAAGAGACGGCGAGAAAGAAGTAAGAAAAAAAGAATGAAAAAATGCATGAACGATGTGATTGAATGAAAAAAGATAGGAAGAAAAAGAAATAATTGATGAATGAATGAATGAATGAATGAACGAATGAAAAAGAAAGGGAAAAAAGAAGTGATGAATGAATGAGTGAAAAAAAGAGGAGAAAAAGAAAGAAGTAATGAATGACTGAACGATTCAATTAATTAATGCATGAATGAGCGATTGAATGAATAAATTAATGAATTAATGAATAGACGAATGAGTACTAAATTATGACATTTCTTTCATACTGAAGACAACTGTAGAAAATCACAGTGAGTTCAACACATAGGACAACACGCTGATCCTATAATTCATTGCTCTACGTAGCCTACGCATTGCATGAAAGCACATTGCGACCTTTAACCATACGTCTTGGGTTAAACTTCCGATGACAATTCGTATAGAGCCATACAACCAGAAAGGAACAGCTGATTATTTGATTGCTGCTTAAGTCCAGTGATCCGTTAAAGCCAAGATGACGTATCTGAGGAGTTACGTTGACAGTAGCATGCAGGATATGAGCGACGAAATTCCCTCCGGTGCATAGTAATCTCATTGCATTGCATTTTACAACGGTTGTTCGGTGTACTGCAATTCAATTACACGATGACAGAGTCAAGCAATGTCTTTAACGCGTCAATATTAGCGTCATCGTCAGACAAAGACTGACCACTTACACAGAAATTGTTCTTGACGTGTCAATGTATCGTCATTGTCAGATTCAGCCTGGTCACTCGCTGACCAATTGCTGCCGAAGTAGTTTTGATTGTTTCAATCTCGATCATCATTGTAAATAGTTTGTTTCTTCATCGTAGAATCAAAGTCACCTTACTATAAGAATATTCTCCGTTTAAGAATGTGTGGCAACGGCAACACAATGTTTCGATTTAGCATTGTTAAAAATTTTAATTTGTATTTTGTTGGTTAATAATGTGTTTGGATTCAAATAGCATCGGATGAGGCTTTAAGAAAGTCATATGTCATTGAGTTTCTCCTGGTGTATTTTCTCTCGAATATGTTTGACTCCCTGACGCGAGCTGGGTTGTTTGAAGTCAATGCGGTTTTTGACACTGTAGATCTACCTGTATTCCAAGTGGGACTCAATGGCGCAGGTAATTTCTTTTTGCAGAAAACCTACGTCAGTCTTTCTCATTTGGAAAATAATTCTTCCTAGTGTATTCAAGATATTTCCGATTTATGTCTTCCCACAGCGTTGGCTGGCCAGTCACAGTCGGATGGAGCGTCAACCGCAGGTGGGAGCTCCGAGACAACCGGGGCCAAGAAAACGAAGGCGTCAGGGAACGAAACATCGCTATTGGAACGGCTCCTGAGGCGGCTACAAGACAATCGGCTGCAGTCGGGTGACCCGGAAACGGCGCGAAAACTGCAGGAGATAAATCGGTCACAAAACGCCAGCAACATTATTCTCAAGAAAATCCTTAACATCGCGTTTGTAACGACAGGCGTGGCTCTGCTCTTATCTGTGATATTCGTCATCATCTACACTTCCATCGGTAAGAGGCTCTCAACTCCTCTCTTATCATGACGTCGAGATTGACAGCTGCGCGAAAATACCCATGCAGGTTCTTAAGAACGCTGCTTAATGTGTCAAGATAGCGCTTTTTAATCTCCACTCAAGTTACTTCCTCGTGATTTTCGGTTGCTAAGGAACCCGCAGCTACTCATCAAGTTCTGAAACTGACATATTAATTATTTCGTCAAGTGATTTTGTGATGTAATTTGTCGAGCTCTTATTCCAAATAAATATCTAGTTGTCCATCACTGATCAAATAAGACTCAACTGTAATTAAATTAATATAATTTGCGATATAAATAGAATAATATTAGGCGTCTTTGTTCTTAGTTTTTCACGAGCTTTATCATAATTTATTATGGTATCGATCTCCAGCTGTCTGGACTATTGTAATTCCCTTCTCTTTGGCATCGAAATGTCACATTACAACACCGCAGATATTGCAATTTTAGGATATTATCATAGTCTGAAATATGAGAATGCCATCCAACTATCGCCTAGCAACTATCACCTAGCAACTATCACCTAGCAACCTACGACATGGCACCCAGGTCTTTCTTTGCCTATTTCACAGCGCAGCTGAAAACCATTTTGTTCGTACTTCTTCCATGTTGCTTTTTGTTCATAAATGCTCTTCTTCCTGAGCTTCAAAGTCCAAATCTAGGTTACTGTACGAGATCAAGAGGAAATTTCAGTTAAATTTTATTGTAATAATTATGTTTCATGAGTGTGTATTAGCTTTTATTGTATTTCATTGCATTGAATTATACTGCTTTGTATACTGCGTAGCTTAATTGTATTGTATAGGGCTATGCTGTGTCCTGCTGCATTTGTGACTTTTTGTCGATGCGCAACGATTTCGAATTAATTATTTATGTGATATCTTTTGAAAGGTTTAGGCAAAGGCGCTATAGCAAACGTTAACATACATACATACATACATACATACATACATACATACATACATACATACATACATACATACACAGAGATGGGCACGAGTAGTTAATTAGCTAATCGATTAGAATCTATTCGAGTAGCTACCCATATCTGATACATACATACAGAAATACATACATACATACATACATACATACATACGTATACATGCATACATACATACATACGAAACGATGCTATATATAAAACGAAATGTTTGATCGCTGCAGTACCTAATCCACATTACAACCTATGACATACATGTAGCGTTGAAAGATCTGTACAAATAGCTTACTTACTGACTTTCTCTGACGAACTAGGACTCCCGTGGTAAAGCATTGATCTCTTCGCTATTAGTGTTCTAGTCTTGCTGCAATAATGGGGCGCGGTGGGCGCCTACACCACCGCGGTGGGGCGCGGTGGTGTAGGTGGGGCGCGGTGGTGTAGGAGTATGTTCAGTGCCTTGCAGCCGGAGGGTTGCGGGTTCGAGTCCACCTCAAGCCTCACTCATGTCGTAGGTTGCTAGGGACCCTGGGCAAGTCCTTCACTCACAAATATTGCTCATGCGCTTCGGCGTGAAACTCCGATTCAGTGTCCGCGCTGTAGTCGGGAGCGCCTCTGAGTCGAAATCTTGAAGGGGCGCTATAACAAGTGCTCAAACATACAATAATAATTATTGAAAACGCGCGTAGTATGAACGTAGCTTACACTGAGCGTACATAATTATAGGCAAGGATCACGTGTCACTCTCTTTTATACCCTTCTTGCTTTTCTCCCTTTTCTTTGCCCTAATCATTTCTTTCTCCTCTTTCCCCTTAGTCGTAGACACGTTCGTCGCAGTCCATAATCCATTCTCCTTGATCTCTTTCGCCAATCCTTTATTGGGACTCCTCCCTTTTTTCCAGTGATGTATTTCTCCTCCTTCTCCTCTTTTTCTCCTCCTCCTCTGTTTTCCCCTCCCATATTTTCTTTCGTTTCTCTATCCTCCTCTTCTTCTTCTTCTTCTTCATCTACCTCCTACACTTTCGTTTCTTTTTTGGGTGGGTCGGTGGATGAATGAATGGGCGTGTGGATGAATAGATGTGTGGGTGGATGAATGGGTGGATTGGTGCATGAGTGAACGGCTGATCGGATGGGTGGGTACTAGGGTGCCAATGAAACGTACATGACAAATTTAAGTTTTGATTTTCTGTGGTCTCACCCTCTAAAAATGTTCCTTTATATATGGAAGTTATTCAGGAAAAAATTAACCAAATATTTTAATATTTAGAGGTGGCACATTGCTCCTGAAGGCTAAGTAATGATAATGTGTCGTAATGCTACATTGCTATAGTGAATTTCTGGCATATTGTTCTGCTCTGTCATTGAAAACGTGTTAACTATATGGATTACTCAGGAGTTTTGATTATTTCCGTGCTTTATATCTATACTATATCATATCTGTGTTTTATATTCAGTCTCGATGCTATGACATCACGCAGGAAAAATTAAAATTTAAAGACTAAAATGTACTGTGAACAGAATAACTTTTGAATCCACTCGTTAGTTTTTTTTAATTCATATTTACTATTGGTTACCACATAATGTTTAACAGAAAATCAATGCAAATTTGATTGTTTTATTATTAGCATTGATTACATTATTTCGAATATTTTTATGTGAGTGATACTATGAGATTGCTATCATCTTCTTCTAGTTGTCAATATATGACAGAACTATAAACTCGGTTCCATTGTATGCAGAAAATATTATTGTTATGTTTGTATTAGGCCTACTATGTAACAGGTCTCTTGACTTATAATGGCTTATATAGTCTAGTTGGCAGACATTAAAAAATATACATCGTGTATGGCTTAGCCTTATAGGAACTCTGTCTGAGGCCATTGCCGGTTCTAAACTGCCTTCCAGTCGACAAGAAGTGTTAAGTCGTTTTTCTGATCTGCATACAGTGCAGAACAAAACAGTTCACGAGAGTGCTGCCGCCACTGCCAAGGAGATCAGCCAGTTTTGGGATAAATCACGCATTCCGACACAACAGCAATACCACATAATCATCAAAATTAAGCAACAACACCACAAGTAGCAAGGTCTGAAGAAAGCTTCTTCCCGAAGAACAGAAACGCAGCAGAACAAGGAAGATGAATTCACATCTGTTCTTGACGATTTATTTGATGTCGCGCATGCAGAAGTTTGCAGTTTATAAAAAATACAGGAAGACCGGGAATTTTAACTAGCACACAGGGAGAAAGGAAGCCTTATGAGTCTGGGACCAGTTGACTTGAAGTTGGCGAAGGTCGAAGAGCGACGTTGTAAGAGAAAACTGCTAACCGAACACAGAAAGAAAAGAGAACAAGCGCGTAAGGTATCGCTAGGTTAGAGTTTTGTTGAAATTCCAGATAGCAATACAGACAGCAATGGGAGCAGTACAACTGAAGGTGAAGATAGTGATGTGAAAAATCCTGTGGTAAAGAAAACAAACGAAAACAACAAGTCAATAAATATCATTAATCCCAGTGCAGGGTAAAAAAGCTGAAGGTGGTAAACGACACAGGCGAACGGGGCGGCGCAGTAATAGAGTCTATACAGACATTCAATTTCGCTGTAAGAAACCATGCAGGAGGAGCAGAAGCAATGTTTGCTTCTGGTGGTTGAAAGCCATCACCACCAGTTTCCAGAACCCCAAAATTTACTCGTTCAAAAACTGTGCAGCCAGTAACATTTATTAAACAATGAAACAACAAGGAACATTGCATGTGTACATAGCAGCTTATTTAATACCATATTGCAGAGTTTGAAAACTTTACAGGTCTTGTGCCACCAGTAAATGTTATGTGATTGCTACAAAACTTTATGTACTTCAGTTTAATAGCTAAAGGAACAAGACTAAGGGGTGAGACCTAAACATTTGCAAACTTTGTTTTTCATTGGCACCCTAGTGGGTACATGAATGGATGAATGGATCAGTGGGTAAATAAGTGAATGGTCTTCGTTTCATTATTATTATCCTCTGCTGATTTTCATTCTTCCACGCCTTCCTTCAACCAGAATATCCCGTTTTCCCTTTCTAACTCCTCCTCCCTCGCTTCTGCACCTTCTCCCCTCTCCTCGTCCTCGATCTCTTCCTCCGCTCCTTCCTGTCCTCCTCTTCATCTTCCTCCGCCTTCTCCTCCTTCTCCTCCTTCTCCTCCTCCTCCTGTTCCTCCTCCACTTCCTCTTTTTCCTGTTCCCTCCTCCTCCTTCTCTTCTTCCTTTTCCTCTTCCCCTCTTCCTCCTTCTCCTCCTCCTCCTCCTCCTCCTCTTCCTCCTCCACTTCTCCACTTCTCCTTTTGCGTGTTTTCTCCTCCTCCTCTTTCTCTTCGCCCTCGTCCTCTTCCTCTTCATCCTCCTCCTTCTCGTCTTCTTCCTCTTCCTCTTCCTCTTCCTCCTCTTCCTCTTCCTCTTCCTTCTCCTCCTCTTCCTCCTCCTCCTTTTACTTTTCCTCCTCCTGCTTTTACTCCTCCTCCTCCTTTAACTCCTCCTTCTCCTTTTACTCCTCCTCCTACTTTTACTCCTCCTCCAGGTCGTCCCTCTTCCTCACCTCCTCCTCTTCCTCCTTCTCCTCTTCTCCCTTCTCTTCCTCCTCCTCCCTCTCCTCCTCCTCCTCCTCTTCGCCCTCTTCCTTTAATGTGGCGCCGGATGTTAATTTGTCGTCCGTACTAGAACAACGGTTGGTCCTCCTCCTCCTCCTCCTCCTACGTCCTCCGTCGTCGTCGTCGTCGTCGTCGTCGTCTGATCTCATTTAGCCAATGATCGTGCGTGCAACTGATGCCATCGTCATCGATGGACGTCTTCTTCTCCCTCAGACCCATTAACAGTAATCAGATATCGTTAGCAGCACCTGCTCCAACTAACTAGGCAGCCGACAAATCGTTAGTGCTCTCGGTTCACGGTGCTGCAGGTTGTTTGTTAGGGAACACTCGCCTGGTTAGTCTATGGGTGGCTTCGTGGACAGGTAAATGGGTGGATGGGTAAATGGGTGGATGGGTGAATAGTTGGTTGGGTGGGTGGATGGATGGATGGGTGGATGGGTGAGTGAATTGGTGATTGGGTGGATGGGTGGGTGGATGGGTGGATGGGTGAGTGGCTGGCTGATTGGGTGGGTGGATGGATGAATGGGTCTTTGATGGGTGAATGGTTGATTGTATGGTTGGGTATGTGAATGGATTGGTGGATGGATGAATGATTGAGCTGGTGGATGAGTGAACGGTTGATTGGATGGATGAATGGATGAAGTGATGGTTGCATCGATGAATGGATGAGTGGATGGATGAATGGGTGGGTTGGTGCATGAGCGAATGACTGATTGGATGAGTGGGTGCATGAATGGATAGGTAGATGAATGAACCGGTGCGTAAACAAGTGAATGGTTGATGGAATAGGTCGGTAGATGAATGGATGGGTGGATGAATGAATGAATGATTAGATGGATTGGTGGATGATTGAGTCAATGGATGAGTGTAGAACTGGGTGTACAATTGTACATGAGTTGGGTTGAATAGGTCGTTTGGCTAACCCTCGACGTCCTTCTAACGCCGTTATGGCGTGTCGCAACCAAATTAGCCGTTAAAGCAGCGTCGATGGCAACGGAGAAAATCTCGACCGTCGCTGCCTCCGCCTCCGCCATGTCCTCGTCCATCCGTCCGTCCGTCCTTAGTCCGTTGTCTGTCCTTCGTTCGTATATATATATATATATATATATATATATATATATGTCTTCGTTCGAATACATTATATATATGTATGTCGGGCAATCAACGATCGCCGATGGAAGATAGGGAGGGTGGTCACCAGGCCGTATATGATAAGCCGTGCAGGTCAACTAACCTTCATTTCAGGTCGTTAGTCATCCATATAATTATATATGGTTATATGCACATGTCTGTATCTATCTATGTATGCATGTGTATATGTATTTACATATATACGACAAACTATGACTGAATGACTATGTAATTACATACAGTAAATGACTGACATATGAATGAATGACTAATTGCGTGCTAGCTTGATTGATTGACTTATTTATTCTATAGCTATTTATTGATTTAATTATTTATGCATTTTAAATATTTATTAATATATTGATTTAATGATATTGATCGATTGGTTTATTGATTGATTTATTGATTTATTGGTTCATTGATTGGTTTATTCATTGATTGGCTTATTGATTGGTTTATTGATTGGTTTATTGATTGGTTTATGGTTTATTGATTGGTTTATTGATTGGTTTATGGTTTATTGATTGGTTTATTGATTGGTTTATTGATTGGTTTATTGATTGGTTTATTGATTGGTTTATTGATTGGTTTATTGATTGGTTTATTGATTGTTTTATTGATTGGTTATTGATTGGTTTATTGATTGGTTTATTGATTGGTTTATTGATTGGTTCATTGATTGGTTTATTCATTGATTGGCTTATTGATTGGTTTATTGATTGGTTTATTGATTGGTTTATGGTTAATTGATTGGTTTATTGATTGGTTCATTGATTGTTTTATTGATTGGTTTATTGATTGGTTTATTCATTAATTGGTTTATTCATTGGTTTATTGATTAGTTTATTGATTGGTTTATTGATTGGTTTATTTATTGATTGGTGTATTGATTGGTTTATTGATTGGTGTATTGATTGGTTTATTGATTGGTTTATTGATAGGGTTATTGATCGAGTGATTGGCTTACCGAATCTGATAATGACGTTTACATTTCTATGTTTTCCTACGTACTTTCTGCACTGAATCTTTCTATTAAGTGAATGGTTCTTTCTCGATGTCAGATGTCAGATGATTGTAATCGAAGGATCAGCCTCAGCCACCGGGACTTCATGTCACCTTCTGCTGTTGTCGAAGTGTAATTGCCAAGTGTAGGAGGCAGAGACTCCATTGTCTATCTGTCTGTGTGTCTGTTTGTTTGTCTGCATGCATGTATGTTTGTATGTTTGTCTCTTTTTCTGTTCATCTTTCCATCTGCCATCTGACATCTCTTTGCCTTCATCAACATCAACCTCTAACTCCATGAACAGGTTTCTTCCTATCTGTGTGTCTTTAACTCTGTTCTGTTTCTTGTTTGTCTATTGGTCTCATTATCTCTCTAACTCTCATCTGATCTTCCCTCCGTCTTTTGCCTCTTCTTTTTCTCTGTCTCTGTTTAATTCTGTCTGTTTTCAATCTGCGTACGTCTTCCAATCTATGATCTGCTGTCTCTTTCTCTGTCTCTCTCATCTGTCTCTGTCGCCGTCTCTGTCTGTCTGTCTGTCTCTGTCTCTGCCTCTGTCTGGCTGTCTCTCTGTCTCTGTCTCTCTCTGTATCTCTTTGTCTGTGTCTGTCTGTGTCTGTCTCTGTCTGTCTTTGTCTCTGTCTCTGTGTGTCTGTCTCTCACTTTGCGTGTCTTCATATGCCTACATGATGATACAGGCTGTATCTGCCTACGTGTGCATCTCTCTTGTTCTTTCGTCTGTCTGCCTCTCTCTCTCTCTGTCTCTCTCTCTGTCTCTCTCTGTCTCTGTCTCTGTCTCTGTCTCTCTGTCTCTCTGTCTCTCTCTCTCTCTCTCTCTCTCTCTCTCTCTCTCTCTCTCTCTCTCTCTCTCTCTCTCTCTCTCTTCAATCCGTGTTCTTCTTCCTTGGATTGACGTGGCTGATAGTGTCCTAGTGCGCCCCTTGGCAGTCGCTGATCATTGGACGGCAGAGAGACAGACAGAGAGACAGATAGAGACACAGAGGGAGAGACAGAGGGAGACAGAGGGAGCCAGAGAGAGAGAGACAGACAGACAGACAGAAAGAGACAGAGAGAGGGAGGAGGGAGAGAGAGAGGCCAAGCAACTTATGGCGTCCGGTGGGACTGAGGACGACGCTTGGAATTCCGTGTCCAGCTAACGTCCATCACTGGACATCAGATACCGATAAGAGAGAGAGAGAGAGAGAGCGCGCTCTATCGTCGGCCATCATTAATCATTCGCTAATCTGCTGATATTTTCTCCCTACAACCCGGCGACTCCATGCTCCCTCCCAAGAACACACGACGCCTACTCTCTCTCTTTCTTCTTCCCTCAGCCACTCTTTCTATTCCTTTATCTATCTCCCTTCGTCAATCCTTCCTTCTAAGTTTCTATTTGTCTGCCTTCCTGTATCCGTCCCTCCTTCTCTCAGTCTCGTTCCCTCTCACTTTACATT
The DNA here is from genome assembly GCA_020284085.1 of Aporrectodea caliginosa. Lineage (NCBI taxonomy): Eukaryota > Metazoa > Annelida > Clitellata > Crassiclitellata > Lumbricidae > Aporrectodea > Aporrectodea caliginosa. The sequence goes on along the minus strand of JACEVL010000178.1, from coordinate 957,987 downwards.
CTCTTTGTATTTATTCTCCAACTTCCGCTCATTCACATCTATCATTTTCACTCTCAATCTGTATCTCTCAACATCTCCACCCTCTTTTCTCTCTCTACTCATTGCCCTCTCCCGTTCTCTTTCTCTATACCCCTATATCCCCTGCTGTCTTTCTATCTATATTTATCTCTATCTATCTATCTATCTATCTGTCTGTCTGTCTGTCTGTCTGTCTGTCTGTCTGTCTGTCTATCTATCTATCTATCTATCTATCTATCTATCTATCTATCTATCTATCTATCTATCTATCTATCTATCTATCTATCTATCTATCTATCTATCTATCTATCTATCTATTTATCTATCTATCTATCTATCTATCTATCTATCTATCTATCTATCTATCTATCTATCTATCTATCTATCTCTATCTATCTATCTATCTATCTATCTATCTATCTATCTATCTATCTATCTATCTATCTATCTATCTATCTATCTATCTATCTATCTATCTATCTATCTATCTATCTATTAGGGTGGTTGCATCTCTAATGGAAAGTTTTCAACTTCAGTTGTTTACTTTCGCCAACCCGGCATTCCGTGCCAATTGGTTTAGAGGTAATGTAGCCCAAATATTATCAGGATTGAACAATATCTAGGACTGCCACAACGTCTTTGAAATTTTGACTTTTACAGATAATTTTCGTCATTTCGAGTATAAGTATTTTATTCGCATTTTTGTACCTATGTTTAGTTTTCAACAGAAAAGCTGGATGATTTTACTTAAGCACAACTTAAGAATAACTTCTACGATGTTTATGTTCTCGTTGATTGTTTATTATTAATTTTTATTGGCATTTTAGTGGTATTTGATCCGTGAGTTCCTGAGACCGATAACCACAAATCTATTTGAACAAGCATACACAACGGGGTGCAGTGGAAAATAAGCGAAAATTAGAAATTCGAAAAGTAATAGCAACCAAAAGTTGCCTAATGGCATGGATCAAACAGTGTTCAAAGTTTGAAAAAAATATTAATGTCTTCCGCCCCCACCAGAGGGCCAAAGTTACGAGACAAAGCGTTTTTCGAGAAAATTTTAGGTTTTCTTGTAAAATATTCTAATTGAAAACTAATTAACTGCCAGTCAATATACCGCTAGAAAGAGCTCTTAAAACTGAATAAAATGATGTGTTAATTTTCAGAATATGACCATATTTGTAGAAGTTATTAACTTTTACCATTTCCTCAATAATAATAATAACTCTAATAAATAATTTTAATCACTAATCAGTGTAATCACTAGTAACCAGGCATGCAATAAATGTAATTGTGCTGTAAATCTGGACCTACTACAGGCAGTTGAATTTATTCCTGGTTTAAGTGTTCACATTTCATGGTTGATTACAACTATAATTATGCTTACTGTTCGAGTGCTCCCATATTTGATAAAGGGTGAAACTTTGACGGTGTTGTGGCAGTCCTAAATATTAAAATTTTTTCAAACAACTTTTTGTGTGATGTTTCTGGATGGAATGGAACCAAATGGAACCTTGGCGAACATTAGTTTCACACTTTTGTTTTTAAGAACCACCCTACCCGACATGCTTAGTCTCGATGGATGCTGACTATAAAAGAAGCTCGCATATACAAGTATCTATCTATCCATCCATCCATCCATCCATCCATCCATCCATCCATCCATCCATCCATCCATCCATCCATCCATCCATCCATCCATCCATCCATCCATCCATCCATCCATCCATCCATCCATCTATATCTATCTGTCTGTCTGTCTGTCTCTCCGTCTATCCGTCCGTCCGTCCGTCCGTCTGTCTGTCTGTCTGTCTGTCTGTATGTCTGTCTATCTATCTATCTATATATATATATATATCTGTATGTCGGTCTGTCTATCTACCTATCTCTCTTCCAAGTGAACGCTGCCCTGTATGTGTTGTGCTGTTGACTGAATATACAAAAGAGGCGCCGGTGACATTGTCCTGCACTTGACTAATAGCTGCAACGCATGACTCTCAGCGCCCAACAATATCAAGACCCATATAGACACGTATACATGTCAACAACATAGGCCTACATACAGCAATCACTACAGGCATAAGCTGCATACATATAAGCCACATGCATACATAAGCTAGAAACATACATATGCTAAATGCATAGATACATACAACGTGAGTAACCATAACCATCATTTTATTGTAGCCAAAGTTAACAGGTATTACACAGATGATATTACATACAAGTATTTCGACTGGTTACAATAGGGGGACCAGAAGGGACCTTGGTCCCACTAAGTAGGGCCCCCTAATTAGCAGTTTCAGTATTGGATGACGATTAGTTAAACAATAGCAGTTGCAGTTTTACAATTTGACATTATGTAAATATTTACAACATTGGCAGCAGTCTGTGGTAACCGACCTCGACCCATTCATAAGTATGCAAACAAACTGACAATGTAACAGTAATGACACATTTCTAGCAAACCACAAATTTTAGCATCAATCTTAGGTAGTTGTCAGAATGTAACCAGCTTTACATACATACATACATATTTAGCCTACTTATGTAGGCTGGGTCTCTATTGGACAAATATTGTTTTGCGAGGCTTGCACACTGGCAGACCGACTGACACGTCGCAGATTCATGAGAAAGAGAGACAGGCAGAGAGACAGAGAGAGACAATAATGGATAGACAGAGGCAGCTACAGAGAGACAGCAAGACAGACACAGATAGACATATACAGAGAGACAGAAACAGAGAGACAGAGAGAGACAGTGACAGGTAGAGACAGAGAGAGCCAGTGATAGGTAGAGACAGACAGAGACAACGATAGACATACATAGACAGAGAGACAGAGACATACAGTGAAAGATGGACAGAGAGACAGAGAGACGAACGTGTGTTACATGTATATGTGGTTGGGTTTGCATATAGCCAAGCATCTAAGTAACCGCTCTTGAACTTTGCGTGGCCATATAAGAGAAGCGTATATACTTACATAGGAATGTCGTTTGTTGCCTAATAATGGATAACTCTATCTAAATGCCAGATGATAACAGTAGGCAGTAGAGTAACTCGGATGATTTTCTCTTATGTACGTCGTCGATTCGAGAGCATTCAACAAACTACCATATAGGTCTTCCGCATATAAGGCTTCTATAGCGCCCGACGGTCCGACCTACTACCTGGTCCAGTGGTGGCCACAGCATGGCAACTGTCGTAGCCAGCACGGTAACAACATCGTAACATAACCATAGACAGTTAGACACGTACCTACATGCATGCAATGCATTCATACCAACTACATACGTACATATATATGTGACGCCCCTGTCCGACGCAGGTGTTTTTGGAAGGTCATTACGGATCTCTTTACAATTATTTTTAACACCATACAACGACGAGCTGCATTGGTTTCCCAGTTACTTTTAGTACACTCAAGTCGTTAAAGTGTTAAAGTTCTCCATCGAAATTTAATGGTTCCACATTAGTAAAAGAAGTTTCTGTGTTGCTGCTATTCAAGTAGACCAAGGGGTTTGCACGGGTTCACAGTTCTGCCGCCACGACCCTTATCAGTGTAGACTGTAGAGGTCATCTGGAAAATATCTCTGAACCCCTTCCATCTCTTATCTGGCCACCAGTGTGTTACACGCTGCCGTTTAAGCTGTACCGTGTATACATGTAAATACACCAGAATTCAAGAAATCCATAGCCCTTAATATTCATAGAGTCATGCATTTGTTACAAGTTGTTGCATACATTTGTAGATCGAGATGTCTCCGAATGTATTGCAGACACATGTATGTTATAGATTGGATTGGGTGGCATGCAGACAGAGATTGAGCTTGTGGCCAGGCGCTATCTTTATCTGCGCCACACACAGCAGACGGCTGTCATTAAGCATTAGGTTTTTTATACAGTCAGGCGACGTTGTACCTGGAAACGTTCCGCCCAAGCCGTCCATTTGCGAACACACCCATACACATAGGTTTACTTAATGTCTGTGCCGTGATATTTATGCAGTTCTATATGTTTCCGAGGTCATTGCACAGGCCTCAGATCAATCCACAGTCCTCAATTCAAGTCCAGGATTATTGCATTACACATTATCTTAAGTAAGTAAGTAAGTAAGTAAGTAAGTAAGTAAGTAAGTAAGTAAGTAAGTAAGTAAGTAAGTAAGTAAGTAAGTAAGTACATTCTTTATTATACCAATTGCATATCCGCACTGTGGTGTACATACATTTATACAGAGTATAGCATTCTGATTATAAACGATAAATTATGCGTGTGAGATTGTCCGCTTGTGGAATAAAACGGTCATATAGTCTCGGGCGAAGGGAGTAGGGCAGCGGCTTTTTAAAAGTGCATCTGAAATCGCTATAGACTGAAATCTTAGTTTAAGGCGATGAAGTTTAAAATAACTGAAGAAATGTAGCCTACTTTCGCATATGGAATTTCAGTGTGAAGTAAAGTGTAGGCTACCCTTAGCTTAACATTGGGACACGGTGGCCGATTGGTTAGAGTGCTCGCCATGTAACGCGAAGAGTGCGAGTTCGATCTCCTCTTAGACGTTTATAATGTGTAGGAAAACTAGGAACCTTGAGCATATTATTCAGTCAGAATTGCTCAGCGCCATCGATTGATGTTTGGTCATCAGATAGTCGCGCACAATAAAAGCACAAAACGTAAAATAGATAAATAAAACATTGGTGAATGACTGGATCTCTGCGCTTGTGCAAATGGCAATATCAAATAGGTCACTGCAAACCAAGAATGGTTTATCCACTTGTTGATTTGCTGGATCTTTCGTTTGAAGGACAATGCAATCGGCATAACGTAAGCTGATCTATTCAGCGTTGATGATTTGCAGAGCGAACACGTCATTTGGAACAGAGATTGTGTTTGTCGAGTCTCGATTCTTGCGCTGCTTAACAAACGATCCAGTGTTTGAAGAAGATCAAGTTTCGCTAATTGACTGCTTCTGGATTTCATGTCGACACCGAAACACGAAAACAATCTCTTCAATATTTCCGTCCATATGCAAACTAAATTTAGAGGACAGTTTAAATTAAGCTGAAGTGGCTATATTGGACTTTAGCGATGATTCAGCTAATAGAACGAAGACCGCAATAACTTATTTTTAGTTAAGAATGATATTATAGCGCACAGGCTGATACCACAGGATGTCCATTGCTATAGCCTATAGGGATGAGGGTCTTATGCAGATGAATTACAGTACATGTACCTTGGCTTTCTGTTGACTAACATTACATTTTACCATTAGGACATTACACGTAATCTGACTGAAACTGCTGAATGTTGTTAGAACATACAGTTTATCATAGTTCTATGTCTAAGCTTATGTCTATGCATATATATATATATATATATATATATATATATATATATATATATATATACATACTGTAAAGCGTATTATCAAGGCAGTGTTCTGTGTATCTCCTATGTACCCTAATTGAAGTACTTTGTTCATTTCTCACAACTGTCCGTCATTTAATGAAATGGCTTTCCATATTACAGCGACAAGTTCCAGTTGGAATTCCCCATCAGATACATTCAGTCTTAACACCTTAACACCTTTCGCTGGTTATGAATAGATCGGCCTAATGGATTGCTTGTGATTCAAATCTGGCATAATTATGGCACGTTTATCGTTCATTATTATTGCTATTTTTTTATGCCCATGCAGTAGTACACAGGACTTAAGCATTAATTAAAAAAGAGTGAAATCACAATGAAACAGCACCCATTCGTCGAAGTCCAGCGTCTGGCTGAAAAATCAGCCAGAGGTAACAGGCTTTCACCAACGGGAGACCAGACCATACAGAAGGACCTACAACTGAGAAAGTACGACGCTGGCAGGTTGAGGTGCTAGCACGAGGGACCAAAATCTTCCCGCTAGAAGCAGAGAGACGGGCTCTGCGAGCTAGCAGAGCAGATACAGGACAACAGAGTTCACATAGATAGGTCGGAGCATAGCCAAGGAGTCAACGCCAAACCGGTGCAGCGATTATGTACTTGATTCGCCGCGAGACAGGGAGCCAGCGCAGGGTGCTATGCATGTAAGCCGAAATATAGGCAAGCTTAGGGATTCGCCCAATAAGCCGGGCTGCAGAGCAAAGAACCCGGTCTAGTCGTGCAATCAATGCAAGATATAATACAAAACAGAATTAAGGAATATATTGAGAGAGCACTTGCAGAAGAATATGCCAGGTACAGACCAGGAAGAACCACAATTTATCAACTGTTCTCAATGAGGCAGATACTTGAAAAAGAATATATGAGCAAATACGTCTATATATTTACACAAATACATAAAATGTACACCTTTGCACACATACGTTATATGAATACATACTTGCATACAATATAGACAATGCTAAAAACGTGTCCAAATTACCACGAGGTTCCGTGATTTCGACTACAACAAACTTTGGCGCTATATAAACCACTCGCTCCCAAACGATGCAATTAATCCGTAGACGACGGATGACTCTGTTGCTGTTATGACTCCTACTCGAATCGCCATCGTCCGTCCATTTTTTTCTCTCTTTTCACTTGGAGGATTCACTTCATTTTTCCCATGACGCCTATAACAAACATAAGTGTCGAGTCGAATCTTGTCTCAGCAGCAAGAGAATGAAACTGTATATAATTTATATACATGTACATGACATTGTAAGCTAAGCCAGCGATGGACTTTTCTGTTAAATTTACTAACGACTCGTTAGAGATGGATATATAAAGATAGATATACGTAGTTGGAGAAAGGCGAAAGCTGTCTATTGAATTAATAACTTTGGACTCCTTATCATGGACACCGAGTATACTCGGGGCAAACTCGTAAGAGGTCAAAATCAAAAAGTCAATAATTAGTTATTATGTAGTGTAGGATGATGAATTGGGAAGTATAATGGCTTAGAGACTGTTTGTATAACGCGACCCTGTTAGCGGAACCTTTGATTCTTTTGGGTTTACTCATGATTGTCACTGAATGTATTAGACTGTTTTCCTGTTATTTTTGAACTGTTATGGTGAACAATAAAGTATCATTATATTGATGATTGATTGGAAGGACAGGAGGCGAGCGGAGGAAGGAAAGAGATGAAGAGAGATACAGACAGACAGAGCCAGATAGAGATAGACCACTAGACAGAGGCAGACAAAGACAGACGCCCAGAAAGACAGAGGCAGACAGACACAGACAGAGGCATAGAGAGTGAATCAGAAAGACAGAGACGGACAGAAACAGAGACAGAAGCAGAGATTGTCAGAGAAAGATGGCGAGAAAGAGGGCCTTTAAACGTTTAGTGATAGTAAAATCTCCAGAGACGTTGCTTACAGAGTGAAAGCACGGAGCGCGAATGACCCTTGCGAGATGGAGGGATGGACGCCTAGACGACTCCTGCCGCCGCTGGCGATTGAGGAGCAACAGAATTAAGCGCTTCTCCAAACGCTCGGTCCTCGCAGCAGATGATAAATAATTGAGCGGCGCGCGCACCCTGGCGACGGGGCCTGTCAATCGATTGCCTCGGACGTGGCTCCGAGTCTTTTGGGAGAGGCGAACTGAATGGACTTTCAGACGACGATAATGAGATTACAAGCAACACGTAGACTGACAGGGCACGGAACGCTTCGTTTACCATGGGACCATGCGATGACTGCTTATTGTGCTAATTGATAAGCATTGTGACTGTTTTCTGCAAGTGTTCTACGCATGAGTCCGAAAGGAAACTCTTTGATGACTTCGGGTCACGACCTCGGTTGATGATGGCAAAGGAGATAAATCAATTGCTCGTTCAGAAGTAATAAAGGTGATTTGAAGGACGGCCGCTAATTTATATCAAGGTCGATTGGCCATTGGAATGGGGACAAGATCAATCTGAAATCAAATCAAATCAGTTTATTCGGTGACCAACCAAGAACAGTAGTACTCAATCAATGAGAAAATCTGAAATCAGTGCAGAGTTATCAATTTTTTATTATTATTATTAATCAAAACAATGCTTAGAAAACTGGAAGAGCCTATGACTAACGGATTCCTATTCAAAGTTTAGAGAAAGCAGTGGGCAACAAAATAATTGTGTTGCTAGGAAGTGGGCCACTACATTTAGGTCACTACATAAAATATGTTGCAGTTGTTCTATTGTATGTCTTTCAAAAAAAATAATAGTTACACATTTTAGTAGACTTCTTTTATGTGTATTGCATAGCCAATTGGTATTGAAGGGTGGACTTTGCCAGTGTGTAACAAAAAGTGGCGAATCTATAAAATACGTCATTGTTGTATTGTATTGTATCCCATATGGTCATTTATAAAGCGCCTATAGCAGTAGTAACTATTCAGAGGCAGTCCCAGCGTGAGCATCTGTTGTGGGCCATGCATTGCTCACACACCAAAGCCGTGAACACTGAACAGCCTATCAATGTCATTGCATAAGAAATGTTTTGCAGCCAATTTTTTGGGCGGGTCCGAAAGACAGAAAGTTTCGTACGTGGCGACAACAAACTCTTTCCCTTCAGTCGTGAGCCAAATATTTTTGCTTTTGTTTTAGATGAGCTTAAGTCCCTTGAAGGCCATTTAATTATGAATGTTTTATCAGATGAGGTTGACCGGATATAAACGGTGAAAATCTAGATCAGTCACATTTACAGCGTTGGACTCTTGAATTGTGGTATCTTCGTCTGCTTCATCTATAGATGCTCGACGTGTTGTTTGGCTTCGGTACTAGCAAACAGTTATCATACGGCACTGGTCTCCTGACTGAATGCAGACTGGGGTATTCGATAGATTTCTTGTTTTAGCAGAGAAGCCAGAAACATTGGTCAGACTGAATCAAAAGTCCGTCATGTGATCCTTCTGTTCTCGTCTTATAATCGGGACTGTGAACGGCATTGACCTATGAGTGCATCTACTCCAAGCTCTCAGATCGACAGCACATGTTGCACAGCAAATGTGGGGAGCACAGTCATTATGTGTCGAAGCTAAAAAGTATACTCGACACAAGTGTAAAGGAATGTATCGCAGCTGTCGCGATATTGACGAGCCATTTCTGCTGTAACTAATCGCCCTGTAGACAATAAATGCTATCGTTAAATATACACTATACTATTAGAACACGTGCATCTGCATACGTACAAACTGATATCAACGTTTCTGTATATGCGAGCTTCTTTTATAGTCTGTCCTGTCAGCATCCATCGAGACTAAGCATGCCAGGACATGCACAGGCATGCCGCAGTTTTAGCACTTCTATTGCACGTTGTGCAACCTGCATGCATGGACTACAGAAAACAACCTACTTGTGGGCACCATTCAAGTAGACTGAAAATGTGAAGGGAAATCCCAAAACAAGGCGCTTCCAAGAAATTAGGCTATACGTGATAGGAGAATTTCCAGGTGATTTTCGTGATCAGCAGCCCAAAATCCATACGGTACACTCAAGAGTTTTCAACTCAGTCCTTGCTTTGGTCCTCACATCCAAACTGGGTCTTACTCCAAGATATCTCAGGGATCTCATTCGTCCTCTTCTTTCTGCATCTTGTCATCGTCTGACTGTTTTGTCGCACGAGCTAGGACCACGATTGCTCAAACTCGATCCTTTGCCATCATTGGGCCCTCTTTATGGAATTCTCTTCCCTTCACTCTGCTCGAGACTTTCCTTACTTGATCACTGTCTTCATCTCTCTTCTTGGAACCTATTTCTTCTCTCGGGGTTTTCTCACTGGGAGCGATACTGAATGGCCACGGCTGTGAGCGACGCTATATAAATTACTATTTACATTACATTACACTACATTAAAAAAAGTTTTTAGGAAGCAAAGCATCTGTTGTCCAGTGCAACATCATGCATGTTCAGAGTTTCTGGACCAAGTTGCACCGTAATTGTGGAAAGACGTGAGGCGGTGGCGTCTGCAGTACACATGGTAACAATACCACCTAACGGTCCCTCATTGGTGATGAATGACGCGCATTCGGCCATCCCTCCTTCCGCCGGGTCTATACGTTGGACAGGTATTATTCGCCTGTCGGTCGGTAGATAGAAGCGCCACCAAAGGTCACTTCACAGACCTGTAGCGCTCCCTCTCCCTCGAGACGAAAAATACTTGGCTGCTACTGGCATAACTAGGTCTGTAGATCCTACAGACTCGACCCGACATTAGGAATCTCATCCTTTCTCATGCAGTCACTCTAGGACAAGATGATATGCGAAGAAACACCGTCAATACTTATAAAATCAGCTGCGGAAATGAAGAATAATTCCGACTTGCCAACTTAGTAAATTCAAACGTCAACATGTGAGAAATTATGGAACAGATTCTGCTTAATACGCGTGTTCTTTCTTAAACAAACATTTAGCTAACAAAAGGTCTCTGGCATATTAATTGTTGCAGACAATTTCTTAGTAATCAAGCTAATTAATTTTATTTAGACTAACTGTATAGTTTTAAACATTGAAGTCAGAGTCTTTAAAAGTATCGATGACCAAACAGTGGTTATCAGAAATGTTTGAGGGATCGTAGAATCTTTTACCTGTCCACACCTCGTGCCTAGTAAACGTGCTCTTTGTCGACTATAAGAACCAACAGTGGCTTCACCATATTATGCGTAGATAAATGTTCAATATTCACCTTGACGCAGTATCTACTGTCATTCAACTAGACGAATACAATACCCTCTGCGGAGAATAAACCGTGTAACCGAGCATTTAATTGATCATAAAACTTAACGGACAACTAACTGTCTAGTCATTCATTGAGACGGACATAATGCACCTGTACAGTCATTTCTAGTTTATGAACCCTGTTTAGGAAAAATCCTTCATCCGTTTAATATCTCAATTCATTGTCCGGCGGTAGATGACGCTGAGGCGGTGTGTACAACGTGCTATCATGTCGGAAATATCCACTGCTAACATTAGAATGGAATCGTCTTAGCCATATTGAACTGGTCCGGAGATATACCTGAGTGGAATGGATCGTTAATCAGGAACTACAAACTAGAAATGTCCTCTGAACAATTCTTTATAAGGTTAAAGGTCAAACTACGGCACGAGCAGAACATCTAAATAGCATTTCTCGATATGATGGAAAGATCTGACGTGCAACAGCTCATTATCTCTGCCACACATAATGAAGGCTGCACAATCAGATTTCTTCCATAATAAGATGTGCTACTTCGGTCGACTTGTTTCGATCGATTTAACCAGATTCAATTGAAAGCGGCAAGGCAGCTGCCACTTATTATGCTTCCTTAATCGAGTAATAGGTTTACGATGAAGCAGTACAAATGGAATTACATCGAAGAAGAGGAGGAAGGAGAATTGAGACATGGAGTTGGAAAGGAACTGATTAGAGATGACGAAGAGGAGTGGACAAGGGAAAAGGAGGAGAAGACGTGGTTGATGTAAGAAGCAGAAACACAAACGAAGAAGAACGAAGAGGAAAAGTTGGAATAGGATAATTAGGTGGATAGGAAATGAATGGAGACAGATATAGAATGAACGCAAGTGAGAGGGCTTAAAGAAGGGAAAGGATGATGAGAAATAGTGTACTAGAATAGAAGAATGAGTTATTGAAACTGAAATAATAATGGTGGAATAAATTGAATTGAATATTGAACGAAAATAAAAAGAATTAATGAATGTATTTAATATTCATGATTAGAAAAAAGAATATAACTATGAATATGAATAAGAGCATGAGAAATTTAAAGGGATAATTAGCAAGACAGAAGATGACATGTTGAACAAAGAAGGCTAAAATAAATCGACAACCCAGTGGAAAGACTTGGACGATTAATTAATTAGAGAGGAAGAACTGCAAGACTTAGGAGCCAAAAGGAGATAATAAGGTCATTAGCGTTTTGTACAATAATTACTGCCATTGAAGATAATTTATCGTCTGACCGCCTCTCTCTCTCTCTCTCTCTCTCTCTCTCTCTCTCTCTCTCTCTCTCTCTCTCTCTCTCTCTCTCTCTCTCTCTCAGAGAACGTTTTGCATAAGAATAGTTGCTAGCGGATACGAACTGCGTCATATAAGGCGAACATTAATTTCCATGCACTGTAAAGCCCACTGCGCCGTCATAGATTATTGTATCCATAATTACATCTTTCATTGTCGTTTACTGGCTTGTACGATGTGCATGCTAATTAAGACACACATACATACAGAACTACGCGAACCAACACACTTAGGCCTACACAAGCAGTTGCGTGATCGTTACTTATTTCACACAATGCTAGATGTTTGGCTGTGGTTGGCCTATCCTCCTGGAATAAGTAGCCTAACAACCTGCGACATGAACTACTCGGCCTCTCTTTACCTGTTTTCCGCAAACGGTTGAACACCATTCTATTCTATGGTGGTTTCATTGTGTTAGGTGGAAGCGCCGCCAGTGAGTCTCTCTTGTAGTGGCGCCTATGTAAATTTGCAATTATAATTATAATTCCTGAATGCGCACAGGCTTTGTTCACGAATTTACGTGCCTGCAGAACCTTTACAATCATAGCCACTGGAGTTGAACACCAAGCGACTGTAACAGTATGTATGCCACAGCGCCACCATACACTCAGAATCGGATATTGTAGGTAGGCCTACATCAGTTAGCTAACCACTTATCATGGTGCCTCTAAAGCATAACTAAAGCACAGCATATTGTGAGTATATGGTGGGTGTTTCTTGTTCACTGCAATATTATTCCACTCAGTCAGAGTGCAATGAGTAGCTCGACGTCCAATCGCTTAAAAGCATGACAAACATGACGACACGCCCCCAAAACGACAGAAATACAGTTAGCTATATAGGTCTACGCAATAGTTGAAACGTTGCCACTTACTGTACGACTTCTGCTTTCGTACACTACTTCGGTAAGCGTTGAAATGTTCGCACTTTGACTGTTAGTAGTGTATCCTAACAAAACTCCAGAGTTATTTATGTAGAACTATAATAAATTAAGTCTTGTTTGTTCATTCATTGGACCGCTATCTATAGCATTAAAGCCGTCTTCTGTTGAAACTCATAGAAGGATGCCTCCCAAGATGGATATTATAATCTATTCTTATCTAGTTTAAACGAGTTTCGTGACTTCTGTAACGCCGCTAACCTAATGCCCATGACATCAATCTATGGTCGCTTCTAAGCAAAATAACAGTCTGCTGCAGGATTCCCGTTCTCGTGGATTTGACTCATGAAGCGCAGTGGGTGATGTAGTTTGACGTTAACAGAACAAGACCGATTCAAACCGTTACATTTAGAATGGATTGTTATTTGTCAACTTATAATAGCTAACTGCCTGTGTATATAACGTACAGTATTTTGGGAACAATAAGGATGTGAAATGAAGTTTGAAGGGGCGTTTAAGATAAGTTTGAAGGGACGTTTAAGATTTAAGCCGATTGAAGTTTTACATCAGTCAGTGATACCAATCTCTCTGTTGACTTGTGATGGAAGTAGGAGCTTTGCGTTAGTCGCTCGTTCATCATGTTATTCTGAAAGTCTGTAGATAACTATGTAATAGGATGAAATAATATTAACAGCACTTGCCTGAATCGTAATTGCTAGCCATTGTATCCAGTGCCTATAATAGAAGCGATAGACCTGCAAAGGATTTCAGTTTCATGTGTCTATTTAAATAGTCATAATTTATTATGTCATAATTATATATATATATATATTCTTGGTATATTATGATGGAAAGTATGATTGTATGTATGTAGGCCCTATGTATTTATGTGTGTATGCATGCATGCAGTGTCTATGTATATATACACATATATACATATGAATGCAATATGCAATGCTATGCATGCAGTATCTATATATGTATGTGCAATGTGCACTTATGTATGTATGCATGTATGCGTGAATAGATGTATAACTGTATGTGGAGATGTATGTATACGCTTTTGGTTGAATGCAAGCACGAGTGTATGTGTGTATAACTATTATATGCATGCATGCATGCGCAAGGAGCGTATAGCAATCTGCCGTCCGTAGTCTTTTTGCCGCTCCTAATATACTCATGTTTGGAAGTGATTAATATAATTTTAATTATATTTGTTTACTTTTGTCTCGCTCGTGGTTCAAATTAATGTTAATGTTCAATATTTATTTTAACGTTTAAATCTTGCTGCCGTGTGCAATGTGTCGCCACTAGACCATGGCCTCATAATAAAACGTAAAAAGTTATAAAAATCATAAAAGAACATATTATATTCTTCCACCGACGCAAATGTCTCTTTACTTGTCTGAAAGTCTGTGTGTGTTACGTCTCATTTTGTGTGTGTATGTTTGCGTGTGCGTGCATACTACTGTGCTAAGACTTAATACGAGAGATGTTCACTTGGTAGTGGACCTGCAAAGACTTGCATTAAAGAATCTTCGTCGGACGTGATACGATTACTAAACCGACCGATAGACGTCGCCTGCGAAAATTGGAAACGAAAAATACACTCTCGTCTCGTTCTCGTTCGTTTCGCTCTCGTTGAAACCTCGTTGTCGCGAGACCAGCCGAGCAACATGTAGCGAGATTTCGGCGGCCGTGTTCCTTAAACTAATTCCTCTTCCGTCGTAGACCATCAGTGAACAGACGACGCTCTGCATCTGCATCGTCAGGCAATTCGTCTTCTTTACGGCAGATGTCAGCACGGCTTATACACTACGTTCGCCACCTTCGGCTTGAACTGTTCGTTCTGGCTCGCCATTCATCCGTCAATGTCCACTTAACTGGCGCATAACGGAAGCTAAGACGACCTATATGGAAGTCAGATGTCACCCGGTCGCTGAGCCATCTCGTGGCTAAATTAGGATGCACTGCGCTTGCCTCTAAAGCCATTAATACGACGATGGCGTCCGAGTCGGGCGTTGGCTTTTAGATAAACAGGAGCTGATCTTGGACCGCGTTGAGTGACTGTCTTGACGCCGCTGAAACAACTGCAAATGAAAATAAAGACAAGGAATGATCGAAGGGTACAAATGTTTTAACATCCGAACGCCGAATGACTTTTTTGATTCCCCTTTAACAACTGCCCTTAACGTCCTTATGAATCAATCTATCGGCTAAATACAAGCATTCACAGAGAATACATACTTAGACTACTCATACATACATCAATCATTCAATCAATCAATGAAAAGTTTTATTGCAACCAATTGTAACAAACAGACAAGCACAGTAATTACGCAAATTAAAAATAAAATTGGCTATATGAACGATGTTCTTACGTGCAATGATGCATAGGCCTACCTAAGTTTGAATGAAAGACAAGAAAGTAGGATTTCGCCTCAAAAGATCTACGCATGTAACTGTTACCTTTTTATAGCTTCGTTTCTTTAGATTTTTTTTTTTACCATGAATCGGGTAACTAGCGTTTTGGTAAAAATTGCAAATAGTAAAAACTTCTGACTCTAAATTAAGAATGCTATCATATTACACGTTTTTAGCATACCAACTTTGAGAGTTTGTTGGACATCTGAGCGTTATATAAAAGTACCCCAAGTATTCAAATATGCATAGACCTATACATGCATGTAACGCTGCAGTGTCGTTTTTGGACCAACAATGTCGTGTGTGTTGTACGGTTTTGAGCTAATTACTATAAATAATTAAGATAATACTGTCCTAACCTTCTAGTTGGCTAACACTATTCTAGAGTTCTATATGGTCTAATGCAGTCCTAATATTCTGCATGTAGTAGACTATTAATATTCTATAAATCTTTAAAAGCTAATACTAATTTCGAGCTGCATTTGAGCTTGCGAAGCTGCATTGTTCTGTTTGGGATAATATTGTTTCCCGTTCTGTTTGAGCTAATAATTTCTTTATGGGCGCCGTCGTTCTAGCCAATACTCGGTGTGATATTTGCTCTGTCGGTCGTCGGCTTTTTCTATCGAGAAGAGCGAAGCAACTTTCAACACGATGCAGTGCAAACAACTCGAATAAATATTGACGCATCGATACGATCGTTATTCTCTGTGTGCTAATCAATTAGCAAATTTTGTTTCTAGCAAATGACATATTATTAGGTAGCGCGACCTCAAGTTGCTTTTCTGCTTAACGATAATGACACGGTTGGGTTGCAATACATCACATAGAATACACTACAGCAGACAGGCGAACACAATGCAATCATCCACGCGTCAGTTGAGTGACAACCCTCTGCATATACATGTGATAATTCGTAGTTATATGCGAGCATGCATGTATCTAGACACTTATCTGGACACTTATCTAGAAATTATCTGGACACATATCTAGACACTTATCTATACACTTATCTGGACATTTATCTAGACATTTACATGTATCTAGACTCTTATCTAGACACTTATCTTGACACTTACTGTATCTAGTCACTAATCTAGACACACTAATCTAGACACACTTATCTAGACACGTATCTATAAGCTTATCTATACACTTATCTAGACACTTATCTACACACTTATCTTGACTCTTATCTAGAAACTTATCTAGACACTTCATAGGTAAGCTTCAGGTTTATAGACTGATCTTCTGGATATTGACACGTTTATGCAATTGCACAATACCTATGGCGTCATGAAGTAGAATTTTCATTGGGCAAGTGGAAAAGCATATCGATGAAGTATATAGCAGAGCCAAGCAATAGGTTTAACTGGGTGCCAGGCGAGCCTCCACTCTGTGCTTCTGTTCGAGTGAAACTTGTTTTTCTCGATTGCTTCATTAGCTGAGATTTCCATTTCAGCAAAGCCGTTGAAAGTAAAAATCGCATTGAGTCGTTTGCGTCGCTGACATTCTCTGCAATCCTACGCAACTAAAGCCAATTGCCTTGCAGTAGTAGGCTATTCAACCCTAGCATTCAACCCCTTTCGCAGCCAATCACCGTCAGCACAACATTTCCAGTGATACAGCTCCATCAAATTAAACGGGGGCCATTTTGTAGCGCACGACCGGTCCCAGTGTTGCGGGAACGACGATGTGCTCCACTTCATGTGACGTCTGCCGAAACGAGCGCCAGAAATGCTGCTCCCGAATAGAAATGGCTAGGCCGCATTTGTATGCGGGAGATCCGTCGTCTATCTATCGCCGAACGAATGGAGATTTCCATTCACATTACCATTACAATCGGGACGCGATAGAGAACGCGCCAAGGATTTATTGCGCCCAGCCAGGTCGATCACGTTGATCAATTTGATTTTCGGACAATGGTTCTTTATGTCGCCGAATCAATAAATGGCAACTTAATATTCGGCTTTTAAGAAATTGCACGGACGACGCGATGAGAGGAATACGGAGCGGGGCTTTGTTTATCTTCGACATGACGGAGGAGGCGTGAGAGACAGACGCCGATGAAATCAGCTCCACCAGCAGAACGACGGTCCATTCATGGACGGCAACGACATGATGGTGTGACTCGGTCGTCGTCGTCGTGATAATGCCAGCGCCCGCCAGAGGATGGAAGGACTTCTTACGTGCAGCCACTGGACGTGTTCTCGAGGATGTACTTCTTAATTGCAATGGGTGGACGTGTTCTCAGGGAAGGACTTCTTAATTGCAGCGAATGGATGTGTTCTCGAGGATGTACTTCTGAATTGCAACCTTTGGGCGTGTTCTCAAAAGAAGGAAGGTCGTGTTCAGTTTGAAAACCACCAGCAACAATAAGTCTGCTTTTAGCTGTAATATTATTGGCAATCAATTAATTATTCGTCAGTTACAGTTACGGAGAATCTTAGACAGCACAATGTTGTATTGAGTTATTGCAAATTGCTACATAGGTCTACAGTAACTGATATTAAGTGCCTGGAAGTGCATTGCCAAGATTTAACAATGTCGATCCATGTCTTCTCAACTGCTTGTGAAAGGTTGTATATTAATGTGTTTAAGCTTGGCCCAGGTTTAAATTGTTTGAGATAGAGAATATAGGCTAAATTGTATTGTAAAATTGTATTGTATCTATCAATTTATATAGCGCCTCTCGCAGTGCACACCAATCAGAGGCGCTGGGGAAAGTGATCGCCCGTTTCTTTCTGTGACTGTTTGTGATAATTGTACTGTGTGTGATAATTGTACTGTGTTAAATTAGTTAGGCCTAAGCCTGGAAGACTCAGAACTGTCAATGACATTGTTTTGCATATTTTGTGAACTGTGAATATCAATTGGGTCATTCTAATAATTATCAAAAATGTCTCAACGATCTCTTCAGTCAATAGGCCTAGGCAAAGAAGTACTTAGAGAGCTTTGAGGAAAATAGGGAAAGGTTCAACTCTCGTAAGGGAGTTTAGCTCAACCTTCATTCTCTAGGTGGCAGCATAAAGTACAATGAACTTGTACCTTGCACGGCTGCAACTTTGTTGATTTATGTCTTCTGTAATTTGTGTTCTTGTGAATTGTTTAATCGTCATAACATGTACATGTACAGCGCAGTGCGTTTGTCAGGCACATCATTAAAGAATGATGATGATGATGATTATTATTATTATTATTATTATTATTATTATTATTATTATTATTATTATTATTATTATTATTATTATTATTATTATTATTATTATTATTACTATTACTATTATTATTATTATTATTATTACTATTATTATTATTATTATTATTATTATTATTATTATTATTATTATTATTATTATTATTATTAT
Source organism: Aporrectodea caliginosa (assembly GCA_020284085.1). Classification (NCBI taxonomy): domain Eukaryota; kingdom Metazoa; phylum Annelida; class Clitellata; order Crassiclitellata; family Lumbricidae; genus Aporrectodea; species Aporrectodea caliginosa. Next base: position 939,329 of record JACEVL010000178.1, on the reverse strand, counting down.
TATTATTATTATTATTATTATGAGGATGGCTTTCTCCATTTTCCCGCCCTGCTTCAGCTTTGGATATTTTAATGAATAAATTACATGTATATAACATGTCCACGAGCATTGCCATGCATACACCAATCATATACTCAGATAGTAAACTAACAGTAATCGGTTGGCATCAGACGGACTCGGATCGAAAGCTAAACGAAATTGCCCGACACCAATCAGACATGTCCCGTCACTATATGGACATGTCCCGACGACAGTCTGAATCAGAGAGTGAGCACTGTCTGAAGTAGCTTAGCAGCATGCAGGCTCAACAGACAGTTAATATTTCAGGATTTATAGAGCGCCTATAGGGAGTAGACAGCTCGTTGCAGGGAGTCGATTTCGTGGAAAAACACCGGACCAACACTGTACTCAACTACTCATCCTACAGTGGTCGTGCACCTCACCGCCTCGCCAGACTCACTTGATACACAGGGAGCCTGATGCATAATGTAAGAAGTGCTCTGGAAGCCAGTGCACCGCCCGTTGTTCTCCGAAGGAGCGAGCTTTTAAAGGACCGTCCTCGGCCAGACCATAGGTTGTCAGAAAGAACAGAATCGCCTGTGATGTGGTCAGCGTTAGAAGAGAGATCTGGGTTCGAACCTGTGCGACCGGAAGGGAGAACTGAGTTAGGCTCACGAGGTAGGAGTTGGCGGTTCCCACATCAACGTTCCGAGATAGCATCCGGAGCGGGGAATCTCGAACACCACAACAGTACAAAGAAGAAAGGAGGAATGGATGAATCAAGATACGAAGTCTTGAAGATATTTGGAGTGTGAAGCTTTTGGTTGATAAATAGAAGGAGCATGAGGCAGACGACGATGGATAAATGTCGCAATTGGTGTGGAACTGAGAATTTGCGGAATTGAGAATAGAGAATGTGTAGAAGGGATATTATATTCGCACTATAATCACTACTATGGACATCATGAATGTAATAGTTTTAAGAACATAGCCCAAGTAAAATTTTTATTTAATTTTCTCTCTATGTTATTAAACACCGAGTAATATTTTATTTAATTTTCTTCCCATGTTATTAAACTCCGACAAATGAGCAATGCGTAATTATGCAGCGCCTGTTTTGTCATTTTCGTCGATCTTCATAAAGCTGTCTTTATGCTGGACATAAATGGATGGAGATGAGCGAGCGTTGATTGCGTATAACTATCGCTTCGATATCAATATCAATTTTCATCTCTTACGGTGATGAACGATACGAGGGGAGACAAACGATAACCGACCGACGATGAATTGTTGCTTAATATCACACTGAAATGTCTGTCGCTTTATGCCATATTGCAAGCGATGATTGAATTTTTTTCGTAATTTCTCTATGACGGTGCAACTAACAGTCACTTTTAATATCCTTTCGGTGCTCATAATTTATAGAGATCCCACTCCGTTAGGGTTACGAGAGGTGTTACTTCGGGGACTGCATTATGAATCATTTGATATGGGTGCAGTTGTGAATCACATAACATGGCGGCGTGGTGAGAAAACATGGCCAAATGGACTTTGGGAATCACGTAATCACACTAAATGAATACATTGCATTGATTTTATCATAATAAGCAAGCATATGCAGCAATATGCAAGTGTTTTGAACAACAATCTAACCAAGTGGATTGTATCAGTAGACACTGACAGACAGATGACACGCTTACACAAGGCTAGGACATCATATGGGGAGGGGAGGGGAAGGAGAAGTGGAAGGGGAAGAGGACGGAGAAGGGAAGGGAAGGAGAAGATGAATTCGGGGAGGGGATGCAGAGACAACTGGGAGGGAGATGGAGGTGGAGGTACGTTATGAAGGTAGTTTCATCCGTCTTAGACTGTATTAGAACTTTGGAGGGATACAAAAGATAAAAATGTGTACTTTTGCTATCCTTCCAAAGTTCAGGAATGCACGTAAGCGTAGAAGGCACATGCGACTCGAAATCGTACTCTCCGCGTTATAGGACAAGCACTCAAACCAGCGCTGCCCCCTACCACAATTATCCTATAGGCCTACTGGTAACGATGGGTTTGTGTTTGTTGACAGTTAAACACAGTTCAACAAAGGATGACGACAGAAGTTCGGTGGCGATGACCGCTTCAAACGGAGATCTGTATGCCTTGCTGGACGAAACGAACCAACTGACCTCCTCCTCCGACGCGGTGCCGAAAGGCCACGTCCGCCCGCAACAGCCTTTGTCACGGGATACAGTCATCGTCAGTTCGGATGGCGGTGGATACGGTGAATACGGTTACCCACGAGTGGACGAAAGTTCGTCCTCGTCGGAGGCCGATAGAAGGCCGAACCCTGCGAACCCTAACTCCAGAGGACCTGGTGATGTTTCAGGTGGGACTGACGGAGGTCTGGGGGTGGTGATGAGGTGTCGCGCCGTGCCTATGGTCAACGAGGGTGAACTGAAGATGGGGCAGATGTGCTACCAGTCGAAGGACGATGACACCCCACTCGCCGCCGAAACGTAGCCTAACCCTACTTACTACATCGTCCTGCGAACAATGGCGGGTTCGTGATTGTCTGGTGGGATTGGGGGAAATGATCCCTTCCAAAGGGTGGCATTGGATGCACCGCTCGTGAATAAGCTGGTGCCCTGCGCTTACCGTCAAAGTGGCTCTTTAGAAATTTGGAATTCACGATTACGATTACGATGCAAATAAGAATTCCATGATAAGGAGGCATCAATGGGGTAAGATGCACACGTTACCCATGCTCAAACCCACGGTTAACAGAAGATGAGACGAATCAAAAGGAAAAGAATAAGGTAATTGGCGCTATATAAGTGTTCTATTTTAGATCCAGAAGCACTCAACGTCGAAGTCGAGTCTTGAGGGAAGTTTGCAGAGAATTCTTCTTGTGGGGCTATGCCGTCAAAAGTTGTGACTACAGAAACGCGTCTCCTCAAACCAGGGATTTAGCCCCAATCGATACTGATTAGTTCCAATATTCTTTGGTCGGAAGTTACTTTTGCCTATACCGACAGGTGTCAGATGACTTTGATGCATGCCGACACGATTGATTACTTTGATGTATGCCGACACGTTTGATGTGTTTGATGTACGCCGACACGTTTGATGACTTTGCAAGTCTCTAATTCTTCCCTTGTTTGCCTTTACGCGCATCTCTTATGTAAACTTGTGTGCCTATTTCTGTATGCTTTCTATGCACTCTATGTTATTAAGTTTCTTAAGATTCGTGGTTTTGGTGTTATATGTTCTGCGCTTCTAAAGTGTTTAGCTTATCTCCACATTTCTTATTGTTTTAACAGATGAACAACGTTTGTGGACCTGTAGCTGTTTCGACATTAGCTTTTCAGTGACACATTTTCAAATTTAAACTAATTGCTGATTGTTGTCTGTCTTCTTGGTTGATGTATATTTGCCTTTTTCAAGAAATAACTATTATTACTAATACTACGTATCTCCCACGGCAGATTATTCCAAGTCACAGGACCATTGTGCTTGATCGAGTGTTTCCTGTAATTTGTTCGAAATCTGACTGGGCGAAGATTTTCCTTGGTCCTTGTGTTGTAATTATGTATCTCATTTAAAAAGTGAAGTAATCTTTAAAATTCAATGGTAAGGCTTTGTGAATATACCTGAACATAAAAATACCAGTCTGCAATTTGTTTATCTTTACAATGTTCAAGATTCTCACTTGTTGAAATAGTTCAAAAGTATGGGCATAGTACTTACTTTTGGTAATTACACGAATGGCTCTCTTCTGTAATTTCATTAGTCTATCTAGACGAGTTGAATAATTCGAAGCCCAGCTTATGTTGCAGTACGTCAGGTATGGGTGGATTAGAGCATAATAGAGTTTTTGTAATATATGAGAGGGGAGCAGATAGGAGATCTTGGTCATAATACCCACATTTTTTGCTTGATCATTATAGTTAGCAGGTCTTAAGTACTCAGAATTGTTTCCATGGAACGCAGGCACCCTCAGAGTAGTCGCTAAACTGTTTCCAAGTAATATTGCGAGAATTCCATTTTGAAGTCGCTAATAACGAACGAATTCTCGCAATATTAGGCGTACTTGGAAACAGTTTAGCGACTACTCTGACTCTTTTGGTAGTAGGCAGCCATTGCGGTTGGTGCTTTGGCTTTCAGTTGTACGTTTATGGTTCAAATCTGGGTTCAAGCCAAGCAAAAGATTAGGAATTAGGTCTACTGTTCTACCGAGAGATAGGCCTAATTAAACTGCAGGTCGCGCTTCTTGTGTAGATAAAAGTGTGTGATAACGGAACAATCATTTTATAAATTAATGCAATATGACTGTATTTGAACTTTTGAAAGATATAAAAAACGTAAAAAATAATATTGTGCTTTTGCTATCCTTCCAAAGTTCAGGAATGCACGTAGGCTATAAGTAGAATGCACAATTGCACATACGACTCGAACCTCTCCGCCGCGTTACCGCCAAACGCTCAAACGAACCGTGCCCCCTTACCACAATTATGCTACTGGTAACGATGGATTTGTGTTTGTTGACAGTTAAACACAGTTCAACAAAGGATGACGACAGAAGTTCGGTCGCGATGACCGCGTCAAACGGAGACCTGTATGCCTTCCTGGACGAAACGAACCAACTGACCTCCTCTGACGCGCTGCAGAAAGGCCACGTCCGCTCGCAACAGCCTTTGTCACGGGATACAGTCATCGTCAGTTCGGATGGCGGCGGATACGGTGAATACGGTTACCCACGGGTCGACGAAAGTTCGTCATCGTCGGAGGCCGATCGAAGGCCGAACCCTGCGAACCCTAACTCCAGGGGACCTGGTGATGTTTCAGGTGGGACTGACGGAGGTCTGGGAGTGGTGATGAGGTGTCGCGCCGTGCCTATGGTCAACGAGGGTGAACTGAAGATGGGGCAGATGTGCTACCAGTCGAAGGACGATGACAACACCCCACTCGCCGCCGAAACGTAGCCTAACCCTATTTACTACATCGTCCTGCGAACAATGGCGAGTTCGTGATGATCTGGTGGGCTTGGGGGAAAATGACCCCTTCCGAAGGGTGGCATTGGATGCAGCGCTCGTGAATAAGCTGGTGCCCTGCGCTTACCTTTGAAGTGGCTCTTTAGAAATTTGGAATTCACGGTTTTGATTACGATGCAAATAAGAATTCCATGATAAGGAGAAATCTATGAAGTAAGATGCACACGTTACCCATGCTCAAACCCACGGTTAACAGAAGATGAGACGAATCAAAAGAAAAAGCATAAGAGAATTGGCGCTATGTAAGTGTTCGATTTTAGATCCAGAAGCATTCGAAGTCGAAGTCGAGTCCTGAGGGAAGTTTGCAGAGAATTCTTCTTGTGGGGCTCTGCCTTCAAAAGTTGTGACTTCAGAAACGCGGCTACTAAAACCAGGGATTTAGCCTCAATCGATACTGATTAGTTCCAATATTCTTTGGTCGGAGATGACATTTTTATATACCGACAGGTGTCAGATGACTTTGATGCATGCCGACACCCTTGATTACTTTGATGCATGCCGACACGTTTGATGTTTTTGATGTATGCCGACACGTTTGATGACTTTGCAAGTCTCTAATTCTTCCCTTGTTTGCCTTTACGCGCATCTCTTATGTAAACTTGTGTGCCTATTTATGTATGCTTTCTATGCACTCTATGTTATTAAGTTTCTTAAGATTGGTGGTTTTGGTGTTATATGTTCTGCGCTTTTAAACTGTTTAGCTTCTCTCCACATTTCTTATTGTTTTAACAGATGAACGTTTTGTGGACCTGTAGATGTTTCGACATTAGCTTTTCAGTGGCACATTTTCAAGTTTCAACTAATTGCTGATTGTTGTCTCTTCTTGGTTGATGTATATTTGCCTTCGTCAAGAAATTACTATTATTACTAATACTACCACCATTACTACTACAACAACGACAACGCCGACGACGACAACGACTACTACTACCACTACCACTACCAGTACTACTACTACCACTATACCACTACTACTACCACTACTACTACCACTACCACTATCACTACCACTACCACTACTACTATTACTATGCTTAATGCGTTGTCTTGTAATAAATAAATAAATAAATAATAATAATAATAATAAATAAATAAATACTACTGCTACAACTAATATTACTGCTACTACCACTACCACTACCGTTGCTACTACTATATACTGCCATGAAATGTTTTGTGTAAGAAAAAGCGCTAATCAGGCGTATGTGATGCCAGGGATATTTTCATCTGCAGAGCTTGGTATCTGTCTTAGGCGGCATTTAAGCTGTCGAAAAAATCTGGAGATTTAACATTTACAGATTAGCAAAGAACACGAGGGCAGGTCAAAATCTAATATGTTGTTATTATATTGCACACGAAATAAATGACGACTCATGAGATATCTTAGTTTCCGGATTTCCCAACATCGTTTCAGTTAATTTTAGCTGATATGGGGTTAGAAGAAGAGCTATGGACTTGTACCCCAACCCAACCGACAACTGAAATACTGCATGGTTTTAGACATGCTTATAATTCATCTTCAGAGGAACGTGTCCGATATTGCATCAAAGGTACTTGAAAGCTAAATCTTGCCCAGTGTCTTCGCGTGTCAGGTTTTCGACGTCGTTGGTACAGCGGTACATATCTCATGCCGATGTTATTGACATTTCATACAGTCAGGTAACCCTTAACGAAAACGACAAGAACTCAGTTTAAAAGCACTTGGAAGACATGTTCACTGGTTGTCATATTGCATCCATACCTAAATAATATATATATATTTATATATATATACAATACAATACAATACAATACAACACAACACAATACAACTGGGGCGCGGTGGTATAGGGGTATGTTCGGTGCCTTGCAGCTGGAGGGTTACGGGTTCGAATCCACCCTCAAAGCCGCCGCGTAGGGACCCTGGACAAGTCCTTCACTCGCAATTGCTCATGCGCTTCGGCGTGAAACTCCGATTCAGCGTCCGCGCAGTAGTCTGGAGCGCCTCTGAATGGGCAATCTGGTAGGGGCGCTATAACAAGTGTTCAAATACAATACAATACAATACAATACAATATATCACATATAGGCTTCACCAAAATTTGCGTATTTGTGCCTATTACACATATAATATTCTACGCATTGTTGTATACAATATTTGCGCGTTTTAATCTGTCGTTCTTATGCCCACAGGTAGCCTATAATTATGTTTCAAAGAGCCCTATTTCAGTCTGTGTGCCCTGTGCATGGCAGCAATCTGGCAGCGTAATGGTTGTCTACATGCCTTTGAGTCAATTCACAGCGTTTTGTCCTTCTGCCTTGAAGCATAGATTTACATTCTGACTCAGCGGAAGTCCAGTAACCTACTTTTACCTATTTGCTAGAGTATAATAAAAGTGAGGTTCTCCATCAAAACCAGGCACATGTCGCATTTTTCTGAAAATGAGGTTCTTTCCTTTTATTTTACAACATGAAATTATGTTTCTAACAATGCAAAAATTATTCAGATATTTTCAGTAGAACCTGAGATATGCTAATTGAAGTGTTACATCATGAGAACACCGAAATCGAGAAAATCGCAATCGTTGTATACACTGTTTACATTGTTCATGCTAATTGGCCTACAGAGGTTTTGGAATTCCTGCTATGATTGCACGGCTTTTTACAGTCAAATCATGACATTAATATCATCTAAAAATAGACATTCAGGTCTTTCTATGCATGTAAAACAAGCTACATCCATTCGCTAGACAGCAATTGCAGAAGGTGATATATTTGTATTAAAATATTGTTTTCATTTCTTTCTTTCGGGATCTTCTACAATAATGTGATTTTAGCAGATTAAAACGCAAATTAATTTTTTCATCCAAATAGTTTTGTCTGATAGAGTAATAATTACGTTAGACGAATTTGATTCAAACTCAAAACACACAATTTTGATCCTGCAGGTCATTTTTGGCCATATTCTCGAAATTGTATTTTGCGACATGCACCTGGTTTTGATAGCATATTATATTAAATAAATACATAAAATAAAGCAGATAAAATAAATTTTATTAATATTACTAATAACATGGAGCACCCGTATGCAAATGAGAAAAAATGAGCTTGTATTCGCGTCCATTCACGTGAACTATTTTTTAGTTAAACTTCAACTATTTTTACACAAAAACAAAACAGTTCAACTAAAGTTGTCAACTGATTTTGTAAATGAGTTAAACAAGGTAAAAAAATAGTTAGTTAAACGTTTTCCAACTTGTTAAACAATTTTTTATGACAAAACGAAACATTTTCACAATAGCAGAGGTGAAGTGAACTATAATAACGCAGAGCGTCAATAACAGTTTCAATTTCAAACTACGTAATGTGTAGCCTACTGATTAACAGTCTTACTACAGTTGTATCAGAATATAACTAAGACAGTTGCTAATGCAAACGATGATGCATCATGCAATGCAATGCAGTTCACTTGACTTGAGTAATAGAACCAGTTACTCATGACAATTATGATCAGCAACAGCAAGACCGCTGTCAAGTTTGCATTTGGATCGTAAGAAAAGAAGGTGATCAAGTGTTTCGTCAGATATCTGCGGTTTGTCAATTATGATGCAGCACTGAGCTTCCTTTCAACAGTCGGGATCTGCGGGTTGTCATTACATGTGACGTAGCACTGAGCTTCCCTTCAACAGTCATCTAATAAAGAATAATCAACACCAATGCTCTTATTTACACTGCGCCATACTACATGTACATAATACATATTCTATGCAGAGGCAACACCATTGTTAATAAATAAGTAAACGTCGCGTTGAGTGGTTGACAGTGTTCATTGCGGAAGATAGTTGCATAGTTGTTGATTTTGTTAAACTTTTCAGTTAATAACTAAACAATATTAGTTAAACTTTGGTTTTAACTAAGCTATTTTTCTCCAGTTAAACTTCATTCTTAACTAAAACTTTTAGGTTTAGCTAAACGTTTTCAACTTTTTAGTTAACTTTTGCCCATCACTGCACGTGAACAGAAGGTTTATTATAGATATACGCATGCAGTGAGCGTCATTGGATCGTTTATTCTGGCCTGCCGTCTTTGCCTGGTCTCTGTCGAGGCCTCTTAAGACCAATCACAGTCTATCATGTGTCTCTGTAGGCCTCTGAACATAGGCTACAGTCAGCCTTGGTTCATTTAAAGAACTGGTGGGCATGACTCATGAAACACTCGCTCAAAGTGACTAGGAATAAGGGAATGTTGCATTATTTTCGGATTTTATTTTCGTGCTACTAAAGGTAAGAAAATAACTGATATGCATATGATTATAAAGTTTAATGAACCATTATCAGAAAGCGAACAATGGCGGAGTTAGCTTGCAATGCTGACATAGGATCTATTTACGTTGAATGCTTAGGCCTAGCCTACTGTAGATAGACGGATACGTAGCCACGTGTAGAATTTTACCAGGGCAGCCATTGATAGGTTCAGTGCAAAGTAAACGACAATTTACTTATTACGCAAGCGAAATGTGGATAAACTTGCGTTGAACGCTTACTGTGATTGACACCGATTGTAAACCATGGGTAGATCTTTATCATCGATAGGTTTATACAAAGTCAACATTGGATAGTTGTTTCGCTCAAGCCAAATATAGTCAGGCTTACAACGAATGCTCTTTTACTTACTTACCTCGAAACCTAAAGTAGGTTTACATAATACTACTACAGCTTCACTTGTAGGCAACTCCGCCACTGCTCTAACTCTGATAGTGCCAGTCCCAAGGCTTGAGAAAACAGGAGGGCGACGCTAAATTTTATCTTTGTAATGACACAGTGTCGTTAAACAGCAACTTTATAACTTCAGTCAACCTCATTAAGCCAGCACGCCGATTTTGTTCAATGTTTGCTGTTTTTAAGAAGGGTGTTCTGTCGTGTATGCGTCATGATGAGTAAGCGAGTAGGCTTGTGCGTGCGTGGATCACACAATATGCACAATACAACTTTAGTTTAATTGTTTTCGAGATTAAACGACATCTTGTGGCTGCCAAGGCCATAGACCTCAATATACCCATTTTGTAGGTCAAACTACATATTGTACATCGATGCAAACCAAATCGCAGAATCATCTTAACAATCGTGAACTGAGACAAGAACGAGCATAAATTGATTACAATAATACTCTAGTAAAAAATATGTACACTTTCTATACAGCGACCATACGGCCTTGACCCTGCTCGATTTTCAATTAAATGATCGGTTTAGATCCAACTATAGTCAGACATAATTGGACCATTGTTTAGCTCAATTGATCACCTGTTTTCACTAGTTAATAAACTTTCATCAACAATACGACCACAGTTGACAAAATTAGCATTAAAATCGACAAAATATGCTATTAAACAAATTAACGGTGTTTGTTGTGGTTCAGATCCAAGAATCAAAATGTCGAGTCAGTCCCAAATTCAAGAGAAAGACCTTGTTCAGTTGATGGAGAAGAAGATAAGCCGGAAGAAAGAAATTCGTACCGGTAAGAGGGATTTCTATTTCACGATCTACTAACGTAACTCACCGACGATAAACCACAATTTCTATAGGCTGTCACGTTGATCTATTACCGATAAAAGACGCTAGGCTATCTGCAAATTCGTAGGCCTATCCTTCTTACAAGTATGCCGATAAACATTCATCCATGTTCCCATATGTGAACCAATCGGACCCATATTGGAATACACGCAGGGAAAAAGGATATCTGCTTTCTTCCAGACATAATTTTGTGCCACATGGTTTTGCCCCTTACCTGTAAAAATATCTGAGGGTGCCCAATGCCCATGACCCTACTAACTTTTAGTGAGTTGATTGGGTGAGATCCTTCACCTGTTCACCACCCGTTTGAAGGCGCCAAACCATTTAAGGTCCCTTCGTACGGACCGTGCTAGCCCGAGATTTAAATTATACCTTGTTCTGAGAAGGAGTGCCCCGTTGCCTTAGTGTTGAAAGTGTACACGCAAAGTCTTAAGTGTATTCTGCATGCCACGCCTGAACATTGGTGACAACGAGTTTTAATTATCAGGATATTAATAGGCACTGCTTTATGTACACAATATGACTTGCACAGGTGTGAAATTCATGCTGCATTTACTCCCAGCGCTTTGTGATATACTCACAGGGTCTGTATGAAGTGCTTGGGTAACGGACTAACAACTGCGCTATTCAATATATTTTCGCGGCATTTTTCCATTCGAACGAATGTGCGTTCCTTTAAAACTTGCTTGTCCACAGTGAGATTCGTAAAATAGAAATTATTGCAGTGTAAGCCTTAGGACCGTTGTCTACATAGGCATATATGAACCTAAGAAAGGTAGGCCTATGCTTTTCTAATTTAAACGTAAAAGAGGAATAACATGTGCATGTTCTTCAGTTTTGGTGTGAAGTTCGTGTTCAGGTGATTTAGAAACTTGCGTCAGTAAGTGCATGTTCCGTGTAGCATCCGTTTCTTTTTACCTTTTTAACTGGCCATTGAAACGACAAATGCGAATCTTGATTTGCATGTTGAAGCAGACTAGAATTGTTGGCTGGCATTTTCGCAAACGCACTGGCTACGGAACCGTCCGGACGGTGCCGTTATTTCTTTTCTACGGAACCGTCCGCAAATAATCTATGGGCGATTGCACATATCTATGGCGTGTACATCCGGTTGAAATAAATATTGGCAAAAGCCTGTCACGTGAACTTGTTGTCTTCCCGTCGAATTTTTATATGGCGGACAACTTGAGGGTCGGTTAGGGCCAGGTTAGTATTCGTGTGGTCGTTTAGTGTCACATTAGGCGTCGTGAGGGTTGGTTATGGTCAGGGTTAGGGTTAGTTTCGTTAATCCCTTAACTACTGCGCTATTGATGGTTCGGCTTTCACGCCATAGATATGTGCAATCGCCCATAGATTATTTGCGGACGGTTCCGTAGAAAAGAAATTACGGCACCGTCCGGACGGTTCCGTAGCCAGTGCCTTTATCAAAAGCTGTTAATGATGTTTACAGCTCTAATTCTGTCGACGTTTAGAGCGGCTACTAATGGCCGAGTCCAGATTAATAAAAGTTGGCTCAAGGGTCGAATTACTCGGAAAAGGTCTCGCTGGGAAAGTGGCTTTTATCGGAACAACACAGTTTTCTAAAGGTTAGTTGCTTCTCTAACAGTGTTCGTTAGATGTCTGTAGACTACACTAAACTAGGGTCAGTAGAAATTCACGAAGTCACGTTGGCGGTTTCCCCTACATCGAAGTAGTTCTTTGTTGAATTCGATTAGTTACTGTATTGTAATGTTTGAATGGAAAGGAGTCTTTCGGTGTTAACTTCCGGTTAATAGTGATGATGAGTTCTCTGCCCGATGGCAGGTTTAGAGCGGCTACTAATGGCCGAGTCCAGATTAATAAAAGTTGGCTCAAGGGTCGAATTACTCGGAAAAGGTCTCGCTGGGAAAGTGGCTTTTATCGGAACAACACAGTTTTCTAAAGGTTAGTTGCTTCTCTAACAGTGTTCGTTAGATGTCTGTAGACTACACTAAACTAGGGTCAGTAGAAATTCACGAAGTCACGTTGGCGGTTTCCCCTACATCGAAGTAGTTCTTTGTTGAATTCGATTAGTTACTGTATTGTAATGTTTGAATGGAAAGGAGTCTTTCGGTGTTAACTTCCGGTTAATAGTGATGATGAGTTCTCTGCCCGATGGCAGGTCCATTGGCCTTTTTTATGCCACCCGGGGATGATATGAGTTTTCCGTTGCCTTCCTCACAGACAATTGTGATTGAGATACTTGTCCAGAGTCGCTGCGCAGTGGCTTGAGGTAGATTTGGAACCTGCGATACGCCGGTTACAAAGCACAGAACATACCGCTAGACAACCGCGGCCCCGGCTACTTGTGGAAACTGCTTTAGCGCCATATATAATTTCCGACGCTAAAATCCGGTTTTACATTAAGTCTAACTTTAAGAACACATTTTGCCTAATCGTTTTATCAATGTTGAAAACTGCAAATAACGCTTAATTAACATGCTATAAAAATTGTACAACGTAAGCCCGTTGCATAGATTTGGCATTTAGGATAATAGTTTATAGTCATAATCAAGTTTTTTGTTGCTGATGAAATGTTGTGAACAATCCTCTCTAAGGTACTGGCAAATGGATTGGCATTGTTCTTGATGAGCCCAAAGGCAAAAATAATGGAACCGTCCAAGGCAAATGCTACTTCACTTGCAAGGATAACCACGGCCTCTTTGTCAAACAGTCTCAGGTAAATGTTTTGACAATATTACTGCTAACCGCAATAACTGCTTTTGTTGCGCTGATGTGAACTTCCTTATTCTCCTTAAATGCAGTACCACTCTGCATTGTCTCTTTGCATCCGCCTGTTCATTCCGAATGTTGTGGTCTGTTCCGATTAGACTTGGACTTAAGGTCCTACTAAATTATATCGCCTTTAAAACATGTTGGAATCGCTTTCTATACTACGACCACGGGGGCATGATCTCCATCTGTTTTCTTAGCATCATGCTAGCCAACTGCATATGCATGCATTGATTTTTGCGCTGCAATTTGTAGTCTGACTGATGTCGAAATGAGCGCTGGACATTTCTCGTGAGTAACGAAAGATGTTCCAACCTCCTTTGTTGATAGTTAATAATTATAGTCTCGTATGGTGTCTTTCAATCGGTCCTTTTCAGTGTGTTGTTTTGATGAGCTTCAAATTGATCTCGAGTTTAAATTTACTTAAAATTGATCTCTGCATGATGTGCAACTGGACAATTGGAAGTAGGCCTAACGCAGGTCATGTGTCGAGATATCCGATAGTAATCGTATTATTGTAAGCTCTATATTTCTAGAGCGCTACTCTAAAGGTAAACGCAAAGCTCCAGTCTATTTACGAGCACTCCGTCAAGTCAAAGGTGTTATCCAGAAATGGTCAGCAGAAGTACCGAAACCAGACAGAGGAGTTGGAGAGGAGAGGAGTTCGATGCTGGAAGCGTGTTTGGGACCTAGGTAAATTTTTGTAAGCGTCTATCTACAAATTCATTAATGCGATATAATTTGCAGAAAATTGAACTAAAATGATCATGCGTTTGTGAAATATTTTTGTTGCCATACAGCTCCATGTCCTGAGAGATGAGGCTGAAGGGAGCAGTGAACCTAAAACCTGTGATGCTCATGAAGCTCCAGCAGTGATTGTACACGCTGATAGAAGCAGCAAGCTCGTTAACGTTGATGAAGATACAAAACCTAAACCTCGTCCTTTTGTGAGACATCTAAAGCCCCCAACTGCCAGAGAAAGTAAGAAATCTATCAACTTTCAGTTTCAGCATGGTATATAAAAACTGCCTCAGAAAACCTTTGCAAATTTGGGAGAAAAATCTCAGGTGCAAGCAGACATAAAATGGGTCAAAATAAGTTACTACGTATTGCTTGTTGTGTTAGCTATCAGACTGTTAGTCCATAATTTTTTATATAGAGTTTCTCTATGTAGGCCTACATGTATGCGAAAATTTTATTTATGAGCTCTGCAGCAAAATCTTAATATAACCGCGTCCGTTTGGTGCTGAATTTAAAGTTGTGTGCTTCAATTACTATGCAAACCATGTAAATGTTCATCTTAACAAGTTTCGAAATGAAGAAGATTTCATGAAATCAGCCTTCGAGGCTTTTGAAAACGCTACAATTTGCTACAGATCTACTCATACACATTCACAATGTTTAGGTCGAGTCATAGGGTAAACTTTAACTCTCATTTTATCAAAATTAGTCGTAAAGAGACCTACACCTATAGCAAATTGCTGATTGTTTACTACTTGTAGCAAAACAAGGCAGTTAAACTGGCCTGTGATTGTTGAATAGTACGTGTAAACTGCCGCAGAATAAGGCACGGCTTAAATTATGCCATCTAATGTCTTGAAGTCCAGGCGCAAATTTGTTGTTAAAACAATTGTCAATTATTATAATCTTTTATATTGTATTTGATCTTAACTCTTTTATTTTTCTTGCTGTCACTGTGTAGCGATGTACACAGCTCATTTTTCAGGTAAGAGGTGCTACTTGCTTCTTTTATTCGAGTTCGCGTATAATAAAATTAGTACATTGTAAGCTTTATTTTAATATTAATGAAAGCCACATTTTAAGAATGCTGTCTATTCGTGTTTAAAGATTCTAAAAATGAACGAATTTTGGCAGCTCAATATCAAATGACATAATTATGTAAATAAATGGTAAATATTAAATGCTTAATACTTGTAGATGTTGTTACTTCTTTTGTCCAACAGTAACATTTAAGAGTAGACCAGGCTAGGCCTATTATGTTTCAAGTAGGCCTACTGATTTTCTGCAACAGATTTCAAAATAGAACTGTTTACACTTACATGCATCTCATGTAATTATAACAAATTTGTCTATTACTTATATTTATATCATCCGCTAAATATGGGGCTGAGTTCTGCATTAACAGGATTGTACAGAACAATGAACTGCAGGATTGCATATTTCTAGAACATGTGGCTAAAAATCATACAATTGTCAGCTTTCTTTTGAACTAGTTTCTGCAATAGCTGTAGGCTACAGGTATGTTCTACTAATTTAGAACAGAATTACTTTCCTCGTCTGGTCAAACCGTATATCAAGCTATGACTTCTGTGCAGGTTCTGCAGAGTCACTAGGTGTCGAGGGATTCTCAACGGTACTTTCCACGACCAGATTCACTACTACTGCCTCCGTCTTAGTCAAAACAGAAGCGATTGAAGGAGGCTTCGCAGACAGTCATCCTGCGCCACAGTTTTACGCTATACTGTTTAGACTTATTCTGGTCTTGTACGATAATACTTTTTTTTTATAAGACTGCTAAGTAGAGTAAAGCCTGTGGCTGTCTCTATTGCATGTATAACGTTATCCATTTGCTACAGAATTTTAATTTAAAACATGTCGGTTTACCAATTTTTAGAGCCTATCTTTTTACTTCTGGTTTATTTATTTGGGTTCTCATTCTTGTCCTTCTTTAAATTTCTGTTTCTTTTCTTACTGGTTACAGTTACCTGTTATTGCGCGTTCATTGTTTCAGCCGTTCTGTAAATCTTATATTTCTAATTATTGATATTTAAACCTGTCCTTTAATGTTGTTATCAGTGTAATTATAAGAGTTGTTAGCGTTTGTGTTGGATTTTATGATTAGCACCCTTCTTGTTATTATTTTTTTAATGTTATTGCTACTCTTATTCTTTATCTCTTGTCATTACTTTACTGCATATTTGTTATCCAAGACTAATCACTGATCAGGGCAAATAGTTTTATTAGATCGTGTTGTGTCTCAATAGGCAGTGTTTATTTCCGATACTATTCACTCTGATAATAAGCAGGAGTAAATATTGTGTGTGCAGAAATCGGAAATTGAGAGCTTGAAGTCTGAGGTCAACGATCTCCGTGGAAAACTGACGACGCTGAGAGTGAAAAGAGCGAATGACAAGCAACAACTCGTCGAATGTGAAAGAGTAAAGATACAACTGAAGCAGGTAAGCACAGCCAAGAAACTGAATACATTTAAAAGAGTCCCTGCCTTTTCCTATTGGTTTCAAGAAGTAAACAGATCAATCGCAGCTTTAAGGTTGTTTCTTAACGGTCAACATCTTTCTTCTTTTGACGTTTCGACCAGTTTATCAGCATCGAGTTATTATTTTCACTTATAAGCAAATTAGTCAACTATTTGCATGCACATAAATTTCGTTACTTAAAAAAATTGCTATTTACCAGGAAAATAGTCTTTATATAGTCGCCAATTTTCTAATCTGATAGCATCTATAGCGCCACTGTCTCAACGCTAAAGTCAACAGCCGTTAGTCGATATAATCGTAGGCTAATCGCTGTGCGAGCCAAATGTCATATTCGTGCAATTTATGCTATGAAACCTGTTAAAAGATGTATGAAAATTGTCTGTTAGCTTCAGGAATATAAGATCAAGATGCAGGAGGCACAAATGGAACTTCAGAGGCAGCTACAAGCATCGAAGAAGGTATTGAAGAATACTTGAGTGAATTGATCGTCTGCAACCGTCATGAGGTCTACCGTCTGGACTGTTAATTATAAATGGCTGGCTTACTACACAACATTTATGTTGTATAGGCCTATGTAATAATTTTTTTATATGTAGGCTACACTTCATATCTCTGAGCATTATATAAATATTTATTACCTGTATATACTTGAGCAATGTGAGCATGGGGTTGATATTATGTATCTGCGACTACTGGTTGGTAAGTGCAGCTCTGGTTTATTTGTTTTGAAATTACGAGACACAAAATTAGTGAATAGATAAACCAGATAAGTGAATCGTAAGATATTTTGATAACACTAATTATATTAGTGTAATATAAGCACATTTGTTTCTTTCTTGCAAGAAAACAGCCATACAGTCATCCAAAATAAAATATTCATTATTATGGTAAAATGCAGTAAGACAATGCATTGGCGATTATATTACTGAAGCAGATATTAAATGTGGCTTCACTGAGATTTTTAAATGTATCTGAGTTTGTTATCGTTCAATTAGGAAGCTAATGATATACAAGAAGCATATGAACGATATAAAGAAGAGATGAAGGATTCGCAGGAGATGATCGAAATGGTTACCCTAGACAAGGAAATGACGGAGGAAAAGGTGGGTCAATAATTTTATACTAGTATGCGTCTTAATTTAATCGAGCGTGTATGTCTGTTCAAAAATGAACAGTACCGTGTGCTGTGTGTTAAGGCATCTTGTAGTAACCTAATCGCTCTAATAATAAGCAGTATTATGAACCTTATCAGCAGAAACGGAATTGAGTCTTTGGAGTCCGAGGTAAACGATCATTTTTTGACCTTTTCTGGGACTTTTCAGGGCAAATTTATGCGAAAAAATATTCAAGGCAATGCAAAAGTTTCTTAGTAGGCCTAAGCACAAATCCTGGCGCAAAACGTCGAGTTAGCCAAATATGTGCCTACTGAACCAAAAAAATATGTGTCGACCGAAACTTGGTAAGAAACCCTTTAAAGCGCAACTGACTGGTCTTACCATTATTTCCCCATCCAACAGTTGAACTTACTTTTTCTCCTCCATGGGTTTCTTAGGTTTTGTATTCCTTCTTAACCTTGTGCCAGGTTGCGGTTTGTCAACCAGGTTCTTTATAAACGAATATTATATAGTATCATTGGTACTGGACCAGCTTCCAGCTCTAGTGAGGTTCATGAAACTCGCTTGATAACTGGTGTTTCAGTGTGAAAGTCTGCAGGAAGAAGTAGGCCATCTTAGAGCGATGGTGGAAGACCTGAACGAAAATCTGGATATCATAAAGGAAGATTTGGAAACGTCAAGTAATTTCGGTTTATCTAAATCTCAAGTTGTTCTTTGTTCATTATTCATGTTTGTATATCGTTGTTTCATTTGATTATTATATGCACCGCTGTTGTAAGTCAATGTGCACGAACCGTCATTATCACCACATCATCTGGTACCTAGGTAGCCCTAGTTAGTGGGTCCTGTGACCCTTCAGGGCTCTCCGTTTGTTGCATAAATTACACTAGTGTTGATAGTTGTTTTTCTGTTATTATGATATGGAACAATAAAACGTTTTGAATTGAATTGAATGAAAAAGTAACCGCTGTTTGGACCGTGTAAATAATCTCGAACATTTTCAGAACCATTAGATAACCATGTTCCAGCGCTTTTGCGAGGTATATAAATGTTCAGATACATCCAGATATGCGTACATACGTACATTTATACACACATGTATTCAGATGTGCATAGGCCTATATGCATGATGCTTTATTGTCATCTAATCTGCTAACCAAGATTTATTATCCTCTTGTATGGTTTTCTTTAATGCAACGCTCTAGAATTGTAGTTGTTAATATATAAGTTCACCACGCGGCTGCGTCCGTATTAGAAACCCAATACTTTTTATGCGATCTACATTATTCCTCGATGGAATGGTGACCCGGTGAAGCATTAGGCCTTCACATCGAAGTCCTAGGTTTCAAAGTCCTTTGAATCGTATAAATGTGACGGTTCTCTGATAAATGATTGATAGGCCATCTTTTTCAAAGGATTTTGTTTTCGATTAGATGGTTCAGTAAAAAATCCGCTGAACAATAAACTTGAGAAGAGTGTCGCTGATGAATGTAGTCATTGTATACAACGTCATGTATACATTCGGATATTTATGGAGCCTCTTATAAGCACCTACTAAGCGTGCTATTGTAATATTATCTCTTACCTAACCAAACCGTTGATTATCTCGCTGTGTATTGCTTAGGGTAATTGTGATTCTGTTGGCAATTAGGTCCTGTAGGCATCAGCCACTGTAATGTGAAGCATCTGGAGCAACAAAACGAACGACTGAGAGAGGCAATCATTAAGTACGCATCCATTCGCTTCTTTTAGATTCCCTTTCATTCAAGTTAATAAGGTTCTTAGCCAAGATTTTTACTATCTTTATAGTCACCCAAGTTTTAAATCGTGATAAAAAACACTCTTTTGCCATACACCTATTAAACTTCCTATTGTAATACAGTCATCTATGTTTGTTGCCCGACTTTAAAGCTCACTTCTGAATAGTTGTAAACTAGGTTACTATTTATTGTTCTTACATTCCGCTTCTATTTCCTTGTCTGTTCGAGCTGCGCATTTCTGTTGCCTTACCTGCTTGATTATTTTTTATTTATAATATTCTATGTGCTAATTGTTCAGCTCTCGATCAAGATGCTACAGTTTACTGAAAAAGTACGTTCGCTTTTGTCTGTATAGAGTAAGAGATCAGTGGAACAGTGAGAAGCACGAGCATCAGAAGACTGTTAAGGAGTTGGATGCCAGCAAAGCTCATGCGATGTCGCTGGAAAAGGATAAAGAAAAACTGCAGAGGGACGTTGTGCAGTTTCAAGAGGAGGTATTGGAACTCAGGGAACAGGTACAGTTAGCTTTATTGCAAGTTTGTCGACAATGCGCATTTGCTACATCATAACAAGCACACTTTTAAAAGCAGTCTCTGCCAACAGATGACACTAATTGGTATGGACGCTTATTAATGACGTTTAGGTTTTAAAACGCCCTTGTAACGGCACTTGCGCTGTAGAAATTGACGGTTTAATCATCATCATTAATGTTTGCTGTTAGGCGGTAAACTGTTTTTGGTGTCTTGGGCAGTTTGAAAATGAAAATGGCCTGACTGCTGTGTGGTTCAAGAGCAGTGTTTCTATTTTAATGTAAAATGTTTGGTTTATTCCAACATTTTGCCTTTAGTAGTTTGTGGTGTTGCCAATCAGTAGCCTAGTTTTAAGCGTTACATTAACAAAAACGGTTTACACGAGCTATTGTGATATGGCACCGAATCTGACCAAGGTATTTCCCGGACTTTGTACTTATTTTAGAGCCATTGAATAAGCTGTTTTCTATCTGATGTGGGTTTTATATGTCGCCGAGGAGATTTACAATTACCATTTAGGCTCAATAATTTGTATACATATGGCAAGACAGTCTTTCTATAAGCCTTTCAGTTAACTTGTTTGCAGCTAGCTTTTTATGCCTATAGGTGATGAACCTTCTACCCAGAGAGTGGTTCACTGAAGTTGGGAGTTGCTCACGGCTGGCTGATAAATTATTCAGTCGCTGTGAATTTTAATTGCAAGTTTTATATGTGTTGCCTAACTTATTTAATTTTAAGTGTTTTGTCTCAGGTGGATGCGGCTCAAGGGGCTGAAGAGATGGTAAATCAGTTGACTTATAAGACCCTGCAACAGGAGGAACTCGTCCAGGAATTGCAAGGCGAGAAAGCGGACCTTGTGAGCTACAAATTAACCTACAATAATGCACTTGTTTGCATAACTACTCGTAAAAACACCCTCGCAAAGGCATATCCATACTAACAATGCACGCATGGTTTGAGAATTTGTCTGGTAGCCAACTTTTGAGTAGTTCGTGAAATGGCTATGTGTGTGTTCAGATGTATTTACATATAGGCTACATGTAGAAAGACTGGATATAGGCCCTATATACTCATGCATACGTGGAATGCTGATTCTTATGCTTAGTGTCCCGAATTGAACTGAGTTAATTTAATTAAATGATTATACAGATGATATTCGCTTGCACTGATGAATCTGTAATTGATTTATGTTTTACAGTTTATTTATACGTTTCACTTGTCTTGTCTATTGCTGGTAGGAGGAAGATCCTCTTTTCTTTTTGTTGCCCTCTGGAAACGCTTAAAAACTAATAATTGTAGCAGGCATATGAAGCGGGTGTTCACAGCGGAATGACTTTAATTAGTTACGCTAATTATAATTGTTTGTTGTTTTGCTAAAGGAGGCTTTGTGCGAGATGAATGACGAGATAAACGAGAGGACAAGAGAGACAGAACTGGAACTCAGAGAACAGATTGACCTTGCCAATGCTCGTCATTTGGATGCTTTGCGTCGTCTGAACGCTGCTAAGGAAACTCTCGTCGACCACGAATCGACCAATCGCCAATACCATAATCTGGTTGCTCAAATGAAAGTTAGATATAAATCGTTAAAATTAGTTATCTCTCTAATATAGTTGCCATCGTGTGTGCGAACGCTGTCACCTGTCGTCGCTCTACTCTATCGACTGGTCCAGAGACTCTGTCGATAGGAACCCGTTGATTGGTTCCTCGTGTGCCCCGCTTACTGTGCATTGTTTTGCTAACTGATGTAATATATTCGTTCGTAATGACATATAACATTATAGGTTAACGCAGAGAGCGCCTCCGACTATCTTGACGGGGCATTATATAAATGCATTGCATACCTATTACTACATCCTTACGGTCATTAAATCTGGACCCATGACGTGAAATATAATTTGCACCAGGAACTCGTTAAGGGTCGTTAGTCGTTGCACAGAGTTGGCTCAGCTTAATGAGACTCGCAGTCGTTGGCATACAGACCCAAGGCGCTACCGGATATATAGACGACCGTTCCGCACGATCTAGTGTCACAATCCAGCTGATACATCTTCAGCATAATGGAACACTATGCTTTCGATTATTTTGACATAGGCTACCATGTTGCTCCGGACTACATTGCTGAACTGTGCCTTCCAGTTGGCACTCAAACTGGTCGTCGGGCTCTCCGGTCTGCCTCGCGAAATACTTGATGATACCTTCGTTTCGAACCACCACCTGTGTTCGTCAGGACTTCTCGATTGCGGCGCCACGGATCTGGAACGTTCTTCCGCCGTTCTGCGTGCTGCACTGAAGGCTATATGAATTTCTCCAAACTCTTAAAGACGCATTTTTTTCAGCTGTTTGATGGCCACGTGTTGAGCGCTTCTGACAGACTCTTAAGTGGCGCTTTATAAATGTTTTGTTACATTACATTACATTACATTACATTACATTACATTGCCTGTCATATATTAACTTGTATAAAATCCTGGTACCGATATTTAATGGACAACGTTGCTTTAGGGGTAATAGATATTGAACAGGAGGGTGCCGTTAAGTAAAATTTTCAGACTCTAGACCCTACTTTATAATTGTTATTTCACTGTGAGGTGTCGTATCTAGGCCTACTGTATTATAAGCTTAATGTATTAAACCAGTGTATTTTAGATCAGGCTTAATCAGTGTATTTTAGATCAGGCTTAATCCTTTTACATACTTTAAAACCTTGCGAAACCTTGTATTCGTTTGGAAGGAGAATATACGCGCCTTGCAAGACAAGGGAAAAGAAGCAGTGGCCGTTTCTGTTCCGGTGATAGAATTCGATCTGAAGGCGAAGTTTGCAGTGGTGAAGGCTACAGCTAAAGTGAGTAGACAAAAACCCACACCGATGACATTCTCTTTCTTCATAGTCGTATTCATTTATCGAAAAACCATGATAGCCAAAGCTTCAATGTAAGGTTTTGATTCTCTTAAACTGTTTTATTTCATCTGTAAAAATCGTTCACTAACCTCTGTTGATGAATCGCAGATTTGAGCAGCCAACTAAGACAGATATAGAAGTCCATTATATTTGGTGTAGACTCTGTGTTTTCCAGAGTTTGGCGTTATATAAGTGTGTGCTATTGGTAAAAGTTTTACCGTGTGTTTTCTTCGGTGACATGCAATTTATTTTCGATAGGCAATTGATCTGGAATTGAGAAAACTTGACGTGGAGCAGGCAAATCAACACGTCTCTTATCTCTTGGTTTTCATGCCCGACAGCTTTCTTGCAAATTGTGGTCAGTTGTTATTCTTATCTTCTTTCCATTGTCGTCGATTTGGTTTCGTTTCGTAAGCATCATTGGTTATTTTGCGAATTTGTCATTAAATCGTGTCAGTATCGCAACAATTGCTGTAATAAGACGCCTAGCCCTGATATTGAGACTTGGTCTCTTCTTTGCCGCTTTCATGTTCCGCGTTCTGTTGCTTTCATTGTTTGCCTCAGACAAAGCAGGTAGGCTTTATCATAAAAAATATTAAATCGACGCTTTTCTGTTTTCACGTTTGGGCTTTATAAGTGCCAACTAAGTACTGTGTCCTTGCTGTTAATACGCATAAAGTTATTGTCAGTTTTATATAATGAGAAACCTGGATCTGAAATTGTGTTGCATAAAAAGTTGACCACTCGGTCACCGTCAGACTTTGCAACCTCGTTCTTTATGGTCTTACAATGATTCATGACTGGTTAAAGACCGGAGAAGGGTGATTCTTTACTGGCCTTTGGTCCTACCTACATATGGCGCTTTTATAAGAATCTTCAGAGGTATAGTCAGAGCTACAGACATAGAAAATGGTGTGACATAGCCTAAACATGTGTCTTTGGGTTCAATTCCCTGATAATCGTCGAATTTATGGTACCTAGGTAGATATGCCACCAGAGAGGATTGTATTAGATCTACAGAATCTGTCGACCAAGGTATGTAGGCCTACATGTACACGATGAGAGCAAATCGTCAATGGATAAAAAAATGGTATTGTAATATGCTATAATGCTACTTCGGCTACTTCTCTGGCTTTCAATATTACAATGCATTATTGTTTTGTAAAAAGCAAGCAGTATTGATGATGGACTCGTGTTGGATCAAATGTATACTTTATGCTTGAACAACTGCAGGAGACCACGATGCCATTCTGGTTCTACTCTTCATCCGACGCATGATCGCCAAATGTGATCTTCTTACAACACAACTGCGTGAGAAAGTAAAAACTCTCTTTTGACATCGCACCTTACTACGCTACAGTTATTCACGTTTGATCGTTCATGCAGAACTCTTATATAGCGCTCCTCGTAGATGTCTATGCAGTTCACTCTCAGCCGCTTCCCAGCGGAGTAGGAGTTTTACTCCCATCTTGCTTAGCACTACACAACTGGCCATAAGTTCAGTGGCAATTCATTGTATAATGTAATGTACTCGAGAGGAACATACATGTAAGCTTCCATTAATATAACCTATGGTAAATTCGTGACTCGTCTCTGGGAATCAGGGTATTTGTCTTCATGCGTTTGCTCTAGGCCAGCAGCGATGCGAGTAATAAAATCCTGGAAACAGAGACTAGCTCTACTGTATTTAAAATCCAAATTGTTTTGCTGGCAAACTCTGCTGCATGGCAACAGAGGCAACAATATGCCAAGAACAGCTGACATGCGGGGTCCTATAAAACAGAGATTTGAAATCTATAATACATGATGAGGCCGGCAAAACGTTTTTAATAGTCTGACACAGCAGCAAGTTAAGGCGAGATTCTTGTGGATTTTCATTCGGAACAAATCATTGCCATCTCTGATTATTCTTTTACGTGTAGGTTGATTTGCCAGATGTTCTGCAGCGAGAAGAAACAATGAAGCCGCAACAAATGGATGGATATCGCTTTGCTAGTCATTTCATTTACACCATAAGCATACTTCACGGTCTTCTCAACCAGTATGAAAAGTATACTTGTCTAATGTCAATCAACTGCATAAAAAGACCTCTTCTTCATTGCTAGGTCCAGGCCCTATAGGGAGGGAGAGAGAGAGAGGCCATTTTACCTTTTGAATTACCATGAAACGCTATATATATTACATTCGTAAATATGTATGTTCATATGTGTATAGAGAGAGACAGACAGATAGAGAGAACTACAGTAACATATAGAGCTATAGCTTTTAGGCTAGATTATATTAGATTAATTGGGTGTTGCTAAGTCAACCCTAAAGGTCGACTAGGTCTGCTAGGTGGGTGTTGTCGAGGTAGATGATAAACTAACGTCCTAGAAAACCAGAAAGATGAGTTGGAGTCTGTAGTCAGGCGACTTGTTTGAAAAGTAGGTCGGAGCCTGAAATATGTTATGAGTTCGTGTTAACGCGTACTTGATCTTTCTTTTGATTTAGTGCTCTCAATGTTTGCGATGTGAATACATTCGTGAAAGTTGGAACTTTACTACCAGAAACACTTGCTTATGAAAAGCATGTAGACGCATTCATTGATCTCATCAGGAAAGATCAGGTATCGTGTACAAAGAAGTCCTCGGTCAACAGATTCAGAATCACAGACACGAGGACCATGCATCTCCCAACTTAGAATACTTTTTTTATTTGTTTAATTGCAATAATTAATGGCGTGTGCAAGGTCAGTAAATATTAACCGAGGCGCACGAAAGAGACTCGTCAGTGAATTCTAACTTCACGCCCTACCAAATGGCCCACTATAGCAAGCAATCAGGGCACGTTTTTCTCTGCCTCTTAGCTCATCCGTATATGAAATTGCAGAGTTGAAAGCTTAATAATATTTACTGTAATTAATTTTTTAGAGACACTTAATGTGACTAAACACTAGCCAATAGCTTGAGGCAGTTGTATGTTGAGAACCTTCTCAAGATCATGAGAAGGTTCTTAGGGGAATTTTACCATTCACATTATGCGGCTCTAGGCGAAAGCTCAACTAATAGCCACCCTGTAATCACAATCATTAGCCTAATTAATTACAACAACTCATTATTTTCTTAACCATTTACTCTCAAGAATTTATTACAATTAAGTTCGGAACAGTAAGCAGTGTAGGAATCGCTTTTTCCATGAGAGATATGAAAATTCTCTATATAAAGGCATGATAAATAAATACATAGCCTACAATAGTTGTAGGCTACCATGTCACTGATTTCAATGATAAAAAAGTGTTCTGAATGCGACACTTAATATAACAGAAATCTAAAAATTAGATTTATAATCATGTTTTGGAAAAGAGGGTTCGTATATCCTATTTAACATCTATTTTGCTCAGCTGGATGAGAGTGCTTCGACGGAAAGCCTGGAGAAGACCATTTCCTTCTTCCGCCATGTCTACGGTGTCTTTCTGGCTGAGAATAGTAAACGAAACTGCACCAGTCTAATGACCAGCTGGAGTCGTACGCTTCTAGCCATCAGTGACTGCATGACCTTTGACCTCAGTGCTTTGAAGTCAGCCCTACAGGTAGATTAGACGTCTGTGGAATGTTTAACTCTCGCTTTAAAAATAAAGTTTAAGATTTAAGACAATCTCTATGTAGATGGATACTGTCAAATTTATTGGAGCACAGCTGCCTATTAGGCCTACCTTTGACGAATACTTAATTTTGACGGTGGATTTTGTAATGCAATTAATTTAATCTAACGTCTATTATCTAGGTCTTGTTGGTTGTCTTGGTCGTTGTCAAAGACACTGTGTAACTTAGTGTGTAAGTGACTGTTTCTGTTTCAGTGTCTTTCTTGGAATCGGTTTCAGTCTTAGTTTTCGTCTCGGTTTCGTTCAGTTTGTTTGTGCTGGTTTTGGTTTCTGTTTCAGTCTTAATTCGCAGTTTCGTTCCTGCTATTAGTCCATGTCTTGCTAATGATTGGAAAGTTTTCTCGGTTTCGGCATGTTTGTATACGTAGATTCTCAGTAATCCAAATAAGTCATTTTGTCTGTTTGACAACAAGGCAATGAATTTTGAAGGTAGTCTGTCTCCGTTATTGTCTGATTTAAGTCGCTACTGTCGTGCATTGGTTCATGTACTGTCACTGAGAGGATTTCGTGGGACGTGTTTTGCAGTCGGATCTAAAAAGGAGCGATTGTTTCATACTGTTAAACAAATTGGATATACTCAACAGTGACATCCAGAAGTCTGCAATGAAGGCAAGAAATAATATTGTCTTATATACAGGTATAGAATTTTCACGAGACTTGAACAGAAAAATGCCTATGCCTCTGAAGAAGATGTGTTGTAAAGTGGTGATATTTTACTTTAAAAAAAATAAAGTTTCGATACCGCACCTTATTTGAATCCAGAGCTTATCTACCAAGGTCCTTCGATGCCTGTGTTTTCAGATCAGCTGGATGTCCATTTATTGCATCCATATCCTCAAATGTATACATAACCTTTAATACTCTTTATTACGTGAGGTTGTCAGTGATTATATTCAATGGTTATATCACTGAAACAGAAATAGTTACTCACACAGCTGACACCTCGTGGAATGCCTCCTTGATGGTCTCTGGCGTACCTTCTCCCTATCCCTTTTTTTCCACAAACGCTTGAAGACCGCAATATTTCCCACTAGTCCTAGGACATCGGACCGGAAGTGCCTCTGATGATTTTCCCTTCAAGTGGCGCTTCCAATTTCCAATTAGGCCTACAATTACAATAACGTAAAACTGAAAATTCAACTTTCTGCGTTGAAAGACTCTGATCACCCTAATCTAATTCCAGCGTGCATTTTATACCACGAATATATGAGTTTATGTTTTGAAAGCTTTGGTAAGGAATTGTTTAGTTTGGGCTTACTTCAGACGCTGCTCTAATATTTCAGATAAGGAGACGAATGCCCAGACAAGAAACTACAGACTTACTATTAGATCCGCTGAGTTTTAACGAGGAGGCAAGTGTTTTTAATTAAATTACAGTCAATATATTGTTAAAACCCATTACGATTAGGATAGCATTCCACATACTCCGATACTAGACTTGTTCAATGTTTGTGCTGCCAGTTAAAACTGTCGTTTTGTTTGCGTTGTACAACTTATAATATCTTAGAGACCATATTATAGGTTTTTTGAATGTTTGTATATTTTACTGCTCGTTACTTAAGAGAAGTTTATGAGTTTTGTGCTCACATGTTTGAAAGACTCGCAGAAACCGACAATTTTAAAACAAGTCTTGTGATAAGTATATTTTAGTTACTGCTAACCACCGAGAAAAGCTTAAATAAATTTGGAACTAAATGCAAAATAAAATATATTAATAATTTTTCAGGTTGGAATCCAATTGGACCAAAGCTTTAGTGGACTTGATAAAGTTGTCAGAACTTTGAAGCTGATATCTTCTTCTGTTTCGGAACAAATTGCGATTTCTACAGGTAGGACATAAATCTGTTGTTGCATTTACTTAATTTTCAACAAGTCAGCTGTTAAAACCCTTTCAACCCTAGAAAGCGATATAGCCTATCGGTTTTGTCCCCCAAGACGTCTGGGAGCGAAGGGTTGAAAGGGTTAATATTGTTTATTCCAGCATGTAACCTTTTACGTAGACCTTTTTTGTTCATGTCCGCCCCATTACTATATCTCTTGGTTGATTCTGGTTCACAACCATACTAGAAGTTGTATAAGGATTCTAACAACAAAACGATGCACCAATATAGAAGTACGCCTATTTGTTTGTGTAGGTGGCAATGTATAAACGTAATTAGAAATTTGTTTAGTGCCCCTTCCTGTCTCCCCACCCCGTACCAATTTAAAAACAGGCTCAAAGCGCATCTGATGTCCGTACTGAATCAGTAATTACCTTAGGTGTAAGTAGTTTTATATATGTCTTGCTGTGTAGATAGTTGTTTTTTGTGTGCTCCTGACAATTGATCTAGTTAAGTGTTTACTGCTGAATAATAATAATAATACTGCTGGTCACGTTATATGCAACTATGTGAACTATAAGTGTGTTGATTTGATTATGATGTTGTTTAAGAAATGAAGTCATAATAAAAATAACTAATTAAGCAACTGTATAGACTAGACTGATTGACATAGCACTAGGGCTATCCTGTTAGCGGAACTTAAAGTTCCTTAGGGTATTACCCATTGTTACTGCATTTGGAAGAAATCTGTCTTTACATGCAAACACTGAATTGAAGCGGTGAACAATAAAGTTGATTTGATTTGATTGATCTAGCAGCACAAGTCCAAGCCCTTCTTCGCTAACCTAGACGATGTTAAACATGGCGATAGACCTATTTATGAAATGAAGAAGGCTGCTTTATTTTCCTATTATAATTGATCGGGTTAAAAGACTATTTAGATCTAAATTTGAATCATTTGCTATGCAGCATATAAAATATATAGGACCTACGACGTCCTACGTCTGTATAACATATTATCAATAAAATACTTGTCCTATGTGGCAGCTGGTTTCATCTGTGAGTTACTGATTATATGGCACAATGGATAGGAAAGTAGTATTCATAGCGATTAGCTTCAGTACTCGTTACTTTCACTATGGTCAGCTTCTACGATTCTTTTATTTATTAATAATTATACTACGATGGCTACGACGATGACAATTGTGGCAAAGCAAAAGACTAGGAAGACGATGTTACGACAAAATATCCTTTTTCCTATTTGCCATTCTCGTACAAGCACTTGTGTTGCATGCGACAGGGAAGCAAAGTCTTCCAGTTTCAAAGGTGGAGCAATTGGCAAAGAAATCGGTAGAACATGTGTTTGGAACTTCAGCTGTCCCGGCTCTACAACAGCTTCTGTGAGCAACAAAATCTTCGCTTGTTGTTCTTGAATATTTTATGTACATTAGTCTGATGTTGCTGCTTGTGCTTTGTGTATGGTTAATTTATTATAAGTTAGTAAGCTTACTAACACTTGAGTGCCTGATATTATGAAGTGAATATTTGTAAAATAATCCAACAGTAACAATGTATTCATTTTTATACGGTATCTACTTGCTGATGAACGTTTGTCTGGAGAAGTGTAAGTATTTTGATTTCCTTTTTCTCCAAACATTAAGCAAGTCTTGAGATCCTAAAAGTAGGATAAGTCGCTAAGAGACAATATAAAGAAAGAAACGAGTAAGACAGTTTGGGCATACAAATGCTAAGTTGAATCTAAGATTGTCGACTCAGACATGGTCAAGAGCAGACTTAAGACGCATCTGTTCTTGTCTTGACTTTATCTGGTTGATGCTGACGCTCGCTGCTGATACCTTTAGGTAAGTAAGTAAGTATATCCTTTATTTGACCAATTGTTAATCGCACTTTGGTTTACATGACAGTTGTGTAAGTGTAAGTGGCCCGTATGGAATGTAGTGTACATAATAATATTTCGATGCCGCTATTTTAACAGGCAATGTTGTGAAGATGCTAGAGAAGCAATAAATCAAATATCATCCGCGATGGTGAATGGCGAATACGACTTCGATGGAACATCCGTCAAAGAGGTACGATATCAGAGAGCAACACATTTGAATAGACAGAATAGTCGTTTCCGAAGATCTCAAATTTAATACATTTGTCAAGTAAAATAATAGACTTGCTTGAACCTTAGACTTAAACTTACACCTATTAGTACCAATTCTAAATTGAAAACAATAAATTTAAACGTTTAAACTTTAAATAAATAACTTGCAACAGCAAAACTTCCATTTGACAGGTAATAAAGTAAATAGTTTTCTGAATAATGGTCGTGGTTTACATTCATTTTAAATCGCCTAGTAATGTCTAATTACTATACTAAATCTATTCAAAGAGTTTAGTTTTTATGGTTTTCGTCATTCTAATATTGATATTATCATTAATGTTTAAACTTCATAAATGAGAGATCTTAGTAGCATGTACAGTTGTACACGCTATAAAAAGGTTTTGTTATAATAGGTTTGTGCAGAACTGTCCTATTCATTTCATTTTACAGCCATTAGCCCCGGTATTTATACGGGCAAATGCAGTAAAAGCGGAGTATGATTGCATACGAACGACTCTGAAGTCAAAAGAAGAAGAACTTACAGAATTAAACAGGACAAATAAACTGAAGGTTTGCACTTTATTGTCTTGTTGCCTGTCTCTTTGGCCATATTGCGGCGAAATCTTTCATTGAGAAATAACACTTCTGATTGCGATTGAAATAATGCCATGAGAATAAGTTCTAATAGAATATGTATTTCTTTTATAGGCCTAGGTATTACCAGATTCTCTACGCGTTATAAGATTATAGTTGCAATTATGATTAGGAATCCATATAGCGCTGCTTCAAGAAAACCTATTCAGAGGCGTTTTCTACACCAGCCTTAATGATGCCAATTATTATCACTACGAAAATAATGCCACGTAAACATGAGATTGTTATAGGTTACGATTCTCCCTTAACTCTGGCGAATGGTAAATTAAATTGGCTTTACATAAAATAAATTCATCATTTAATAATGCAGTGTCAATAATATTCATCAAATAGTGAAGAAAACAATGCAATGAAAGACTAACAAGCTGGAAGCTCGCGCACACACACGAAGCCCAACGAATGTTGAAAGACAAAATCACATACATACTTCTTCAGAATTTCTGGACCAAGTTGCGTCGATAGTCTGGAGCGACGACAGGTAGTAGGCGCCGGCAAAATAAGAAGATGCCCTGTCTGGATTATCTGTCAACTATCAGAGTTTTCTAAGGACAGGCATTCGTTGGATGCACACCAATTAAACATACACCTTCTCTGTGATTGACGGACGACATGAGTTCTTCTGCTTTTACTTTATGGAATCCGAGATTCCCGTTTACATAAGTGTGAAACTCGAAGTGTAGAAACGTGCCTCCCCTTTGCAGATGGGCGATCATCTTACCGACAAATGCGCAAGAAATCCCTGTCAAACCCAAATTATATTCAGAGCGCTAACCTGATGGCATAAGACGTCCCAACATCCAAGAATTATTGAGCAATCTCGCATGAGATCAACTATTTATTTATTTATTTATTTATTTATTGCATCAGACAACAGAACAGATAACAATATACATCATGACAGAAACAGTTCAGTCACTGTGCAACAGGAAGCCTAAAAAAAGCTAAAAGCTTATATCACCCTGGCCCCTAGTACCTGGTTCATTTCAGTCAACGTTTAGTGTCACACAGATCCAGATTAAATTATATTAACAGGCAGCTGAGTCCGAATAGTTTTAGTATTATACATTGGACATTTCATACATTAAACATCATCATCATGATATAGAGCACATAAATCAGAACCAAAGTAAACAGAGACAAATTTTATGACAAGATTATGACAAAATTATGACAAAATTATGACAAAAGAAATAAAACTGTTTACGTAAAATACATAAAAGACATATTGACGACCAAGATGGCTGCGGATATATACACGGACTAGGCCTACGTTAGTTCTGGTCTAATTCTCTAGGCAAGTAATGCATGGCATCAAAGTGTTTCACTTGTTCGCTAGAAGATGTAAAAGGGGGCCTACCGTTATAAATTTCCGAATTTATTTTAAATGAATTTCGGGTTTTGTTTCTACTGCATTATTTGTCAGCCAAATTTTACTCTTGTATGAATTGACATCGCGTTATTGTAGATGATTGGTACATTTTATGTAAATCCAATTTAATGTAGCCTTTGCCAGAATGAAGGAGGAATCTTAGCCAATTATAATGAGGTGTTTTTACGTGCAGGTCGCAGAGTTGAGCGAATGTCGTCTGCGACTGGCCATCGTAGAAAAGAAACTTCAGACTACAGAGAAAGAGCAAGAAGACATCCAACAGAAGCTGCAAAAGAACCTGGATGATGCTAACACATTGATGCAGAAGAAGACCAAGTGAGTAGTTTCGTTAAAAATAAAATCATTGTGTGATACAAATGACGTCTTTTTAGCATAGTTCAAAAGCTGCTTCAAATAGACAGGTTTATTTACCCGAGGTTTAAGAATATCAAACTTGTAAAAGTCAGGTCGTTTGGTCAGCTAGACAATCGGTTGAAGGAGGAAGAAAATTACAGGGCACATTCAAAGATGTCCTTATAGGTCACAATGATTCTCCGTTTATTTTGGTTTTCTCATCAACTATTAGCCTTTAAATGCCGGCTTTAGGCCTAATTATCTATTTACCAGAGTTAATTCTTTAGTTAACTAAAACCCAAATTCTACGATGATATACAACGAACCGATTGCAGCCATCTGCACCTGTTTCATAATCGACAATAAGTTGTCACATTATGTATCACGATTATGTAACAGGTGCAGATGGCTGCAATCGGTTGTGATGCAGTTGTGAAGAATTCTATGGAGGGCATTGGTGGTATATGTTTGCAGAGATCACGAAGAAGCATTGGATGCTCTACAGCAGGACATTTACGTACTGGAAGCAGACAATGCAAAGCTCAAGCAAAACCTTAAAAATATCAAGTCTGTAAACAACGAGGAAGGTAAA
The DNA here is from genome assembly GCA_020284085.1 of Aporrectodea caliginosa. Lineage (NCBI taxonomy): Eukaryota > Metazoa > Annelida > Clitellata > Crassiclitellata > Lumbricidae > Aporrectodea > Aporrectodea caliginosa. The sequence continues at coordinate 905,902 of JACEVL010000178.1, read as the reverse complement.
TTCATTGTGTGTCACAGTTTTACATATAGGCCTAACGTTGTTGCAAACAGCGCTATTTTTTGGTTGTTGGCTTTTTATGCAAGAATGTCTTGTGTTTCTGCTGTTTACTTTGAAAAGTAATGTCAGAAAGTAAGATTTACAATGTCAGCGAGGTTTCTCACATGCACAATTAAACAGCCGTTTTAGTGTTGACTTTTTACAGTTTTGCTTGTCCGTAAGCTCTAATGTTTTATGACAGTGCTTATCATAATTTATTTAAAGTTTTACGACGCTAGTTCTGCAAATGTAGGGCATACACTCGCAAAACCTGCCTTGTGTTAAATCATCAGATTTTTAATTCGGTAGCATGCTTAGGAATCGTGATTTGACATTGAGGAGTGACAATGTATTATTTCTCGACTTAAAGAAATGGAAAACTCGCCTAAATATGCAATTTAGCCTATTTAGATAAATTAAAACAGACGATTTAATTCTTATTCTCGATTTTCTTCTATAATTCTTTAGGAGCAAGCAATGACAAAGAATTTGTGAAGGAACAGGTTTGAAACTGTTGTTCATTTCGCATAGGGCCTACTCTCATAAGTGAATTAGTTAAATAAGGCAACTTCTGAGCTTACAGTAAAAGTCGATGAGATTGATGATTCTGAGGCCCATGAAATTTGATTGCGTGAATGGATCAAGGTTTGGCAACAATATCAAACGCTCAAAGTTCAGCATTATATTATGATAGGCCTACTGATCTGGCGCAGTTGATAAAATCAGTATATGGTGATGGTCCAGCTTATGCTAACTAACCGATGTTGTCGATAATATTTATGATATCTGTTTCCTTTATGTATACACATCTAAGCCCATCATAGAAACGGGCATTCAAATGCAGGTTTATGACATCTGAGACTACTGTTTCATTCTTCATTTAGGCTTAAAAAACAGCTCTACTCTTTCGTACTGGGTATAACAGATGTTTTAACCAGAAGCGCATGTGTTCCTGTCTATTCTAAGTTCTCTTGGTTTGCTTAATATTTAATAGCCCTGTGATGATATAGGCCTAATAATAGACCAACTCTGTGTTTACCAATGACGCAAAATTCAATGCTTGAATTTATTATACGAAACGAATTTGAAACAATGTGCTACAATTTGATATAAAAAATAGTCACTTTCAAATGTAATTTGATACTATTTTACAGCGATATCTTTTATATCCGATATTAGTGGGACTAAATGGAAAATCATTTATTTGACTGGCTGTTTAATTATTACACTTATGTTGTGTTATTGTTTCTTAGAATGAATCTCTTCGAGAGGCCTTAAAATTTACTCTGGCGGAAAACAGACGGCTGAAATCAGCAAAGATGACGGTAACGTTTACTATTACTCTTAAACTTGTGTAAGTTTATTTACTTCACGTGCCAAGATATTTGTACAAATTTTAAGCTTGAAATATGAGCATTTTCTCTTAGTCATTTAATCAGTTTCAGAAACAAGTAAGAGCGTTTAAGAAAATTTCACCAGAATTCTTCATACTTCATGTGTAACTTCACGCGAAATTGATCCATTTCCTGCTTTTGCTAACTGCAGAAATTGTTGGAAGACTTGCCGCCCATCAACTTGCCAAAGCCAAAAGAAATAGATGATAGAAATCAACAGTTGTACAGGAAACTGCGGCACGACTGCGACTCCTTGCTCAGGGTTTGTTCATTGACTGTACGCATGATAAATGTAGGCTAATTGCAACGGAACAATAACATCTGTACAGAACCTATTAGAACCATCTCATTATGTGCATGATAATAAATCAGTTGGAAAATATATGCAGTTGTGCACCTCTCTGACAAAACAGTCCTTGTCGAATTTTTCACATATTTAGATTATATTAGAACAGTACATTTGATTCTGTTCCAAGTGATATAGCATTCTCAAACATGTTGGAAGTATTTCCAGAAATGTCAGATGAACAATGAATACTGAGAATAACGATGCAAAAATCTTAATTCGAATTATGATTCTCGACTATGATTTCAATTGAAGCGACCATTGATCAGTGCCTTTTGCATTAGGATAATGTCACACAAGAAGTCATGAGCTTTGATCATGACAGCCTGATTGGCCCTAGAGGCCTAGAGCCCTAGACCCTATCTCAACATCACCTGATCTGATTCTTTGCCATATGGGCCTAACGCAGTTGATCTTTGTAGCCTATAATCAGGTTTTTATCAACATACTTCTTTAGTGTAAATGTATTGATGATTTATTTAGGAACTACGGTCGCTTCTAGCATCTCCAAACCTTGTCGATGTGACAAATGAAAGTGCCGCTACCGGTAACGATATGCTTCTCTTATAATACTTTTTAAAATGCAGCTATGTCTATGATCATGAAACTTCGTTGTATAACATTGATTTTGCCTTCCGTTTTCTTCTTTGTTAATGTTTTAATGCTAGTTACATGGTACCGGGTGATTGAAGTTTAACTGTACAATTTATAGCGAGGCTAATAATATAGCTGGCAGCGTGATTTGGCTCTTCTCTTTGTATGTATGGACAATCCCTCTTAAACGAAGCAGCGCTCGTGAATAAGCTAGTGCCATGCGCTTCGCTTTTAAGTAGCGCTTTATCAATTTGGAGTCTATGATTACAATAGCTGCTTCATGGTTAACAGATCCTTGTGGATTTCAATAGAAATGAGTTTTTTTCATTACTAATAATGCGACGCTGTTCGACAGGAGTGCCTTCTCGGAGGAAAGACAATCCATTTGCTCAACTGACGGAACGAACATCACGTCTAGCATCTCTCAAGTGTCGCTTTGATGAGGTAATTATAGTGGGTTAATTAAGATAACTTTAAAGGTATCTTTGTTTTGTACGGGAGTTAAATAGTTTACTAGTTGACAAGGATTTCATTGGCTGGCAGTTCGTGCGTCGAAGTAGTCGTATAACTCTCGTTTGATGTGCAATAGTTTAGAAGAATACGTGATGGAATAATCATATGCAGTCAAGTCACTACCTTGAAACTAGATCTGTTTTTTCATTAGCTTCAAGATAAAGTGACCAAGTTTCTAACTGCCAACACACCTGGTGCACAAGTGCGATCGGACTTTGGGTGTTTTCCTACTCCTGCTTTTGCCAAGGTAACATAATATTGACACTATCTTTTTGAAGTTACCTCGTTAGCGTTTTTGTGCAAACATTAATTAAGTTTGCAGATTAAAATTAATTCATGACCTGGTTTACCATTTGTTTCTGTAGGCCTAGGTATTGATTATTATTATTGTATGTAGGCCTATTGATTAATCATGTATATAATTATTGTTCACCATAATTTATGTTTTACTTCAAGAACAGCAATAGAAGTAAACTTTATTTAGTACACGGAAAACGCTCACGATCCATAGGCCTATAGTGTCATAAGCACAACTGTTGTACACAAGATATAGAGAGCCACAATGGTATTCAGACTTAATCAGATTTGTAGTATATACAAGTAAAGTGGATTTGTATATAGGGATGTATATAGGACTACTCGTGTTGAATTCCATAAATGGAATAGTCCAGTTGGTGGTCGAATATTTTCAAGTCGTCTTTCGTCTGATTCCGCGTTGCATTGTTGTAACCTATTGCATGAACGAAAATTGTCTGTTCACTTTCAAGCTGTATAACTGGTATAAAACATGTCTTCTTAGATATTTATTTAGGGTATTAGTGTGTCTCTGAAACCCGGCTGTTGTCGGTCAGTGTCTACTAAAGATCAGTCCTTGACACAGAGGCATATGGTTACTGAGATTATGCTTCAGCTTAATCGTCCTTCACATATCACGCACCTTTGAAGACCTGTCGGCGGCGAAAATATATTTGAGCAGTTGCCTTATGGCCTCGATTTGTTTGACGCTGCTGTTCCGGGCAATGTTCTGCACTTTTTTTTAGCTGCTTCATGAACAAACTCAGGACAATCTTCAGTGCGCTGGTGTGATATCAATACCGTGCAAACCCGGTGAAGGTTGCACGATTCCACTTGAAGTCAATCAGAAACAGCTCACCGAAATACACCAATATTTCGTACAGTATGGTTTCTAGTCCGTCCCTTAAAGCTATGCAACAAATCGAGAAAAGTTCAACGTTTCTTCAAGTAATCGCTGGAACTCTAAATAATTACTGCATCATTTTGGTGGATGTTAATTTAGTGCTCACTCTTTAACATAGAATATGTAGTAAACCAAGTTCTTTCAATTTTTGTAAGACGTATAAACTATTGGGCAAAAGTTTTGCACGAGTAAAATTGTTTGCAGATTTATGAATCTGATTAATTTGTTGATGACTTCGATAAGCTGGAAGTTTATAATGACTTTAAGTTCGCAGGCTTCGTGTTAAATCACACGAAGACAAACTAAGAAAAGTTTTGTTTATATCTGACTCGTGTACCTATGCAAATGTATAGAAAATGCGACTACTATGGTTAATTACGTATCAATGAGATTTTGTACTTCTTGCATTGCTAGTTTAAGTTTCTTAATGATCATTGATAAGTGGAAAGCGCCAAAGTGAGGAGATTGTTACATTTGGCTGGGTTGAGATTGTTACTTGGTTGGGTTTCTGAATGTTTCAAAAAAAACTATCCATGAATAAATATTTTTCTGTCTGTAATTTGTCAGTCTAATTAAGTTAAAGTTGTCATATTAAAGAAAGTTGTCATATTTTTATTTCTAAATAGGGACCAATAGATGCCTTACTTTCGTATGCAAATTTACAAAAGTGTATGCAGTAAGTTATAACTTTTGCTTGTTTATTTGAAGCGTTTCATTCGTAAAATCATTCGATCAGTTTATGATTTTTTTAACACCGTTTTGCTTGTTCTGTTGATGCGTTTCACTGACTGTAGGCCTATTAATATACAAAGTCTGAAGTTTTTGCCTCCCAACATAATCATATGTCTTGACACAAGAGTACCGTTATAACTGACTGTAGGCCTACTACCCGTACAAACTGTGATACTTGAAATTCACATGCTTAAAATCAGGCCTGATTCACCAGAGTTTATTCTTGCATAACCGGGTTATTTGATCATTCACAAAACTAGCTAAAATTGCCCTGGGTGAATGAGCTTTCGAGGTTGCTTGCTGGACCTGACGATGACCGCCTGTTCTCCGAAAACGAAATATTGATTGATTGTCCGTTCTACTTGGTAGCTTGTCAATATCATTTCAGTGTCCGTTTAAATGTCGCCTTTAAAAAATTGCTGATCTACCATGATAGGTTGCCTGTGTCCTTATGGATTTATTCTTTGGATATGATCACGGCTTGTTGTTAGTGATTCATTGGTTGATGCATTGTGCATCAGACACCTGTACAATAGAAGTTACTACTTCTCCGCAATAGGCTGCCTCTCTGTCTTATGGACTAATCATCTGGATATTGACCTGATTACAGCTTGGTTTTGGTGTGCCATCGGTTGATGCCTTGTGAATTAGACACCGGCACAATAGAAGTTACTAATTACAATTTACATAATAATGGCGCAAGAATAGTTTGAAGGTCCGTCATTTCAGTAAAATCGTATACGTAGGCTTATTTTTGCGCACAATGTATTGAATTGCACCTCTGAAGGGGAAAAGTCCTCTCTGCCGTCTCCTCAAGCATCAAGTGTATTCCTGACGTATGACCTATTCGTTTTTTAGCGGAGTTATCTTGAAAGATCTACGGAATCAGGATATGTGAGCTCAATTCCATGTCTATCAAAGTAATATCTTTGTTATTTATGAATTATGATTAATATGTCGTTATGTCATGCATCTGAAGCCAATGTGAGACTAAGATTAGTGAACTGTAACAGTAAACTTGACTTTGATGTATCCAGCAATAATTATTATTTCTCACATTAACAAAGACTGTATAGGCTACGACCTTGTTTACCAACTGTCGATTACGCAATATCGAGCATACGGCGTAAATTCACATATAATTTCTTATAATGTGAATACATATATACATGTATATATACTAGCAATTTTTACCCGGCGTTCGCCCGGGTTTTCCCCAGGCGTAATTTTTAACGGCTGCAAATAAAGGCTACTTACTTACTATATTTGCTGATGGGCTTCAAATATTTAAAAAATGTCCATATATCTGAATGGAAACGATATTTAGAGGTGAACATAGTTGCTTTGCCCGTGTACTGCACGGGTTATCTCTACCTTATAATTATAGGCAATATTATTATTTTGTTCCCCGTTCTTTACGGTTTATCTCTACCTGAAATAGGCGTATTATTTTGTTCCCCGTACTACACGGGTTATTTCTAAATTATAATAGGCGTATTATTTGCCGTTGGCCAGCGTGACGTAAGATTGCATATTTAGCCGCGTGACGTAATTTAAGATTGCATATTAATTTTAGTGACGTGGACAAATGGGCATGCTTATAATGTCCATAAATCGGAATTGAAAGCAAATTATGAGCTGAAAGTAATTGGGATGAGATAGAAATTCGAATAGCTAAAGTAAGTTTCGAGTTGCTTTGACCTAGAAAATCGGCAATGGCCGTGGTTGCAAAAAATGTGAGCTTAGTGTAATTAGGTCACCAAATCTGTAAATGGTTGCGCTGACCTAGAAATTCGCCCGTGGCGACTTCTGATTGGTTGCTAGATGCTCCGTGTGACGTAAGATTGCTTATTAAGCATGCGTGACGTGAAAAAATGGCCTTACTATGGGCGGTATTGAAATAAGCTCGCTGAAAAGTTAAATTTAAAATGGCCATATATCGGCGTTTAAATAAAATTGCGAACTGAAAATAGTCGCGTTGACCTAGACGTTGCGTAATAATGCTTTGTAAATTTTTTCAACTCGCTAAACCGTTCCGTTTCGGAGCCTTTAGCCGGACAGCGATGCATTGCAAACATACATACATACATACGGAAGGACAAACTTTAAGAATTATAGTATAAGATATATAATATATATATATTTGCTAACTTAATTTCGATTATACCTATGCGAGTATGTTCACAGACTCGGAATTGTATGAACTGACCTTTCTTAAACTCGAAATTATATGGACTGATCTGCCAAACTGAACACTGCTTGATTTTGACGAGCCGTCGGTTCATGCCATAGAAAATATATACTGCAATTCAATGTTGATATATATTAGGGTGGTGCTCAAAAAAATTATTTTGAGTAAATTAATGGGACAGCCCCAGGTTATATTCCTTTTGATAAAGTAAGTTAGTGTGCAAAATATGATAAAGATATTCCATCAGTTAGGTGTGCCACATAAGAGGTCAAGTTTTCCAAATTTTAGACAAGGATCGTAAGCACAATAATTGTGATAATATTAGAAACTTCGTATTTTGTGTAAGATCAAGTAAACCTTAAATTGTTTTGCTTAAAAGTAGAATAATTAAAAAGTACTGGTGATCATTATTCAGCCTTATAAGTATGATTAAATCATTAACACATTAAAATATTTATCATTAACACATTAAAATATTTATTGGTCCATTTTGTGACCGTTGACTTTTTGGTGTCCGGAAACTTTTTCGATGCTCGGACACCACGTGGAGCAAGGCTTGCTTTTGACCTTCATTCTTGGTCCGGATTACATTTTATTTTGGTAGCAATGCCACTCCCGTTTCTGTCCTATCATTCACCACACTCAACCTATCTTCAGTCTGCTGACACTCCAACTAAATGCTGTTGTTTCCACGCATTGCTATAGCTGTCCTTCATTCGATAAAGAGCTGCTGCTACTTGCAGATTGATAATAATATTCTTTGGCGAGGTCTTTTAGTCTTTGGGGTTTTGCCTCATCTACAGACTCAGAGTTTTCGATGCAGTCTATAAGCAGTTATCACTATCTGAAGCATCAGATTTAAAGAAATCGGCAGCTGTCTTAATACCACTGGACCTGGACATTGGAGTAGTAGTAACAGATTGTCTCTTGATAAACGCTGGTCTTAGTTTCATCTTGTCTCTCTTCCGTTTTTCTTCATCTTGTTTTTCAATTTGTTTTTCACTTGTGCCATTGAACTTGAAATCCTTCCATCTCTCAGCCGAGCCTGCAGAAGTGCTGTGTCCTCAGGATTTTATTTTTTACTTCCGCATCAGAATGTGAAATATTAAATGATTTCTCTAATGATTCAACAAATCTTTACTCGCGACTTTCTGTGTTTCTCCACCTCTCCATGCTGCCTTTTGTGAATTCCTTCTCTCATTGTAGATCTTCTCAAGCCTCCCGATTGCATGTTGGCATTGTAGTCACAGGCAAGTCAGCTTTATTTCAAAAAGCTCCAACTGTTCCAACTGTCATGCATGCGTGCACTTCACGAACAGTTTTGCCATTGACATTTAACAAATGAAAAACCTGTAATGTCTCTTTTCATTAAAGCAGCCTTGCAATATTGATTGAATCATGTGTGAATCCAACAAAGCAAATTTCAGTTTAAGATCTGGTAGAAGGTTTTGGCCATGCCAACCTTTGAGTAGGCTTCTTGAAGGGCGCTGTGTAAAACGTTTGGAATGAATGAATCCTAGTCAGTTTCCAGTTAGAAAGTACTGAAAACAAGCAAGTCAATAAAGAGATTGGAAACACTGGATACATTATGCGAGACTAAGTGTTGGGTATTGGGTATTTTAGGATTTTTCTTGCAAAGTATTTTCAATTTAAACTTGTACAGAGTTGCTAATTAAATTCTGATTTTCTACTATATTAATCATACTGTATGTTCTGACCCGAAACCAAATTTAAGCCAGATATTAAATGTTTTGTAAGACATTATTTACTTTTGATATGAAGTGCTTTTTTCTATTACAAAATGCTGGATTATTTGAAATTGGTTATGGATTCTATGGGATATTGTGAGTAAATATAAATAAATAATTAAGCTTAGAAAAGCCTTTTATATACAAAAGTCCAAAAATTTGTTTTAAAAATTAAAATGATTTATTTACTCCTCAGCTCCAGTTTGTCCCAATTTATATATTTATTATTTTATCATTATTTTATTTATAAAACCAATCATCAGAGAATAAGGTATCCAACAATCCATGGTAAATGGAACTGATCACAAATCACAATAAAAATAATAGGCTCTAGAAGTGTCTAACTTTCATCCAGCTCCTGAAAAAATAAAAAGTTGATTTTTATGGCTTCGATAACGCAATAATTTTGTATACAAAATTTAAGTTGTGATGTGGCACCCCTAAATAATGGAATATTTTAAAAAGATTTTGCACATGGGTTTCTACTACCAATACGAACAGAACTGGGGGATGTCCCTGGCATTATAAAAAAAAATAACCATTTTGGCTGCCACCCTAATATATGCATAATTAATATCATTATATATTATAACAGTTCATATAATATTATAATATAAACAGCAACTCAAACATATTATTTGGCCTATTTTTTATATCTCTGGTGGATAATATATCCTGGGAAAATTGACCCCAAGAGGTGCCTATTAAGGCTATTATGTTAAACATTGGGTGGTGATGGTGGTCGTATAGAGGCGCAGGAGTAAAATCAGAATGCGATTGCTTGAAGAATTCGGATAGCAATAAATAATCAGTAAAATTTCATGACATATCGACAAAGACCGATGGAGAAACGTTAGACATCAACTTTTGACTTGTGTCCATTTGAACTGATGGTCGTTGAAGAAATCTTCAGTATAGGGACCTACTTTTGAACGTCAAAATGTCAAGAGTTCTAACTAATAGTCTACACAACATTAAGTAAACGCTTAAGGTTTCATTTCATGATTCAGTTTAAATATTTTCCTCATTCTTTAACAATTAGAGCATCAAATATCTGCACTGTTCCATCCTCCTGACCCACACACATCCTTCCGCTATTGGCATGCAGGCAGATCTGACTTGAATAGGTAATTCCACTGGTGATGAGATGACGCACCAGGTGAAGGTCCTCTGTCAGCAGCTGAATCCGATTGTTGTAATAGTCGACCACGAGTATCAATCCATCTTCGTCCTGAATCATCGACAGAGGTCTGTTCATCTCCTGCTGGCCGTTCCCGCCTCCCGAAACCTTTCCATAAAAGGATTTTTTTCTTGCTTGTCCTGTTTCGTCATCCAAGTAGGAAGTCACGCCGTGGCTTGTATTGTTCCATCCGTGGCAGACGATGAATTTTGATAATGGTGTTAGAATGGAATGGCGAGGAATCTCCAAATCTGAAAGTTCAATCGTCCGTATCTTCGGAAAGTCCGCTCCATTTGGTTTGTAGATGTAGATCCATCCTCTTTTGGCAAAAATATTGGAAGGAGTGGCACAGGTGACCAATACCTCCTCAGTCTTCTGTGATACTGAGACTCCGAAAGGCTGTACGTCAAGACGGGCAACTGGTTCTTCCTGTTGAGCTTCTTGTCCTTTCTGGTACTTGTATCTCCATAGCCGTCCACCGAACGTCTTGTGCCAGTCAGTGATGTAGAGACAGCTCAGAGCGTCGCTTCCTGCTATTCCACGGGGCCATTTCACCTCGGAAATACTCAGCTGGATAGGTTTGAAAGTCCCTTTGTTCTCTGCACCAATGTCGTATTTGAAGATGATTTCCGGGGGCCACTTACAAACGATGAATAGTTCGTCACCTAGGACGGTCATTCCCATTATCTTTTCATTGTGCTTCTTGATGTCTACATCCTGGGCTGCCTTGATTTCTTGTTTGTACTTCTCTCTTACATATTGGGGCGGATCCACGCTGTCTTTTGGAACAATCGCTATGGAGAATAGACCGATGCAATTCGGACATGACAAATGGTCACTTCTTCCGGCCTTCTCTTTCATATTCTTGACACAGTCCAAGCAGAGTATATGCTTACATGGTAGTTCTCGACGAACAGCCATCGAGTGGCGGCAGATATTGAAGTCTTCTGAAACCATGTTCTGCAATTAAGTAAGCTTTTATTAAAGCACATAACTTACAATGAAAAATGTATACAACGCTAAGACAGAATAAACACTAAACAGATGTGTAAATATATAGTAAAATAATCGTGAAACGACATTTCAAAGCTCTCGAACGATTGAACATTGTCGGTAGCGTAGCTGAAGTCAAAATACAAAACATTATAAGTCTCTTCGTTTTGCTTCCTAATTAATTAAACAAAAAGTTCAACAAACTGCACTACAGTCGTTACTCGCTGTTGCAATCGACATTATTCACACAGGTTCTTGTCACACAGACTCAAGTCATCACCACCGTCACTATTACGAAAACGTGCAAGTCTCTCCAGTGTTATATTCGTAATGAAAACTAAGACTAAAACAATTAGCTATTTGTTCACAAGAACTAACAGGAGAACGAAAGAGAAATTTTAACTAAAACTAGATGAAAACGAAAATAATATGGTGTTGAACGAAATAGAAATGAGAATGATAAAAGAAAAATTGAACGAAATCATATGAACAGTTAAGATCCATTTTAAGGACGATCGATGCTGTGATATCAAAACGAAGTGACTAGCGGACCGCCAGGCGATCCGCAAGTTTCTAATACTAGCGGGCCGCCAGTCTCACGTGACTCCGCTAGTCACAGCCATATCAAAAACCACACCGACAGCTCTGTCAGTCATGCAAACGCGAAGATACCTCATTAGTCTACTATAGCGTGAATATGCAGCCAATTACAGCGGCAGCGGACCTTTAGTGCGATCAATTCAACAAAGAAAACGATGGTAGTAATGGCATTATATAATAATTATGTTGATCCTTCGTCATTTCAAACGGAGATTTTATAGCATAGGTGACGCTACTAACGAATTTCGGTCCTTTCTGGGTCTGCCTTTTGTATCCCAATATGTGTGAATTGCATCTCATGTTTCTGTTGGCAAGGGTAAATGAATTAAATTAAATGAAATAGTAATTAAAGTCTGTCTTTCTGTTATGTCTTTACCAGTTTATACAAAGTTCAAAAATACCACAAAAAACGATTCTCCGCATTTACAATTGCCGCGTCCATTCCTCTTTAAAACGTGTTTATCACTTTCCAGCTCAAATTGCTCCAACTCGGCCAAAATTATTTGACCCATGCAACTAGCTCACAAAGCGTCCTTTTGCAAATTCTTGATTCTCTTTTCATTCACCACTGCTGAAAACAGTGCTTCTGGAAATATACCCTGTCCCTATAATTTGCCATTGAGTAACCTCGGAGTCGGTGCAGAAATTGCAAGACTGATGCTATGGAATGACATAGATCGTCAATTATGAAGAGGGTAAAGAATTAGGAACTCGAAACAAGTCAAGTCAAACAACACTTACTGTCAGTTCTGTATCAGATTCCATTGGTTTTGTGACGAATTTTCTAGCTAGACCTATATGCAAGCGAGCGAATAGTATTTGAAAGATAGGCCTACTTAAAATGAACCACAATTATAAGATACACGTTTAGTTGCTTCTAACATTATCTTCCTCGAGGTTCCACTTTCAAACACCAACCACTATTATATATTTGCCTACCTAATTATGTAATACGAAGTTCGAATCATTGTGCCTTGCTCTCGTTAGTATACAAGTACAGGTTGGTGAATATTAAAAACTGCAATAAAGTAGACTCAAATTAATTTCTACCGGAAGATTCTTTCTGTAGTTCATGAATTTTTTCTCGAGCTGTTTCTTCTCTTCAGCACATGGTTTTCTTTCATATACTACTGTGGTATCTGCAACAGCATCAAATTCCACAGAACAGTTTATCATTTGTGAAATCGATGGAAAATTTCATCATGGTTCCCTTGGCGGTACGAAAATAACGCACAATGCAGAAATTAATAGTTATCTAGCTAATTGATATAAACTGTAGATGAAGGTGTAGAATTAGCAACAAGTAAAAAGGCAACAGCTATAGACCTATCGTACAAACAATCATTTTCGTAAAACCAAGTAAGTTTCGACATGCATGCTTCTGTATATTTATAAAATATCTGTCACATATCTCTCAACGGTTGTTGCATCAAAACACTGACGCAGAGGCTCATACAAGCTATTTGACTTTTTTCAGTACTCCAATAAAATGTCCCACCAAACTAGTTTTAGCAACAGTTATCCAAAGAAGAAACATGCAAGACAGAAGCCAGATTAAGGAGGAACACTTTCAGAAGATTTCAAGGGTGAAGCCAAGGACAGAAGTTGAGAATTGAAGGTCAAAGAGAACGAAGTCATGTAAATAAAGAGTGGAATGTAGCCAGTATATTATTAACCGACTGAAAACGTGGATGACTTAAAACGGGTAGGCCTATTAGAAATTTCGGTAATTTGAAACATTTAAATTGGCTCGGAATTAAATTTTGACGATCATTTCAAAAATTTATTCCATACGAGACAGCGATTGAATATTATTTTATTATAATTTAGCAACTTTTTGGCGCCGGAGAGCAATGGACACGGCAGCCTAGCGGAAATTTTTTTAACTTTTTGAATTTTATAAATATTTCTGCTCTAATTCGCCGATTTTAATAAATAAATTATGGAATTCAGTCTCAAATTTTCGACGGCTGTTTATTTGATAGTTTTGTTAACCGACAGATAAGCCAAGTCTTTTGCTGCTCGTTTATGCTGAGAATCTTGCATTTTGGCCTTAGTAAAATATAGGTCTAGGTCTACTGTAACAGACTTTGATCGATAGTTACCATTGCTAATAAGGCGGACTTACCCGATGCTTGTCCCTTCAGTCTCTAGAGTTATAGTTATACATTTAATGCCACTCTAACGCGGCTGGCCCTCTTTTAGATACTTTTGTGTTGGTCGAGTCGTCCATCACTTGCTCTCTTCTGAATGCACCGTGTATTCTTCAAAGCTTACTCACTGGTGGTGAGTCCGTGTGGTGTCCGCATTTTGGCGACACTATCGCGTTTTAAAATGTTTTTGGTCAGTATGGCCCCTTAATTAACCTGACAGAGAGCTGTTCCGCGTACAATGTCCGTACATCATTTCGTTGACTATTCTTGTCCGACGTTTATGCAATGACTCAGTACTTCTGCCTAGTCAAGTATCTGTCTTTTATCATTCGTTGAACGTTTTCAAAAGTACTAATGACGCCTTTACCTTCTATTGCGTTGCCTCTTCTCAAATTCTGTTTATACCGAACTAATTCTCTTCCTAGGCTGGTCTGTTTGGTATGGTATAATGTCACGTTTGTCATCTAAGAAACTCAAGGGTATACCTGTACAGACACCCTGGTGAAGGCCTGCATACACACAATGAGCTCAATTTGAATCCAATCATCGGCGTCTAATGCTAATAATTATTCAAAACGCAGCAGATGTCATTCTCACAATACTGTCCAAAAACCGTAATCATTTGAAACTAAGTTGCCAGCGGCAATTTCTCCTGAAAATGAATATGTCATCTGAAGTCCAATCATTTCTGTGATTCTACCATCACGGCCGGTCGTCCACAAAGGGGAAGTGAGAAAGGGATCATGTCAGTGAGGACAAAGCCTCATAATGACATTGACGACACGCGACAATTGAAAATAAGACTAAAACTGTGATGAAAAAATGTTGACAATTAGTTGAAACACGTGCATGAAAAGTATATAGGCCTACCTAATGGATTGAAATTTGTCAAAATCAGGCTGTTAAAATGGCTGTCAAAGCTAGGTCATATTAAGCTCTGTAGAGAGGTAAACATACTTTTCGATAGAAATAAATTATTCTTGTGCCTTTCAAGATTGATGACATTAGCCTAAGTTCTGCTCGCGTCATGTTGAGTCTTTTAGTTAAGTCCTTAATTAAGTTTCTTCTTTCTGTGATTTTATTAGAATGCCCCATTAAGGTTTTTCTGACCATTCAAAGTGTAATTATGGCTATTTCATATCTTGGTACATTGCTACATAGGTGGCCCCATCTAGAGGGGTCCACGACCCCTTCTGGGCTCCAGAGTGACCTGAGACATGTTAATTAGCATTATTCTATCTATTAATGCTATTTCTGGATGGTTAGTTGGTAAGCGAACAAGTGAATTGAATTGATCATCACTTACTTTCACTTTCGCAAATACTATTCAGTCGATCAATGATAGCCTTAAAAGAAAGTCTGCTCTTCGTGTCGTCACACCAACACCCTAAAATATACCACGAGTAATCTCAGTAAAATGCACGGAGAACATTACAGACAAAATATTTTCCACAGCACGTTGCTCACTAGAACCTAGCAGTGTTAACACGCTGTTTTTTTTGCGTAAGTCGTTGAAGGAAGACATTTGAACTGATAAACTTAAACAAGACTACTAATATCAACAAATAACTACGAAGTAACTACTAACTATTACTAAATAATAATAATGCTATTTAAACAATGAATAATGTTAACTTTGCATTTGCCATTACTTATAAGGGAACACACTTAGTCAGAGTTAACTTTTAATTAATCGTTAATTCTGAAATAGTTAACTATTAACAAAATTTAATTGTTAACAGCCCGAAAAGACAAATATCTACGTACAGTTTAACTAAGTTTTTCATTACACTATTTTGATGACCTATATTATAAGCTAAACTTGGCATGTTCCTTTGATGTCCTAACTTGAAGTCGTAAGCGTCGACTAGTTCTCAGTGCCTCCACCAATACCGCCACTCAACCACCGTCACCAGGCTATGCTGCTTATCACCCCACAGGCTTTCCATTCCAAGCTGAAGTCTCACCTCTTCAAGAATTCCTTCCCTAATGCATCCAATCCTCCGTCTTCCAAGCTTTATATTCCTCAACAAAACCCGCCGTTGCAGCTGCTCTGCTTCGTCTCTCTGGTTTCTCTGGCAACCGGACTCGGACCTCCAAGGGACATTGTCTCTGGACATCCCCTCTGATGCGACACAGCGATCGTTAATACGGTGATGTCCAGCGCTTAGCTTTAAAAGCAGAGCTATAAAAATTGGGAGTTCACGACTACGATTATTATGCATATCTTTCTTATGGAGATTTTATTGGTGGCAACCTCAAGGACATAAAAAGCTCCACTTTCTATGCCTATACTGCCCTGCCATGGCAAAAGAAAGCAAGTCCAGTTTAAGGTTAAAATTACATATCGGTATCATTTTTTTTGGTTCAAGAAGCAAGTCCAACACAATCGTCTATATAAAGAGTTATTATTGCATGTGGTTCTGGCGGAAAAGCAGAGGCAGAAAGAAGCATGTCCAATGTCCAAACAGTACTGGAAAATTCCAAGGCAAACAGAAGCATGTCCAATTGTCCATCAACCAATTGTAGGCTACGTGTAAATTCAGACCGATGGTGATGCCTGAGTTGTTTTTCGCATTTTTCTCAGAAACTAAAATCGGTGACTTGCTTCCTTTTGCCATGGCAGGGCAGTATAAACATTCACAGCTACTAGTTAGTGACTTATGTTGGGCAGGCCCGTAGCCAGTAAGAGGCAAGACGAGGCGAGTGCCTCGGCGTAATTCTCAAGACAAGGCATGCCTCGTCGTACTTCGACATGAGAATTAAAACAAATATCATGTAAAGAGTAATTAGATTATGGCATCTTCTAAAAAAAGGTCATAAGAAATTTTGGCGGAACTAAGAAAGAAAATTTTCCGGAAAGTCTTGCCCTTCAGGCGCACGAACCCCTAGTTACGCCACTGATGTTAGTTTACATTAAAGTACAGACGGGGCAGACTTTATCCCAGTAGTCCAAATCTGTTAAAAATTTTAACAGATTTAATATGCACTGAGGTACGGATATGAAAGCGGAGGTCAAAGAACGGGAATGGGAGCGGGATTTGCCTCGTCTTGAATTTGACTCTGGCTACGGGCCTGATGTTGGGTCATCTTCTAAGGTAAACTTAAGCCTGCAATTTCTCAAAATTAGCCACAAAGGGACCTCTGTCTTTTAAGACATTGTAACGTTTTTCCCATTTGTGATATAAACTTGTGATTTATTTAATTTTTTAAACTTTTCAAAGTTTTTCTCAGGCATGCATGGTCATAATATTATATGCATATTATGTAGGTATTCGTCGGAAGTAAAATTCAACATCGCTATGGTCTTTATTAGCTTTGCCAGAAATATAGATGGTTCCACGTTGGTTAGCACGTGCAAAAAGACATAGATTCTGATTTATTGTGTATGCTTACCACGAAGAAGTTCCTCAAACTTTTTAGGTGTAGATTCAGGAATAGGGAGAGTGAGCTGCCCGGTGTTTGCTTTCGTTATTAAAGGTCCAATTGCTTGACCGTTATGTGGATGTTCCCTTGTCAACATCTCCCACATCACTACGCCGTAACTA
This sequence comes from Aporrectodea caliginosa, assembly GCA_020284085.1. Lineage (NCBI taxonomy): Eukaryota > Metazoa > Annelida > Clitellata > Crassiclitellata > Lumbricidae > Aporrectodea > Aporrectodea caliginosa. The sequence goes on along the minus strand of JACEVL010000178.1, from coordinate 888,676 downwards.
AAACACACCATATGCATATTATTAGATCATTGATCTGGTAAAGCTTTGTTTACAATGTGCTACATTAAACAATCTAAGGAGTGAGAAATGAGGATAGGAAGCACATGAGAGACTGCAAGGTAATACCATGAGAAGCAGTGGTCAATCTGTCGTTTTTCAGGGCGAGGCGAATAGTCACTTCAATAAAACACATGATGACGAGAGCTATATAGAAGGGCAAAATACACGAACGTCTGGTAAAAGAACCACAGCGCAGCCATGAAGAATTAGGCAAATCTGCAGATGTCGCCACTTGGCAACGCTCAATAGCTACATTCTTAACACAGCACAATAAAATTGTTTCGGCTGAACGACACTTTTTCATATCGAAGATGATTAGTGTCGGAGGCAGAAAGCAACCTCGTACTCCACGTTTAAATTGCGACCGAGCCACCCGCAGTAAAGATCCGAGAAATTAATCTCTGATAAACCGACCCGACCGGGAAGCGAACCCGGGGCGCCGGCGTGACGAGCGGGTACCAACCCACTCGGCCACTCAGGATCTCTTACACAGCACACTCTTACTACCGGTATATATAGGCTACGTCTGCGAAAAATTCGGACGAAGCACGGTACGAACCAAAGATTTTAACAGGGAGGAAGATGAACCACTGATAACGCAACTGCGAATGAGGGCGCGTGATGCATTCTGGTCTATCCAATGTGAAAACGATTAGTTCCGATCTCTACAATGTTAAAATCCATCAGTTAAAAGTCGTTTTATACGCAATGTTTTGCAGCATTTAGCTTTTTTGGCCGAATAGAAAGTTAGGTAGCATGCCGCACTATTGTCAGCCTTGAATTGTGGCAATGCCTGCGAGAAAAAGCTTGGAATTTCGTTTTCTGTTTCCCAAGCGAAGCTACACGGTAGGCGTACGGCTTCATTAACACTGTAGAGATAGGAACTTTTCGTTGTTTTCACATTGGATAGACCAGCATGCATCACGCGCCCTCATTCGCACTGCGCAAGCCATTATTCTTTAAGTAGGCCATCTTCCTCCCTGTTAAAATCTTTGGTACGAACTACTTGCACACGTATACTTTGAAGTATTCTGATCGCAAAAACAATTTCTTTTGATTAGCATTACTTGTCTTGCCTCAGATTTGTTAGCACATTTGCGCTGAGTAAGTACAGCTTAATACGCTGTATAATTTATAAGCTTATTAGCAACTAATAACAAGCAAGGGCGCACTTTGACAATTGTTTCGCTTACCCTTTCATTTCAGTTAATACTTTGTCTTAGCGCAGAATCTGCTTGATATCTTATGCAATGCTTGAACTTCTGCTGTGATCGAGTAGGCATTATAAAGTTATTTTTTATTTCGCCAAGTCTTTTTGGATGGTATTTGGTCATACGTTACCAAAGCCGCCTCACCACAATTGGGGTCTAGGACATTCCCCCGGACATTTCCTCCTGCCTGGACGATTCCCGGAAGTTGGACTGATGGAAATAATTCTATACTGTAATAGAAGTTGGATTGATGAAACAAATTCTATGCTTAAATAGAAGTTGAATTGATGAAAGAAATTATTTGCTTAAAAAGAAGTTGGATTGATGAAAGAAGGTCTTTGCTTCAATAGAAGTTGGATTAATGACAGTTATCATGGACAATGGTAGAGTTACCTACTTGCTATTCGGGGAGGGGAAATGTCCGGGGGAATGTCCGTGGGAAATGTTCGGATACCCCACAATTGAACTCCTGCACCTACTTAAAGAGTGGGCAGGTTCCAGTTGGAAACTCCAGTCTCAGATTTGGAGACCAATTATATTATTTGCGCCCTGCCTCAGAGACATCTAGGATTTGGTAAAAAAAGAAGGTCTTAGTGATGGAGCGAGTCTACCAGTAAATCTCTCAAGTAAATTAGCTTTTAAGCTAACTAACAACATCTGGGCGTTGGAAACATGATTTTCTTAACAATATCTGGGGCGGATTAATGATAAACTTAAGAATCACCTCCAAACGTCACTGGCTGTGGAAAACTTTTCTGTGGTTAAAACTTCTGGTGCCATGTAGGCGATTGTTCCCCTGAACGACAATTCGGCTGTGCCAGCGTGCTCTTGGACAGTATCGAAGTCTGTAATCTTTAGCGTCGTCTCCAAATGAGCAATCAAGGAATCAAAAGGCTCCATCAACACAACTAGACAATAGGCAAAAATATAAAAAAAATATATCAGAATGTCATGACCTCGCCATTACAGCTAATGTTTTTAATCAAATCAAAAGCAATTTTCCCCTTAACAGTGGTTGACGACCGGCTTCCATTCACTAGAAACTTTCCAAACAAACATTTCCCACTAGCGCTCTTGCTTATGCTATTTTTAATTATCCAGATGTTCATTTGTGATTATCGTTTCACAGTTAGTGTTTGAGAACCTAATGGTTATAAAACATTATGTATGATGTACTGTCTTGGCTCTGTATTTATAGCTTGCATTGATTCGATTTTCAGATAATGTTTAATGTGATTATTGTTTCACAGTTAGTGTTTGAGAACCTAAAGGTTATAAAACATTATGTATTATGTAGGCCTACTGTCTTGGCTCTGTATTTATAGCTTGCATTGATTCGATTTTCAGATAATGTTCGTTGAATTGTTCGAATTAGAAGGTTATTAATTTAATATCGTAAACAACAATAAAGTTGAGTATTACCTAGGACAAAACCTAAAACTACTGGAACATTTGTCTCCGTAGTTGTACAGTTAAACTATGATGCACTGCCACCTTGCATATATACACGAACGAAGAAAGGAAACAACTGAGACAGATTACCATTGAATTTAGCAATATTGGACAGTACTAGGTTTATGCAAATATTTTTGGTAAATTCAGAACATTGAAATGTAATAGAAAAACTAATGCAAAGCAAAGTCAGAAAGGAAAGAAATTACTTTAGTAACTCGTCTTTAGAATTTTCACTTTCAGTTAGGCTACATGAAACTACTTACAAAACGGCAAGTAATTTTTTCATAACACGTCTTTCAAATTGTCAGTTTCAGTTACATGAAAGTATTTACAAAACGGCAAAAATTAATTAAAGCCACCATCGCCCTGGACGGCTTACCTTTTGATGATGATGATGGTGATAATGGTGGTATGGGTGGTGGTGGTTGTGATGATGATGATGATGATGATGATGATGATGATGATGATGTTGATGATGTTGATGATGATATTTGTAGTATTAATAATTATAATAACACACAACTACTGTGACAAAGACTTTCAGTAGGAAGGCTGCAAGTAGTGCTGTTGAAGTGCTGCTAAATCTAGGACCTATATATATTATAATGTAGACAAATCATATTTCTTTTGGCAGACCGCGACCAGGTCGACCATATGTTCAAGTTTATCTGACAATGTGAGAAAATTCCTATATGAGAAAATAATAATTTCAGAATTTCTTCGTCTGTTTAACAATCTCATGGGTTAAATCTCTTAGTATGCTACATACACGACTTTCAGCTATTTTCTTTGAAAATGTGCACAATCTCTACCTTATGGGACAGCCTTCTGGATGCCAGAAGGCTGTCCCCACGCTTGTAGCTAAGCAACCCATCACATGACTTTTCCATATTATCATGAAGAAATTGGCAGAATTAAAAGATAACAAACCATGTAAAAAGCGTACAAATAAATAAATATATTGAATTAATTGAAAAGTTTAAAAATCTTTGAAAGTCAAATTTCATTTATAAAAATTTAAGAATAAACCGAAAATTCAAACGATTGATTGGGTCCTCAAATCATATTAACTTCTGGATGCAGCAGACATGGCATATATGTCCCGTGTCAAAGGCAAATGATGGAGAAATTAAATTTACAGAAAATTGGCCTTCCATGTAGCAACAAACAGCGCACTCAATCTATTGTCAGACGTCATGAAAGTACACCAGTCAGTTAACCACTCAGTACTCATTCATAATCGAATCTCTTATACATATCACTAACATCTGATTTCAAAATACAATTAACACTACTTACGATCAGGTCACCGCGCTATGAATGTACAGAAAATGTAACACACAAACTTACTTTAACGAGCACCTAAACACCTTAGTGCAGTTCTAAGCATAATTATAGAAGTGGACAAACACTTACTGTTGCTGGTTTTCAAGTCCCTGTGAACGATACCCTGGTTATGTAGATACAGCATACCTTCAGCTATCTGTCTGGACCAACTTGAAACATCCATTTGGCGATGTACATTGATATCAGGTTTATCTAACAGCTGTCTTAATGAACCACCACTTGCATATTCCATTACTATGTAAACTTACTTTGGGTTAAGACTTACATAGTGGATTTCTATCAAGTTTTCATGCTTCAGTGAAGTCCATATGGTTTTTCTATCCTTCACTTTAGTTTTGAAATCATCAGGTTTGTCCTGACCGATCAAGATATGCTTGACAGCAAACTTTTTACTGTTCCATGTGAAAGGTCCATAAACTGCACCAAAGGTCCCTTTGCTTATGTAGTTCTTCATAGTTAATACACTTTCAAAGTCAAGTTTCTCAAAGTCCACATCACTTGCACGACCAGTAGCCATTACTGGTGTACGACACCTATATAAAACAAAAGAAAATCAAAAAGTAGTACAGTCAATATCTTTTATCCTACATTGTGAATAATGGCAAAAAACTTCGCTACACCAGTCATTAATGCTCATAATAATAATACACAATAATAATAATAATAATAATAATAATAATAATAATAATAATAATAATAATAATAATAATAATAATAATAATAACCGTTCAGACGTCCATCTTATTGTCTCCGGACATTGTTTTGCAGTCTGAGGGATTAGAACTACCTCGGGAATAACAAAATAAAAATAAAATTAAAATAATAATAATAATAATAATAATAATTATTATTATTATTATTATTAATTATTATTATTATTATTATTATTATTAATTTTGCCCCGAGGTAAACATGATCCCTCAGGGACTTCAATATCAATTAAAATGATAAAAGTCTGGAACGGTTAGAACTCCTCGGGCTCGGGCAAAAGGCTACATAATAATGGCAAAGGTACCGCAGATTGCAACAGCGTTGAAGCGCTGTATGGCTAGAATATACGTTGGAACAAGTATGTGGCTTCGCGTTGGTCTCCTGACACAAAAGCTAAAAGTCTCCCGATGTCGGTTATCAGGGACATGCAGGCGGCGCCCATGGGGCCCAGCGTTTCGAAAGCTAGAGGCACAAATTCGTATTCCTCCAGCAGAGCAGTGTATTTGGTTGTTTTCCTTAAAGCCGCTATTTCCGCCGCAGCACCAGCTCTCTGATGGCTGTCGCTGAGACATATGACGCCGCTAAGGTATCGATCACCGTGGCGTCCCACACGAGGCTCCTGCCTACCCGCCACGGGATCAAAGTAAGGCCGTCAGGTCTTTTGCCGTCTGAGCGAACCAGGCCCGGCGGTTCCTTCACTGCAGGGAAGCCAGCTTTTATGAGGCTCCGGCATATGATGTCGTTTATTGCACCATGCCTAGCGATCCTTCCGAAGCCGAGAGGGCAAGACAACCCGTGATTGCCTCTGACGCTGACTGACGCTCCACATCCGCAGGAATGTGGTTGGCAGATGGCTGCACCCAGTCTCAGGCCAACGGCGATCCTGACTGCATCGTCGCTCAGGCGAAGGCCACAGGAGGCGATCGGCAACGCATACAGCCAGTCCCCTGCGTGCTGCGCCGAGACTGCCTTGTATCTCGCCCGCTCTACGGGATCCACGAGGTTTGCCTCCACCTCGGCCACCTCCCTCAAAATGAGGGGTAGGTCCCATCCGGCCTGGGAGCGGGGCGCCTCGCAGGCGTCAGCGCTGATCCCTGTCCTACTCCTCCATTCCTCCAGACTGGACAGGAAGCGGATGTCTGCCGTTGAGGAGAGCTCTCCAAGGATGGACGACTGAAGTTCGAGGGTGCCCGCGGCCGAGGCCAAAAAGGCGGGAAGTGCCAGCGAGGACACCCTACGAACGCCCAAACCACCCATCTTGATGGGGAGAGTCGCCTGTCGCCACTGAGATACTGTAAACTTGATGTTGAGAATCGCTTCTAATCCGTTGTGAAGGCGGCGATCGTAGGACTCCAGGCCCGGGTGGCCGTCACATGGTGAGCATCTCATGGTGTAGAGCAGCTTTGGTGATCCCAAAGAGCATCGCAGGAGTAACAAGGCGTCTTGTCTACTTATCAGAGCCAGCCGGTCAAGGGCCCGGCCCAACTCCTCCTCACGCTCCTCCAGAGCCATACGAAGGGCATCCGAAGCTAAGATCGGCGCACCCAGTAGCATGGCGGAGCCCGGATCAATGCGGGCGAACTGTCTGAGGGCGTCATATTCGAGCTCCACCCCGGGGGTGCAATGATCTCGCATTTTGTGCGATTCAAGCTCAGGCCCAACTCCGCACATCCACGCTCGATGGTTTCCACGTCCTCTGCCACAACCTCCGGCGACCCACCCAACGAGAGATCGTCCAGGTAGCCAATGGACAGAGGCGACTGAAGCTTAAGCAAGATCGGCTGGAGCGGGAGGCAGAACAAAAGCGGACCAAGAGGATCGCCTTGTTGAGGGCCCAGCTGAGACCACACCGTATAGCCTCCGAATTTGAGGCGGGACGATTCTTCATATGCAAGGTGGCAGAATGCAGCCAACTCTGGCACCATCTCATCGACCGCAGCCAACATACGATCGCGGAAGAGGCAGTTGAAAGCGTTGGCAAAGTCGATCTTAATTAGGACTGATTCCTCCTCCGCTGTCGACATGAAACGGCGCACAGCGTTCACTGCCGCCTCCGCCCCTCCCGCCACTCCAACACCGAGTTGTCTCGGGGGCAGATAACCTGCGATCCTGGTAATCGCGAATGCATTCGCGCATTTTGCAGCCAGCCTGCGCCAGAGATACCCAACCACGATTGGGCGCAGGCCTCCTGATTTTTTGCTGAGCGCCATGAGGGTGCCCCCAAAGAAAGTGGCACGAATTTCCGGAGGGCAGCAGCCCGCCAGGAGGAGGTTGATGAAGGCCGTGATTGCAGCGACAAGAGCCGGTCCCGACTCGGCCGTGTCAACCAGCTCGACGATGTGCTGGGGGCGCAGTCCGTCCGGCCCCCCCGATGATCCAGCCGGAAAAGTGCGGATAAGTCGGCGCACCTCTAGTTCCGACGTTTGAAATGGCTCCGTCGTTGACACGAGGCGGCCAGGCATGTGGTCCAGTGGTGGAATGGGGTGCTTCGCCGACAACTCCTTGAAGGTCGCGTCACAGACAGGAGCCGGCGTCTCACCCGAGCACAGTATTCTTGCCGCTGCCCTTAAGTTTCCATCTTCTATTTTCGCCGAAACTGCCGCTCTGATGGTGTGTTCCTTATTTACTGCTGCTTTGTTGGGTCGGCCACAGGTATCGTTGTCCGGCGAGAACAACTTCTCAGCCTCCGAAGGCCAGTTGTTGAGAAAGTCACCAACTCTTTTCTTGATGGTGGCAGACAAGTTGTGACGACGGCCACCTCTCGCAGGCTGTGCCAGAACGGTAGCACCGAAGCTCAGCAGACATTTCCAGTTCTCTAGACTAGCAGGTGTCTTTATGATGCGGCTTAGGATGTTGGTGAGTAAGACGCATGTGCTTGGCCTGGCTCCTTTGGGTATATGCCTCATGAGGGCAGATCGCAGGCACGGGTGCGGCATGGCCTCGCTTTGCATCGACGGCTCAGGTCCCGTCTCAGCGGAGGCATCCTCCGAAGCCGTCAGCGGGGGGTCGCACGCCAAGTAGCCCCCTGCGACCGCCGATCGCTCCGCCTCGCATTCCAAGTTGGGTGTTGAACCGTCATCCCCGTCGCGTGCTGCCTCCAAGGGAGGTCTGTTAGATCCTGGGCACGGATCAATTCTGGGACCGTGACGATGTATTTTCCCATCTTTGTTGTGGAGTAGCCTAGATGTGAGACATATGCTGCATGTGCCCTTTGCCTTTCGTGACGCGCGAGGGGAGGATGAAGTACGAGGCGACGGGAAAGATGTCAAACTCATTCGGGTCTAAATTGTCCTTGTGGGTTTTTGAGCCCACTAGCGAGGGTCAAACGCGGGCTAGAAGCGGGCCGCCACGAATAAATCTTTTGAAATGTTCAATGAATATGCGTAATGCGCTGCCCCGACTCAATGAATAATGCACTGCCACGACCCGATGTAAACAGACGGCCGTGCACCAGCGGAGGAACTAGGTCAGAGGTCAATGCACGCACCTGTATGACGCAGGCGCAGTCAAGCGTGAAAACACCCGCACAACCGAACAAATCTCTTTAAAAATCAGAGTTTCTCACCAGAAGAAACAGATTCAAACATATATTCGAGACCCTGACGCGAAGACCCAACAGTATATCCGCTCTTGAGCTCACAAACGTCGTTAAAACCAATAGAAAAAACCGAAAATAACTCTTAGTTCAAACATAGACTACAGCACCGAGAAGGGCCGTTCCAGACATTATTATTATTATTATTATTATTATTATTATTATTATTATTATTATTATTATTATTATTATTATTATTATTATTATTATTAACAATAATAATGAAATTTTTGCCCGAGATATTAATGATCCCTCCCAAACAATATCCGGAGATGCTACTGATAATATTTTATAGTATATAGCATTTATACCTCGGGTCAGAAAAATAATAAAAAACACCAGACTCTCCTTGACACACATGGCTTCATCCCGCTGGCCCTGGAAATGTTAGGCCCCACTAGCTCAAAAGGACTCGCATTTATCGCGGATATGGACCGTCATCTGACACGTGACATGCGACGGACGAAGTGAGAGAGACGAACTTCCTCTGTCGAAGACTATCGGTGACAATTCAGCGCTTTAACGCCGTAGCCTTTGCCAGTTCTTTTGTAGACCCTGCGCTCGAGATGGAAGAGGGGTAGCCGTTCCCGGTAAGCTAGATTAGGCCTACGAAATATTTAAGTAAGTCCCTGAGGGAATTGTCAGTAGACCTACCCCACGGCAAAAAACATAATAATAACAGAAGCAACAGCACAACAACAACGACAACAATAACAACAAGAACAACAACAACAACAATAATAATAATAATAATAATAATAATAATAATAATAATAATAATAATAATAATAACTTTAGTTCTAGTTCTTTTTCCATTCTTCTTAATTAATATTCAAGTCTCAGCAGCTTCAATGTAGTTCAAACAGACCACAATATATTTGATCTAAGACAGATTACAGTACAAATATACGTACGCGAAATTACCTCTACGCAATGCGATGCAGTTAGCTTACTAAGTCGCCTAGTTTTACAAAACTGACTTAACGACTTCACATCGACTTCTTGGGTAATCAGGAAAGCTTACATCTATTTACCTAACAATAAAATGTGTTTTACGGCGTGCTGTAGAGTCTGTACTGACCGTGTCGACATTTTCCGTGAGCATTAGATGGGACCCTTATAATGGCATATTGGCTCTAATCGGCTCAATACGGATCCAATATGGCATCATGGGTCCTATATGGGCTTCGCTTCATGTGGGCATGCTGACAAAGAACAGGCCGATGACTGCCCAGTATGATGGGCCCTTCTGTGAAGCAAATTTTTTGTCTTTGTTGCTGCGCAGTCTGCGACAGGGACAAACATCGCCAGGACAACCATAATACCTATACAGCTCAAATCTCCCTCCCCACTGCCTATGTATATAGCTCCCTTCCATCCCCTCTATCGCCGTAACCTTATGTTCATTAATTGCGGACAAATTCTCATCCTTTCGCTTCACATTACAATCTCGTTAAGATACGAACTCCTCCAACACTGATTCACTCCTCTCTCCCAACCCTGCTCCTCCTGCCTCGCAGACATCGTTCCCAATTCTCTCGCCTCTGAAAAAGAAGTCCCGCTCCTCCTAAATTATCTTCAAACAAGCAATGCGAATTAACTTGATCCTATCTCCACCTCTTTCCTAAAAGACTCTGTTCTCGTTACTGTAATGACAAAAATTATCCATCTCTCACTCTCTACTTGCAACTTCCTATGGTCTTTAAGCACTCTCTCGTCTCTCCCCTTCTAAACAAGCAAATCTTGACAAGCAAACCTCTTTAACTACCGTACCACCTTTAATCTTTCCTTTCTATCTATGTTTACTGAACGAAATGAACTGTCCTTACTCAGCTAAACGATTACCTCGCTTCAAACTCGCTCCTCAACCCACCAATCTGGCTTCACTAAACGCCACTCTACAGAAACTACATCCCTCTCTGTAGGCCTACAATAAACTATTACCTGCTGTCAACCACCAGGATGTCTTCTGCCTCTGCAGTCTCCAAAATTAAAATGTAGACGTCAGTGATACAGGCGAACAAAGGAACTAAAATTAGCTATAAGCAGGACCTAAGCAAACTAAAAATAGAGGCATGTAGCATGAGACAGTTAATTAGCTCAGTTCGGCTTACAGTCATGTTGCCTTATTGTTTCATTTGTCCGTTTTCTCTTTTGATTGTTATAGAAATAAATGATTGATTGATTGATTGATTGAGTAGGCTCAACAGAGACTTTTGCACTCTTCTATTGACAAAGTCATCAATTAACTGATTAAAATCCAATTGGCATCGAATATCACTCTATATGATCAACACTGCAAGCTGGCTTAGTCTCTCGTGTGTCAAATGCAAGCTGGCGAAGTAATTTCAACTGTGGAAATTATGTTAAGAATGTACTTGGTGCTCTTGGTCACAAACTGCAGAGCTGAACGATCATTTTCTAAGAGGAGGATATAGTTCTAATTAAAAACTGGCTTCCCACAAGTATGACACATGAGAGAACTTTGTAACATGAACTGCTCCTGACTTATTTTGAGGCCTGAACTTCTTTAAATATGTTGACAAACTCATAAAACTGCGTGATTGCATTGCCAAGGCTTTCATCCAGGTCGTATATAGCCATTAGCCATATATTGCTACAAGGTTTCTCGCTGAGCTGTGTATTTCTTCACCACTAGATGATTCTAGCCTATAATATAATAGAAAACCAAACCTTGAGGAGAGTGGTGCGTATGACGCTAGCATTTTTGTTAACTCGGTTGTAAATTGATCAATGCTGGGCAGAAAATAATATTGTCAATACAAAAATTCTCTGCAGCTCGACCATAATCCAACGAAATTTCTAAATTATGATGATTTAGTAGGCCTACAGTGGTCATTCAGAGGCCTGCCACTTATATCTAGTCACTAGTCACTCTTAAAATTTCGTCCCTAGTCAGATGACACACGCAGTGAAGGGAAACAAAAAATTATACTGCAACTGGTTAGGGCCCTAAGTGGTGGGCCCTTGAGCTGGAGCCCCTGTAGCCTATGCTCAAATCCGGCCCTGCTACTAGCAAGACAGCTTGGACTTCGAAAAGAAACTATGAAGATGACATTGCCGTGGAGAGCTAGTTTATATTATGATCTAACTTTTAACTCAAAGTATAAACTAGCTCTTCAGAGTTAGATAAGCAGCATTTCGCTGTCATTAGACAAGCAGCTTTATAAATTGTAGGCTATAACCAACAAACCTTGTATGCTTCAAGATTCACGTGAATGATACGTGGACGTGTGTATGTGTGTTAGTTTTCATCCTAAAGTTTGTGCTGGTGTGGCGAGTTCAGAGTACCCCTCACTCACCTTACCCCACGGTTACTTGAAATTGCATTCAGATTACCGGGGGAGGTTGAAATCGATTTGAGATTACCCCGGTACCCCATCTAAACATTTGTTTTATTTATTTATGTTTGTTTGGATACTTTGTACTCTTTCATATAATTTAGCTACAAATTGGTATTACATTACCTTCTTTAGAAGTGTGATTCGTATATTCGAATAGGTCCTTGTTGCAGGGATAGAAGTTTATGTAGGGCCAGCTCAATGCAGAATGACTAAGGTTCGCCTTTGTCTAAGTCCTGAGAAAGCCCGAGTGATACAGACAGAAACGGAAACAGACATAGGCAGACACGGACCGTTACTTTCTGACTTGAGAGGCGCAGACAGGAAATGCCATCTCATGGGAGATAACGGATTCGCGACGGACCGGAGCTAAGTGGAGGTAAGGAGGAAGGACTCAATTTCCCACGCCCGCGAATGTTGCCCGCGAAAGTGCGCTATAATTATAAACTTCCAATAGACGACACAGGCATTCGCGGTCACACTGAGGGGAAGCCCGTAGAGGAGAGTCACGGGGGAAGCGAGGAGACGCAGTCGAGGAGAAGCGAGGCGTTTCCCCATGTGTTGCCACGAATTGGATGTCTATTTGATTATTCTCTTGAGTGGGATTCCGAAAAGTGCGTTCTGGTTATTTTCTGAACTATATTTGGGTTAAACTTGGAATCGAACCTGCGTCCCGAAGGCCATATTTCCGAAGCTCAGTTTGGGAAGTTACGTAAGAAACCCCGTTCTTTTGCCCCGTAATTATAAATGTTGTGGGTGGCACTGGGTGCATATCTTTTTAGTAGCGTAGGAAGTCGTAGAAATTATATAACAATGTAAATGCATATATTGGCTTTTACCTGATTTTATAGGGCTTCATAATTGTACTGTATGTTGTACGTTAGACCCGACTTTGCTTAATCTTTAAATACAGCTTAAATACAAACACGTTTCAGTCTTTGAATAAAACGGTAGAAGACCTAGTTTTGGAGGGAAAAGAAGGTGATATTTGTGACAGTCCCTGTCTTCGGACAGCTGGGTAGAGTCGGCTCTCGAAATGATCTTAGCCCGACTTGTGACGATGAATGCCATGCAGTCAAACAGAGATGAGAGGAGACGAGAAACGAAACGATGACGATGAATATGAGAGAAAGTCTGGCAACTATAAACGGAAGACAGGCTGAAGCTTTGAGAAGAGTGGGATCTATAGACTAAAGGTTGCTACAAGTGAAACTGGTGACACTATAAAGTGTGCCATGGAAGACGACAAACCGAACCCTTATTATGGCATTGCCCGGGTAACTTTATATGCTACAGTCATACATAAATTACATAAATTAACCCTCGGTCAAACCAAGTTGCCGGGCAACTCGTCAAGTGCGTCGAAGTGAAAGATTGCGGAAGAAGGCAAGAATTCACTATGGAACGAAGACGATAGCAACCCATGCAATTTCATACCATTTCTTGCTCTGATTCTTCGCCTGACGAACTACCTGGCGTATACCTTTGCCTTCACTATCTAGACTTCTAAGGCACCACGAATCGCCCGGACTGTCTGAGGGAGTAGTAGTAAGCCTTCCTGTTGATAGACCCGGGCGTGACAACTGGCGAAGGACGGAAGAGAGGTAGAGAAAAAACAGCGGAAGAGGACCTTGGTAGAGATTTAAATGACACGGAGGTTGGAAGCGTTGAGAAGAGAAGACCTGTATTTAGGGACTAATCAGTAATCAGGGCAGACTAAGTGAAAATTGACTGGAATCATAGAATATAGAGAACTAGACATAAGAGCATAAAAATCTAGTGTAGATTTAGAACTGTTTAATAGTAGGCTATAGCATCTAAAGCTGAAAAGAAAGAAGTGCAACTACGTTTTACTTTCAAAATGTAACCTTTGACCCAGAACCGAAAGAGGTAAATTTTGATTTTAATATGGGTTCTGCAAGGCAACCAGCGACAGCTGCAGTCACTGGCTTCGTACAATAGACCATTACCTTCAAATTGGTAGCCTACTGAAAAAGAAACTGTTGAATCTATTGAAAATGACTGGAGTAAAATACACATATCGCATAGGCCAAAGTGGGTTTTCGAGCCCCACGCTTCTTTTTATCTGAATGCTTTCCCCTCGGACAAGTATTGATCTACAGACCATTACCTTCAAATTGGTTGTGAAAACGAAACTTTTACATCAACTTGAAATGTCCGGGCCCCCCACTACAAGGGCTGCGACAGCTGATAACAGATCGAAAATGTACAGAGACGAGAATCAAATCAACCTCCTCCTAACTTTCCGTCGTCTCCTTTGACATGGCAAAGTCAACCTTTTTCTGGTCTGCTCTTCTCCACAAAGTGAGTCCGTTCCATTTTTTGCCTCATTTAAACTAATATCCTGCACAATATTCGTCCAGCATCATGCACCCTTTCTTTAACTTTTCATCCCAGCCAGCCATCATCCTCTCCATATTCAAGCGTCTAACATGATTCTGTCAATCCTCCTCCTCCTCATCAGCCTTAGGTGCCAAACTGCATACCATATCCAGTTTCACCCCTCCAATCCCTCCATAACCTATATACCGTTCACACCCAGCCATCAAAACCCCGCCTCTTTTGACACCGCAACACGACAAAATGGTAACATGTCCTACATCCCGCTACCGTTTTTCTTAACAGTCGGTCGCAAAAGATCATCCCAGCACCTGATTCACAATGGTTTCTTCATCATGTTAATCCTACTTTCTGGTGACACGCACGTAAATCCTGGACCAATTAGTAAGTATTCCCCTTCTCTTCCTCCCCCTCCTCCTCCGCCTCCTTCTGTTGCAACTGCTGCTGCTGCTGCTCCTCCTCCTCCTCCTCCTCCTCCTTTGCCTCATTCTGATGCTACTGTTGTTGCTGCTTCCCCTACACCTCCTCCTCCTCCTTTGCCTCATTATGCTGCTACTATTGCTGCTGCTGCCCCTACACACCTCCTCCTCTTCCTCCTACTCTTTCGCTTCATACACGATCTCAGAAAAGAAACAAAACCAGCTTTGTACTATGTAGCTTAAACATCCGATCTTTACTTCATCCGACACACTCAGCAGAAATTAAAGATTTGGCATTCTCCACTCACCCTCCAGACTTATTTGCCTTGACTGAAAAATGGTTTAACTCAAGCACAACCCATGCCCAATATCAAGACTGTTTACCTTCTGGCTATCATCTCTATAGCACCCCTCGTCCCTCAAAATCGACAACCGGTACGAACACCACTGGTGGAGACATCGCTTTTCTGACCCGAGAACCTTCCACCGTCCTTGACTCACCTGGCTATTGTTTTCGCTCTTTTGAATGCGCCTCAAGCACTCTATAACTCCCGAAAACAATCCTAACCATTTTCAATGTCTACCGGCCTCCTTCCTCCTCCTCATACTGAAGTCCTACATCTGTCTTCTTATAAGAATTCACAACCTTACTATCCATCGCTGCCACAACCCCTCATGAATTTTTGAACACAGGGGACTTTAACATACATGTCGACAATCCATCTGACTCATTTGCATCCGAATTCCTCACGCTCTTGTCATCTACTAACTTGATCCAACATGTCAACTTCCCCACCCACTGTCACAACCACACACTCGACCTCATAATCACTTCATCTCTCTCTAAGTTATCGCCAGACATCTCTTTCTCTTTTGATACACCTTCCGATCATTACCCCATTTTCACACGCCTCAACATATTTCCTACTCCACATCCAGAACCCATACCTCATTCATTTCGCCGCATCAACTCAATAAACGTTGAAACCTTCATGCAAGATCTCTCCTGTTCAGACCTCGTTCTAAATCCTCCATCCTCTCTTGATGACCTACTGTCTTCCTACAACATCACCCTCTCCATGCTCCTTGACAAGCACGCTCCAATAATCACCAATTATTGGTGGCCCACAGGCGCCCACTCTAACAACCCTTGGTATAGTTCCTACCTCCAGGCCTTCAAATCTTTCCGTCGACGCCTTGAGCGCACTTACAAACGAACCAGTGATCCTCAACTGCTTTCTTCCCTAAAAACTGCAACAAATAAATATAATCACCTTCTGGCTACGGCAAAAAAGAAGTTTTACTCCTCACTAGTTCACTCCCGATCCTCCAATCCTCGCCTTCTCTGGAAAACCATAAACCAACTGCTACATCGGAACTCCGCCAGCCCACTTCCAAACTCTCTTCCATCTTCTTCAATAGCCGAGTCATTCTGTTCCTTCTTCTCATGCAAAGTTGCTACTCTCCGACTCTCTCTCCTATCACTCCTTTCTAAAACCACCATCGATTCACCTGCAGATACTCTGTCGTCTACTCATGCCTCTCCACCTTCCCCACCTCAATCGTCATTATCTGTCTTCCACCCAACATCAGAGACTGAAGTATCCAATTTATTACAATCTCTCCCGAACAAGCAGTGCGAACTTTACCCTATACCTACCTCCTTACTGAAAGACTGTGCATCTATCCTTGTTCCCATAATTACCAAAATAATCAACATCTCCCTATCTGCTGGAAATTTCTTCCTCCTCTTCAAACACTCTTTGGTCACTCCACTCACTCCTCAAGAAACGATCCCTTGACCAAAAAACCTTTCTAACTACCGACCTGTTTCCAACCTGTCATTCATCTCTTAACTAACTGAACGCATAGTCCTGTCTCGGATAAATGACTACCTGACTTCAAACTCACTCCTTAACCCACACCAGTCTGGTTTTACCAAGCGGCACTCAACCGAAACCCTCTACAATAAACTTGTCTCTGCCATCTCTCATCAACAAATCTCCTGTCTCTGCCTTCTTGACATTTCTGCAGCCTTTGACACCATCGACCACAACATATTACTCCAAAGACTGTCTTCCTGGTTTGGTTTTACTGACACTGCTCTCCTCTGGATTCAGTCCTATCTGTCTTCTCGCTCTTTCTCCGTTAAAACATCCGAAACTTCATCCCAAGCATGTCCTCTCACCAGTGGTGTTCCGCAAGGTTCTGTTCTCGGGCCCCTATTGTTCATCCTTTACACTACTCCACTCAGCTCACTCATCAAAGCATCCTCGGTTGACCATCACCTATACGCTGACGACACCCAATTATTCATCTCATTCTCTCCAAGCAGCTTCTCCGACTCCACAGATCATCTTCTCCATGTAGTTACCCAAATCTCTTCCTGGATGACATCAAATCTCCTGTGCCTGAACCCCTCTAAAACTGAATTTATACTTATAGGCCTTCGTGAGCAACTTAAGAAAATC
Organism: Aporrectodea caliginosa; assembly: GCA_020284085.1. Taxonomy (NCBI): domain Eukaryota; kingdom Metazoa; phylum Annelida; class Clitellata; order Crassiclitellata; family Lumbricidae; genus Aporrectodea; species Aporrectodea caliginosa. The sequence goes on along the minus strand of JACEVL010000178.1, from coordinate 871,684 downwards.
CTAGATCCATCTATTCCATCACCCTTGACTCTGCACCTACCCACACATTCACTGCAAATTCTCCTGTCCGCAACCTTGGTGTGATTTTTGACCAAAACTTTAGCTTCGCCGATCACATCACCCATCTTTCTCGCTCTTGCTTCATGCATATCCGTGACCTACGTAGAATCCGCCCTATGCTTGACTTCAAAACTGCATTCACAATCGTTACATCTATAGTTCACGCTAAATTAGACTACTGCAATTCTCTTTTCTTAAACATAGATATCACTCAAATAAACCGCCTCCAAGCAATTCAGAATGCCCTAGCCCGTGCTGTCACCGAAACCCCCAAACACCATCACATCACTCCTGTCCTCAAATCACTCCACTGGCTCAACATTTCTGAACGAATAGAATACAAAGTCATGCATCTCACTCACCTACAACTCATTTCAAACCTCCCAGCCCTCCTATGTCCTATCTCCGTCATTTGTTCACGATCCAGCCACTTCGTCCAACCCGCTCCTCCTCCTCCCTAACACTGCTCCGCCCTTCCGTCACCTCATCACTAAAATATTCAAATCGTTCCATAGCCTTAGCTGTTCCACCTCTTTGGAACAAACTTCCGCCAACACTACGACAAATATCTGACCCATCCTACGAAGTCACCAAAACTCCACCTTTCGCTGTCTCTCCACAGGTCTTTCACTCGAAACTGAAAACACTGCTTTTTTGATAAATCCTATCCTGAATCCAACACTTGTCCCTGCCTACCTCGCCGTCTGAACAGTCAGTGAACACCAAACACCATCCACCTTAGCCGCCTGCCTGTCTGCCTGCCTGACTCTCTGGATATTGACCCCTGCCTATCGATTTTGTTTTGATTGAGCGCCTGTGAATAAGCTGGTTCCCGCGACTTCGCTTTTGTGGGCGCTGTAGAAGTTCCGAGGTTACGATTACGATTACGATTACGACACACGGCGTTCGCTCGCACTGCACGCGAATCATATCAACCTCCTCCATCCTTTGGCTTCCAGCAGCCCACAGAGATCACTCGTAGGCCTACTGCGTCTGGCTTAGGCTATGTACAGCCATGGTACAGCTCAGTGCAAGACCTCTGCAGCCGACGTACACAGCCAGCAGCCTCCAAACAGGTCACGCATATCTCTCGATGATAAACCCATGATTGACAGGTCACAATAACGTTACCCCTTTGAGACCACATAATTATAGGCTAATAACGTGGAAACTTACCTCAATCAACCTGCAGAAATAAATCATACGATCCTGCCTAGATGGTTTCCCGGAAACAGAAACTTCTACAATCACAACCAATTCTTTGGGTGTTCTGACTTTCGGCTTTAATCGCAGACTTCAATCTTTCACGTCTGAATCAAATCGAAAGCGGTCATCGTATTCACTCGAGAATCCTAGTCTTGAAATAAACCCTGGACGACCGATCGAAATTAACAGCGTATACTCCGATGACGTCAATAGGTATCCAAACGACTGCTGCAGCTGCAGCGCCATTAGCACCGAGTTTCACCGCGTCTGCAAATGAACCCTCGCCAACTACGACTACTCCTAGGATCACCGCTACTTCGTCGTCGACCCCAGTTTCGCAGCAACCATCTCAGCACCATATTAAATTGGATATCAGCAAGCGAAAAATCCTAATCCACGAACAACCACACCCGGTCCTCCATCAGTTGTACCCTCCGCGCTACGGTCGGATCACTCGAATCATACCATGCGGCCTGGATGCATCAGACAGCCAGTCGAGGATCACAATGCAGCAACAGGTAAACCGTACATGTAAATCCGAATGTCACAAACTATCCACCGGCACCAAGAAAAAAACGAAGAAAGACCGACCTGTGAAGCGTTGGAGAAAGTTCCCGATGAGTCAGAGGCCGATCACACAACGCAATGCGTCCACCTATAGTCCAGGACTAAGATCCAGTTTTCGCAGAATTAATACACACCGCCCGCCCGATGTAAAAGAAGAAAATGCTCAGTTATGCAGATTGTAAGGTTAAGTAACAGAGGTCAACAGTTATTCCTTTACTAACGATGTTCTGGAGCTGTTTACAAGTATACCTATAGGCTAGGCCTATGCGACGGATCGTGATTCATATGAATGAGCAATGGAACGAATGGTCAGTGTTGGTGGGTCAAGGATTTAAACCCATAACGATAGCAAAACCCTGAGAGGAGTCATGTACCCGTCTCAGTCCCGTATGATGGGGGGGGGCATTTTATAAATCAACTGTTTGTAGGCTTATTGTCGTACGAGTAGATTTCATTAAGTGCTGAGGTCGATTTAACGAGACAAGGTTCAAGTCTAGTGTGTCGAGAACTTGAAAGAGTTTTTGAGAGCATGAAGAATAACCGTTCGGTTAGTTATTAATGAAAATTGTACCGAAGGTGCAGGCCTATTTTATTTTTATATGAACTGTTGTAGACCTACAGTGTACATTATGTTTTACTTTAGACTTGCTATAATTAAGGACGATCGCTACTGAGGAAAACACTAGGTTAGATGATGGCCCGTTTTTCTTTTAACTAGAATATAGAATTGACTTTTCACCAATTGTTGTAGTATTAGTATAGGCTATGTTGATGATTATTAAATACTTCCATTAAAGATGCCTAGAGATGATGACGAAGAGATAATTTTTAAGACTGGGTCTAGATTTGCTACTATCTGGATTCATGCCAAGCGAGAGTCAATGATGCGATCAGTAAAAGTCTGGTTAGGCTACACTTTGTAGCTTTACGATTTTGAGGTTTTATTGGCTAGGGGTGATATTTTCTCTGCTGGGAGAGGTCGCTGCAGATGTTGGAAATATTAGGACTCAGCAAAGCGCTTTAAGCCACGTAACCCGCGAGCGCCCTGTTAAGTTAAGTCAATTTAAGTGCCAAGCGACTGTGAGGTAGTGCATTGTAAAAGGTTTGCATTAGGGTATAACGAGTGGTGTTAAGTCAATAGGTCTAGGTAGGTTGTGTCGATTGCTCTTAGATATGAACCTGGAACACCGACAAAAAGCCCAGGACGACCTTGTTGATGTCTGATGTTGCGACTTTAAACTTCTGGAGTATTAGATCTCTTGGTTAAATGACACCTTGTATAGCCTTTATAAGGGACATTCGATTTTAGGCTTTGTGAGGAACAGAGGGTTATTGTAGCCATTGGTGATTTGTTTTATGTGCAGGCAATAATGAATATTTTTCCAACAAAGCGAAATCTATTCCAGCAGGATTTGGCTCGTGCCCACCCTAAGCTTGATTTTCTGGACGAGTTCCAAGCACACCTCGGGGAATCTCCAAAAGATGGGAGTGAAGAGAATGAGACAGACGGTAACGGTTTGAAATCCGTGGGTTGTCTGACCTGAGATAGACTGAAGAGATTTCTTCCGCCATCCTTCGGCCTTGGTGAGAGACTCACACACAACCCGCCTAGAAATGGTTTCAATAAGTAAATGGTTTGTTATAAAAGAGTATTGATTGAGTCGCTTCATTGCAAGGTGTTTACAGTGTAGGTGCCATAAGACAGAGTTTAGACTATACCAGTTTTGTTCAAGTGATAAGTTTTGGGAAAAGAAGTTCTATGTTTTACTGAGATATTCTATTTGAAAGTTCACTGTTTCGTCTTTGCTTCGAGTGTTGAACTGCCTAATCTTTTCTAGCGCTGATTCTTTGCCTGACGACCTACCGGGTCTACCTTTGCCTTCGCCACCTGGACTTCATACAACACCACGAATCGCCCAGACTGTCTGAGGGAGGAGCAGTAAGCCTCCCTGTTGATAGACCCGGAGGCATGATAACTTTTAGGGTAAGACCGTTGGTCTAACCCTAACGGTTAGGGTATAGGATATAGGAATAAGGTATAGGATTAGAGTATGTAGGCCTAATAATTGTAATAATGTTATACACTTTCAACTAGGGCACAAATTGGTTAATACAGGTAACTTTTCTGTGACTTTTTTCGGATATTGAGTACTAGCTTTCAATCTTGTATGTTTCACGTGATTTATTCAATAAACGTACAATTTATTGTAAGGATAAGAATTTATCATTGATGTTAAATCAGAGAAGAAGTAATGTGAACAGGGCAGGGGTTTATATGAAATCAGCTTCAAGCTACCCCTGGGGTAACATGATATAGATTTCGGATTACCGGGGTAACTTGAAATGGGAAATAACTGGAAGTCTTTCCACCGGGGTAAATTATTTTTAGCTCACACAGAAGCTTCAATAGTTCACTCACAATTGAGGAACACATTTCCAAAACTACATCAGTCCAAATTTAATCTATTTGACTGAGCGGTGCTTGGAATTGTGCTCCTGAGTTTCGAACTTCAATGATTTAAAGAGCTGATTTACTAGTCTAGAAGTGATGACGCCAGTCCGGATAAAAGAGAAGGAAGGCCGTGTGTATCAGTTTTAACCGCAATATAACTTAAGTCAACTAATGAGCCAGTGAACGTAGTTGTCTCACCTCTATACACCATCTATGCATTTTAAGTCTACGCTTTCTAACTCGTATATCCATAAGAAGAATTATAATTGGTTTTCCCGACTTTTCCGTTAACCAGTTCATGGGGGGGTAAAGCAGTCGTTTGCAAGACAGACTTAAATGCATATTTGGTTGTCTCTTGGTACTCTGTCTTTTAAAAATGTTGTTGTCTCTATTCTATACATCATTTTAATTTTATGGCACTGCTTTCCTTTTCCTTAAGATATCTTCTAATCTTAATCTAATTTTTTTGCTATATATAGCATATCTCTTATGTATTGACCATCAGATGACCGGGTGCTACTAGTGCGTCGTAAATCCGGTAAATCATTTTAAAATTAGATGCGATCATAAGCAACGCAAAAAGCGAGTAAGAGAATGTACTGTCCTCCTCTCCTTGTTCTGTTTTGCATTTGCACTTCAGCCAACAACAATGCCTTTTAAACTGAACCTCTGTGGACCTTTGCTAATTAGACGCCTGTAATGAATGTGATTAATGATTATATTACTCAACTTGTACGTGCTACCGGTATGTAACGTATAATGTGTACGTTACTGAACATTCAATGCACCGAATGAAAACATCTCAAAAGTACTCCCTGCTAGGTAATAATATTAGAGTTTGTTAGGAACAACAGGTGGTTTGTATTTTGTAAGCTGGTGTTTGAAACACGTGAAAATTCATCACTAATGTCCTGTCGCAAAATCCAGAACCGCTTCAACGTAGCCTCGCCATAAGTCAGTCAAAAAAGGAACCTATGTTGCATTGAATACTGAGAATAACGATGCGAGAATCTTAATTTCGGATAATGGTTCTCGACTATGATTTCAATGAAGCGACCATCGATTAATCAATCAATACTCGCTTTTTAAACCTTAATAAGCTGCCCAATTATTGGCGATGTGCTTGAACTCCTATTGAACTCTTATATGGCCATACTCGGGTGCGATGATCCTATTAATAAGTATGAGTCGTCTGCATATTTGACCTGTGTTGAAGGTGTGGACAGGGTGCAGATCAGAGGCTCCAACTATATTTGAGGCTGGGCCGGACCCAGAGCTCTGCAGTATACGCTGACAGTAATGCGGACAATCAGCGAGAGCTCCGTGGCAAAACGTGTCATGTGTTGTTTTGAAATTGTTTACTATCCAATTATAGACATGGTCAGATATGTCTAGTTTATTTAGCTTCTCGGCAAGCGTGGAGTGCCGGACAGTATCAAATGCCTCAGAATAATCAGTTGATATGATCACAACGTAGTCGTTTGTCCGCAGCAATTCTGTGATGTGGTGGAGAATAGATATGATTGCTGCTGTCGTCGACCCCGTATGAGCTTAAACGCATACCAGTCCCTCTTCTCTTCACGCGCCAGTGACGAATTGAAAGCTTGGTAGAGACAGGTGCGCACTGTTACTCTTTCGGTTATCCTTGATAGTACGGGTACAACGGATAGGGGTCGATAGTCCGATGGAGCCGTTGGGTTAGGCACCTTCGGTGTTGGACTGATTAACGCTATCTTCCACTGCTCCGGAACATGGACTGCATATCAGGTGGGCCAGAGCCGAGGCCAGGACGGGTGCTCGTTAGCGCAGAAATCGGTCCTGAGGACCATCCTGGACCTCGGCTGTGTTTAGTCCATCATGTGGAATAACATGCGCTCACTCGCAGCACAGTCCTGCATCCCAGACCGTTGGTGGAGATTGAGGCATAATGGTCGTTGAGTTCATTTTAGCAGTTATCAGGATCACTGTGGGGCTACTGGATCATTTCTGGGTAAGCCGGTTGACATTCTGCCATATATTGATTTCGTACTGTTACTCGGGTTGATATCCAGCTCGACTCGGTTGATTTTGGCTATTGTCTTACCCACCCGTTAAGCTATGGAAGAGGCGTCTTCCAATCGATTCGATCTCGCTAGTATATTATTTTATTAAATAGCTCGTGCTAAAGCTGCTCAGGTCTCGATTCAACTAGGGGTCTGCGGGTTTACCCGTACCCGACCCGTACCCGCGGGTCGGGTACGGGTCGGGTAGACATTTTACGGGTCGGGTCGGGTACGGGTAGGAGCATTACGGGTACGGGTATACCCGGTTTTACCCGTACCGAACTGAAGTGTTGGGGTTACATGTAATACTGAGTCTTGCAACTTCAAAGACTTACTTTAACAGGTGGTATCCAGTCTAAGTACCATATTCTTGTTTTGACCTATGTCCGTGCGCCTTAGTGAGCTTGACATGCATTTATAGATGCTCAATTTAAAGTTAAAAAATGTCTTGTTTCAATTAGCACAATCCAATCGTAGTGTTTTACATATCATCTCATCTCATCCGAGTTTCAGGCCCGACAATCGGGGTTAGAGATCGCTGACGCCGACCCTGGCAGTTCAGCAGCCGTATTTTCTTTAAAACAGGTTGATGCAGTTACAGTAGTTGAGGTTAGGAATAGTTGAAACACCAAGTCTGTCACCCCTTTCCCCCTGAGAAATAAACTACTCAAATAGCGGTATTTTGTTCCAAACCTCCGTGTTATGGCTGGCTGAATAAAAGTTATTTTTATTATTATTTTTTAATCGCCATGGGTAAGTGTAATACTTCAGGCTCTAAGAAACTATCGGAAATGTTTTGTCGTTCTGGAGTTAAAGGTCATCTTCACCGGTCAAATGTGTAAAGGTGCAAGTGGGTGCAACGAAAAGCTGAATCGTTGTGTGCAAATTGAAAGACGCTGAAAGAGGCGTCTCCTGCGGGTCCCCCGAAACAAGTTATTTTTACTATTATTATTCTTATTATTATTCATATTATTTTTATTATTACTATTACTATTACTATTACTGTGATCATGACTGTGATCGTCAGACTATTATTATTACTACCACATGCTTTGTAAGACCATTGGACTGGTAGGGACTGGAATTATGGGAAGTCCTATTAATTACGTGGCGGGTACAGTACGGGTACGGGTATACCCGCGGGTACGAGTCGGGTTGGGTAGTAATTTCGAGTACGGGTCGGGTACGGGTACGGGTAGCAGTCCTGTGTTACGGGTACGGGTCGGGTAGCAAAAATGCTCTACCCGCAGACCTCTAGTCTCGAAGCATTGAGGCGTCTTGATTAGGTGTTCTTCTCCTGAACTGTTTGGTCATTGATGTCTTGGTCAGGTCTTTTACCTCGCCGCAGGAGTATGCGACAATTGCTTTGTGATCTGTTGTCACAGTCGAGTTGATAACTCTGGTTTCGTAGCAGAGGCGTACGGAGCTGAAATGCCGCCCGGGGCGATGGCCTTGGTCACTTAATTTTGGATAGGTTGTTTTCTCTAAGAGATTTTTAGTTTTCATGACGATCGTTGATCTTATTGCATACGCCCACAATTTTATTTTTTGAAGTTGATATAAATCCACTTTTCAGTGCGTTTTTAGAACATCTGTTTTAGCAGGTATCCCGACAAAAGCGCGCAGAACAAAAGCGCGCCGACAAAAGCGCGCCGACAAATGCGCGCAGCCACAAAAGCGCGCAAAAAAATATTTATTTAAGTTGAAGTTTTCAAAACTTAACACAAAATGTTACCAAGTCGTCAGAGTAATTTATCGTTTTAGCGTTCTTCATTATGTACGCATTTTAACATATTATAGTTTCATATACATGGAATATACCTTTTAATACCAATACCAATGTCCATGACAACCGTCATCTATCCGGCTTCCATTTAGAGTCTACGCAAGTATTATTTTTTTATCAATTCAACTCCTACATGCACAAAAAGTTATTTTCATTAATCCAACTTCTAGTTTAACAAGACACTATCATTTTTATCAATCCAACTTCTACTTTCACAAAAACTAATTTCATCAATCCAACGTCTATTTACGCAAGAATTATTCTCATCAATCCAACTTTGTATTTAGGCAAGAATTATTTTCGGTATTTCAACTTCTATTTTAAGCAATACATTTTTTCATCTATCCAACTTTTATTTAAGCAAGAATTGGGTGCTAACTTCTTTTCCCTTGCAGACTTGCATGGGTCTACAATTGTAGTAGCCTACCTATCAAGTTACGCGGTACGTTTAGATAATAAAACATTTTATTGCATGAGTTGCGACTATCGCTGATTGGCCGCTTCAGTTGTGGAGGTAGAAAAGACAAATTATCGGTGCAGAGCTGCAGCACCACCTACTTTTGGTTTTTTTAGATTTTCTCTGCGTTTCAGCCCCAAATTTTCACTGTTTTTCAAAATTCAGTCCCACTTAGTTCAGCCTCTTACTCGTTTTAATTCGTAATTAATGAATTAATGAAAATTGCGAGTGTCTGTACAGTTGTTGACACGAGTGGGCCCAGAGGAACTAGTAATTAACAATTATAGTATCTGACAGTAAAACTATTAAAGTTATTATCTCATTAGTTACAGCTAAGCATAATATAGTGCCAACCAAACGGAACCATCAAATGGAAGTGAATGAATTAAAGACAGACACCAATTTTTATTTACGAAAAATAATACTATTTAAAAACAAAATAATGTGTTTAGACCCATGTCATAATTTCGCGGAAGCAGCGTACAGTAATGATTGTACCCTAATAATGACCAATCGTCCATATGACCAATCGTCCAGGAACCAAATTGTCGGTGTTTTAGACATCATTATTTTTGCAGTACAGTAGTATAATAGGCTCAGTGTAGGGCTAAGTAGGCATAAAATGAGACAAAAAATTATTTACAAAGGTGTCTGCGGGCAGCCAATCGACTGACTGCGGGCCGCGGGTTGGCCATCCCTGCACTACAGCTTAGAGCCTTCTGTTCCAAACCTTCAAGCTATTGTTTCTTCTTGGGAGGCTATGAGCTTGAAGATGGTGAACACTCCAGAACTTTTGGCATTTGGCAGACGAACGCCTGCTCAGAGCTGTATGTTCAGATCCAAACCACGTCCTCCGACATCTCTTTCCGCCTGTCCGGGACATCACGTACAACCTTCGCCCACGACCACATCCCTTCACCCTACCAGCCAGGGACGACCGGAACTTCATCGCCCGGATCTTACACAAAAAGGCGTACTAACATTACTAATAACTCAAGCCATCCCTGATTAAATTGACATACATTTATGAGCAAACGGTACATTCTCTAACATGCTAATATGTGGACAAAACAAAAACAGCTAGGAACTGAACTTAAAATGTTTGTAAACAAGCTGCGGCCATGTCTACTTGTGTCAGAATAAACGAATATTATTATTTATATATAGCTGCATATAAACTAGGCTTCCATTGTTTTTAATACTTGATTATTCAAAAATCTATCTAGAACCACAGAGTTGCTCACTGGTCAAGATCATTCGCAAAACTAAGATTCTCATAACACTGACTGGTAAATTTGCGCTATTATCAAAACTGAGCCAAGGGATCATTGCCTTATTTCACTCACTTAGGCCTACTGACTTTAGCCAGCGCCTGTTCACTCCGAGATTCGCGTCAAATTGAGTACGGAACCCCGGTACATATCAAAATATAAGCAAGACTTAGGCCTACATGGCTGGAATTCGCACGCAGTCATTAGAAGTTGTTCATAACGAACCTTTAAATAAACACAGCCAACAAACTCTTCAAACAAACTGTATCTTGCATACAGAGCAAACTCACTTAACTTCTTGATAAACATTGTGAATAGTCAGTAATTTCTGGCTACGAATACATATTCCCCGACAAATAGACTAGACTACGATAGTAACCAACTTGTCACTCTTTTGTTATGTCACTCTTTCGTTGTGTCGCTATTTCGAATCTGCAATAATTTATTTATGTCGCTCTTTTAAAATTGCTCTCCGATTTGTCGTTCTTTTTATTTCCGTCTTTCGACATTAACCAATTACAAGCTGTTGGTAGCTGTTGCTTAGATAGCTCTTAATCCAGTCAAGGGCATTACCTCTTTTGCCATGATACCTATATAATTATCATGTCCAAGATACTAAAAGACACTACAGTGCTTATGACGAATATGCTCGCTAGATGCTAAAATTGAAAATCAAAATCCGTCCACTAGAGTCCCATCCGTTGTCGGCCACAAACAGTCGACCACTTGACTCATCCAGAAGAATCCTCCGTGGATCTCGCAAACCGTGTTTTCCATCTTTTGAGAGAAGTTCTCTCTTAAATTCCAAATCTGAATCCAATAATAAAACTCGACCGTTCTTTCGATCAGCGACCATCACGACTCCATTTCCATCGACGGACAAATAGGCTGGATGATTCATTTGTCCAATGTTCGACCCTTTGTTTTCCTCCATAAGACTTCTGAATTTTTCCATCCGCGTCCACTCTTGACACTCTATGCAGATCGTCTTTGAAAAAACCATGACTGACAACAAAATGACCATTGGTCAGTTTTATAGCGCGCCATGGACGATGAATACTAGCTTCTGATGATAGATTTATTTCACGGAGCAATTGTCCATCTGGCGAATATTCATTTAATTTATTTTCTCATAAACAGTTAAAATGATATTCGATTCATCTGTAACAGACAAACAATGTCCATAATCGTCTCCTGTTGACCAATTCTTTATTAATTTTCCATTTGAATTAACTCTCAAGATTTCCTTTGACTGACCATTGCCTTTGTAATCGTTGATGTAGAGACATTCATTTCTGTCGCAGGATACTAAGTCCTTTGGATCAGCTAATTCCTTCAAATTCCATTCACGACTGAAACTGAATTTAATCGAATCATAAACTTCAACCTTTGGATTCATTTCACTCAAAACAAACAATTCTTTGTACAAGATCGTCAATCCAAAGATCGATTTCTTTTCCCCAGCTTTTGTTCTTATCGTATGAACCAAAACCGGATCTGATTTGTATGCGCTTCCAAATGTATCTGAAATTATTTCAAATAATTCCTTGTATATTTTAAGGCTCACAACCACATGAAAAGGACTTTGTCTAAGCTTACTATATTACTTCAACTGTTGTAATTACAATTGTTACCAATTTTTAGATCACTATAATTTTATTATTTCGAAAAAATCAGCAGACGTTGGTGGCTGTGATGATCATCTCCAGAAAACGCAGGTAAACGAAGGCAGCGAAAATGGGACTGATGGTGAAAGGAAGATGGATAAGCTATAGAAAGCGGTAGTAAAAGAGAGATTAAGGCACGGGTATATGGAGTAAACACACAGATGCATAGAGCATAACCGAGAGATATTTTGAGACAGAAAGAGTTTTCAAGGTCATCAGCGGGTAAAGTATGTAACGCCGTTGCACTCCGAAACATGCTAACGTGATATCATATCCGCACTAATTAGTATCAGTTGAAAATATTAGGTAGCCTACTAATTAGTGTTAGGCTAGAAGGGATATTCAGGAACATCTTTAATTAATTCACCTCAGAAACCCTAATTACCGAAGTATACAAAGAAACGTCCTAATGATTGTTTTTTCTAGTCCGTAATCACCCCAGTGATGTAAGTTAAAATTGTAAGGTATTTCTGGGAATCGGGGAACAAAAGTCACATGCACACAAGATACGTCATCTATTACTTTGCAGTCTATAAATAAAACACAAAGCCGTAATCCTTGGAAATTTCGCTATAGGCTTTTGATATGCAGACACATTGTGACAGAAGCTTCGGCTTTTTTACTGATTTATCTTTTTTTATTTTAAGGAATTTAATAAAACTTCTCCAAAGGATAATCGATATCGGCTACAGTATGAGATATAAATTAATTCTCATTACCATGTAATGCTCCAGACTCTTCAATTTCATTGACAGGCTTCTCCATCTCCGTTATCTCTTGCTCCAATGTTGGCATTACACCGTGCATTTCATCTTTATCTGTATCAGCAGAGATAGATTGCCTAATGTTCAATTATACATAATTATTAAGCTTCGGCTTTTTACTGATTTATCTTTTTTTTATTTTAAGAAATTTAATAAAACTTCTCCAAAGAATAAATTTCGGAGTGCAAAATAATTTGTTTTGGAAAACTGTAGGAAGAGAAACGTTTCTAAAAATAGGCCTATCCGCAAAATGAAACGGATTTATCCAAAGCTGTATGTCATTTTATTGTCATTTTTTCTATGCCAATAGTAAGCCAACAACTTCGACAGCAGAGCTGTAATAGCGTTCAATCAGTCGATAGCTGCTGCTAAGCGATCAGTGAGCAATGTGCATACCAGACTCCATGGTTACGTCCCGTCAAAACGCAAGAGGGATATCCGAGTAAACAGCCCAAAGAGGAAATAAGCGCAGGAAAAGATGTGGTTTGGATCGAGATCAAAAGACCACTCCAGGATCCAGGGACACTAGGTGCGGGCCGCACCGGGCGATACCTTCAGAGCTGTGACACCAGAAAATTATGACGTAATGACTGTCTAAGCATTTCACGTAAGCCCAGCTTACATGTACTGTACCAATTTACCTAAAGCTGAAACTTTATGTTAATTTACTTTTTTGAACCTTCTAATGTGCTCTGGTCTGTCCCGTTATTATTATCCAATAACAATAACGCTTCAAATCACGTGGTTTTAAAAACATTACTAAGGTTTCTGTAAGTTTTATGGTCTGATAAGGGAGGAGATCCATGGGGTGACAACATGAGTCACCGCACTGGGTGACACGAGCCTTAGTGACGCCACTGCCAGGGACAGCCACAGAATAGACGCCCATCTAATGCTGTATTTTTCCTCAGTATGGTGAGAGTGAAGTTGGCTTAAATATAGAACCTTGGACTCGATGTCAGGCCTAAGCCCCCTCTTTAAAATATTTGTCTTTTCTATAGGTAGCAAGTGCAACAATCTTATGACTGCAGATTATGCTGATCGTTTTGAATTTTACTCACGGTCCTGGGCAAGGCACTTTTAATCCTTTGAAGCTTCACAGTTTTCCAACCAATACACAGACATGTTGGGCCAATGTTGACTCAACTTGAGCGTGCTGAAGAGAGGGCTTTAGGAAAGCCAGTGAGTTGCAGTTGTCAAGAGGGCTAATGACAAGGGAATGTGCAATACATACCCGGATAGAAATAGAAATGTGACACCTGACTCTTCGGATGTCACGAGGGCAGTGTTGGTCTGACCCATCTATAGAGTTTACATGCTTAAAGAAAAATAAGTTACTATCACAACCAATTTATCAACCGAAGTAGGTATAAATGAAGTGTTTTGGCGCAATAAAAGTTATCCTTTACTCAAGGAAGGTCCTATACGAGCATAAACAACGGTCTCAGACAATTTTCCACCGGCACACCCCCAGTTTGGGGCACAGCCGAGCAGCGTCCCACGAGGTTGGGCACAAAACATATGGTTGCCAGGTTTTGAAAATAACATCCTGATGCTATATATAGTTTGACTTGATCCGTTAAAACAGCATCAGTCTGTATTTCAGCTAGCCGCATACCAAAGTAAGAGGCATGTTTCTTTCGCATCTCTGGTATGCTAGATGCACATGTATATCCAGTGGCCATTCATATAATTATACATGTAAAAACACACAGACAGCATACAACACCGATGCTACTCTTAGGTATGATGTTATTGTGCTATAACTATTTTTCACGTACTTCATCCATCCGCATACCAAAGTAGCAGGCATGTTTTGTGCATGTGCATCTAGCATACGATCTCTGGTATGCTAGGCACATGGATAGCCACTAGCGTGGTCCAAAAAATTAAAAGTTGGAAATGCATTGCTCCACAAGGCTGCCCTTGTTACACATGAAAACATGAGTCTCTATGCAAAATTTTGGAAAGATTGGATTATATTTAGAGGTCGCTATGTTTTTCGACTTTTTGCTATTATAGTATGAACTTGTCAAACAACATGTATAATTTTGATTTTTTTCAAATCAGTTATAATTTTATTTTCAAGTCAGTTTTTATTTTTAACAATAAACAGCCCCAATTAGAAATATATACTGCAGTGCTACTGCTTAGTCAGGCTGTATTAAGTTTGTAATGAAATATAGTTTAGATAATTAAAGAAGTTATCCAGTCTGCATAAATCCCGTCATTGAATTGTTTGAAAACCCGCAACCCACTATTATTTCAATTTGTCTTCGTTGGAACAGAAATTTTTTCCCGATGACTGGAGACAAGTTGCAGCAAGTATTGTTTCTGTGACTCATCCTTATTACATCATTGTAAGAATGGATCAGAGCCACTCCGCGTTCTGCGCAGTCATTGACGACCATCAACAGTTTGACAGTTGCCTTCATCAACTGGAAAGTAGGGTCCAGTGGTCAGGGAATAGAAGCCTTTGATAGGAAGGCTGTGGGTTGTTCTTGATCCTGGATGGTAAGAAGATCAAGCAGTTTTAAAGATCTCCTTGCGACATACGCTTCCAGTGGAGTCTGGTGGTCGAAGAATTTCCTGTCCAGACGGTATACACGGATAGCGGATTAGGTAGATGAGTAAGATTGTATTACCAGAGCAGGCACGATGTCTTCAGTGACACGCTCATCAAAGAAATCGCGTGGGTATAGGGTGTTCGAAGAAATATAAGAGATGACGACTGAAAGAGTTAATTTAAATCGACCTCAAAATGTAACTCATTGAATCAGCAGAAATCTTGGGTCATACAACTTCCAGTGCTTTCGAACACCCGAATCAACACTCTGTGCGGGGATTCTAGCTATCTCCCGAATTACCAACGCAGCGACTATTGTTACTTTCGTGGCCTCACCAACTGTTAGTCCACTCTGGTATTGAAACATGAAATTCCTCAGGATTGCCTCATTTTTGGGAGTCCAGGCCCAAGAATGTGTTTGTCAGGCATCCTAACAACCAACATTGTGGGAAACTCCTGGTTGATGCCAGTTCCACCATAGCTGCCGTTTTTGTCACGTATGAGCTTTTAGTGCAGAAAGTGAAAAAAACATGTGCTGTAAGCTTATTTCATATTCAAGGCTGGCTTCGCAGATTTAAAAAAATACTCTATTCATGTTAAATGAGCAGCATATAGAGCAGCATATAGAGCCATATTGAATTGTATATGAAACGAATTGTAATGAAAAGTTGGCATGCAAAATTAAAAATTACCTGTAAGCCAACAACCGTTTATCTATCAGAAAGAACTTGAAACAAGTGTTTATTTGTAAATAAGCTTATTATTCTTTGATTTATTAAATACAGTTGACATATTGATCATGATTTAGAAAGATATTGCTTGATGTTCATGGGTGCTAATTTTAATTCACAATGAAGCGATTAACGCGTCAGATGCACAATTTTTGCAATTTCTACAAAAATTGTCAAAACCTAGCGACCTCTAAACATGCTCAGATCTCTTCAATTTTTTTCAACACAGAGTCTTCTAGTCAAGTGTAACAGGGGCAGCCTTGTGGAGCAGCATATTTTGGAAAAAATATATTTCCCCATGTAAGTTTGGACCAGTCTAAGATTAGCCACGCATACATAAAGACAGATAGACGGCATACAACACCAATGCTATTTTTAGGTATGTTACTGCATCACAACCACCTCTCCCGTCCGCTACGCTTCAAAAGTGTAGTCACGGGAACCAGTTTATTCACAGGCGCTAAGTCAAAACATAACCGATAGGCGGTGGTGGCGGGGGTGGCGATGGCGGTTGTGGCGAGTGAAACCGGTTCCAGGTCAGCATCCATTGGGATCAGGCAAACAGGCCGATTAACCTTGGCAATTTCGCTCTCCATCGATTACTGTTCCTTCTATCTTGCTCCACTTCAAATGAACGTTTAAAGAACTCTTCGACATCTTTATCGTCTAGCATCGTTCTCCCAGGGTTAGCATCTTCATTCTTGTAACATCAACTATTATTCGCGTGAATGTAATCTGGATGGACTATAAACGGCAATTTTGTTGCTGGAATATTCTGCACTTTCACCGGTGTGAACTCTAGACACTCATCTTGCGTAGAGACGGTGGTTAGTAATTTCAGCCTATTAGCGAGATCGCTGTCTGTGGTTAGGTGTTATATATCCGGTTGTGATGTTTCGAGATTTTTGTAAAAGACAAACTACAAAATATTATGCAAGGATATATCTGGATTAGCATCGCAAATAGAACATGTCTTTGGACGGTTTCAAGTGAAACTTGAATTCACGACTATACCATTCTTCAATATTCGTATCATTGGGTAGAAAGTTACGTGCATTAAGATACAACTTGCATCGACGATGAACTGTAACAATGGCCAGGTGCAGATTTGTTGCTGTTTTTCCTTCTCGATGATTTTAGGGTGTGCTATTTAATCCATACCAGACCAGATAATTAACACCTGCTAAACTTGTCAGTGAAATCCAAATTTAACTTACATTCTGAATCCTCGTTGCTGCTTCCGCTTAGTTCATATTTTGCGATATTTCGAGAATCAGTGGTAAAGTCGTCTCATTGGAAATTTTCGAGTCTCATGGCCTTTTGTGTCACATGGCTTAGGTGAAACAAAGCAACGTCTTTTAGGTGCTTCCTACTTTTTGCTGGCTTATGAAGAATATCACGAATCGCCATTAAGTTATCCTCAAATGTTTGTCTTTCAACATGGTTTTAAACAACGCTGTCAATAATTGATAATTGTATAACAGTGTATATATCATCTTTAGATGGATTAGCTATGTCTAGTATTAAGTCCTGCATTAGAGATTCTGTAAGCGCGTAGACCTTAAAGAAAACTGAACCAAAACAATTCGTTAATAATAATAATGATAATAATAATAATAATAATAATAATAATAATAATAATAATAATAATAATAATAATAATAATAATAATAATAATAATAATAATAATAATAATAATAAGACGATTTGTATAGCGCCGTAGCTCAGCCGAGGCCGAAGGAAAGGGCGCTGTACACGAGTTCAAAGTTAATGGCAGTTATATGATTGTTTAAAAAGATAAGATCGTGGTACTTGCAAAAGATTTTTTGAGGATGATCGTAGCCGGTTGTCTGCTACCTTAATGCAGAAGTCTGAGATGTAGTCTGGCATCATGTCAATCCTTGCTTTGTAAGTTATTAAACAAAGCTTGTACGTAATCCGATGAGGGACACGCAGCCAGTGCAAGTTATCGCGCAGTAGATCGGTGACATGATCAGACGGTATCCGGCCATTTATAAGACGAGCAGCAGAGTTGAGCACCGACTGTATCCGCTGAAGCTGACAAGACGGCAGACCCGCCAGTGTGCTGTTGCAGTAGTCAACCCTGGAGAAAGTGAAGCTGTTGACCTAGATGACGGCGGTTGAGGTTGGAATGAATCTGCGGATGGTTTTAATTCGACGCAGTTGGTAGAAGCAACCTCGCACTAGTTGACTCACATGGGCCGTCATGGTCATACAGCTGTCAAAGTTGACCAGAACACGAGGTTTAGCTGTTTATTCATTCATTAAGGTGTAGCTGTTTATTCATTAAGGTTTAGCTGTTTATTCATTCATTACGGTTTAGCTGTTTATTCATTCATTAAGGTTTAGCTGTTTATTCATTCATTAAGGTTTAGCTGTTTATTCATTAAGGTTTAGCTGTTTATTCATTAAGGTTTAGCTGTTTATTCATTCATTAAGGTTTAGCTGTTAATTCATTCATTAAGGTTTAGCTGTTTATTCATTAAGGTTTAGCTGTTTATTCATTCATTACGGTTTAGCTGTTTATTCATTCATTAAGGTTTAGCTGTTTATTCATTCATTAAGGTTTAGCTGTTTATTCATTAAGGTTTAGCTGTTTATTCATTCATTAAGGTGTAGCTGTTTATTCATTAAGGTTTAGCTGTTTATTCATTAAGGTTTAGCTGTTTATTCATTCATTAAGGTGTAGCTGTTTATTCATTAAGGTTTAGCTGTTTATTCATTCATTACGGTTTAGCTGTTTATTCATTCATTAAGGTTTAGCTGTTTATTCATTCTTTAAGGTTAAGCTGTTTATTCATTAAGGTTTAGCTGTTTATTCATTAAGGTTTAGCTGTTTATTCATTCATTAAGGTTTAGCTGTTTATTCATTCATTAAGGTTTAGCTGTTTATTCATTCATTAAGGTTTAGCTGTTTATTCATTAAGGTTTAGCTGTTTATTTATTAAGGTTTAGCTGTTTATTCATTCATTAAGGTTTAGCTGTTTATTCATTCATTAACCGCTTAGCTACTTGTGAAAAGAGAAAGAACAGGAGGGGGTCATCAGTGTATCGACCAGGGGAGCTGTTGCCGTAGGCCTTTGGCCCTTGACCACCTCCGTCTGTTCACGGTCACTAAAAACCGTAATCCTTGAAACTAAGCTGCCAGCGGATACTTCCCCTAAAACTAATTTGTTTTCTGAAGACAATAGTCCCTCCAGTAATTTATTAGATTCTACCATCACGGCCGGTGTCACGAAATAGAGTATCCCCCATACATAAGTATCCCACTTAACGAAATGGAGTATTCGGTTTAGTTTGCATTTTGGGCGGTTTCTAAGTGCATTCACTCGTACTGTTTGGATTTATTGTACACATAAATATTTTAAGTTGCGTATCTTTAGTTTGCACGTCGATTTGAAATTAATTTACTTCGTTTTTGGTGATTTTGAGTGGATTTTCGTCTGGGCTATCGTGATGCGTATGACGATGGGGATAGAATGGTTTATCCCACCGGATACTCTAAACCGGTTTATTCTATCCGGGGGATAAATTCATACGGCCCCCGGATAGTCTTAGGGCGGATACTCTATTTCGTGATACCGGCCGTGCGAAAAGAGGAAGAAAGGGAGGGGTCATCTTCATGGACAGAAGGCATAATGTTCGATGTGAATGTCTACTTAACGTACAGGGTCATGTATTTAGTAAGCCTGTGCATGAAACATCAACTCCATTCAGCGAGCCGACAACTTGTGCTGCCTTGACATAATTGCTATCGGACATCAGGCGAGCTAGCTCAAGTTCTGCCAGCTGTACCTTGTAAGAGTTATCTCGCACTGAAAAAGTTGATATAAGACAATAGCACCAGAGTCCTGTTTACATAATCATGATAGTAGATAGAGACCTTATTTTCTGTCTGTTAGTATCAAAGTACTTTGTCAAGTACTGCGTAAATTCACAGTACTGCGACACTTGAAAATAAGACTAAACTGTGATGAAATATTTTGCGTACGAATTGAAAAACACTTATATAAAAATATATACCTGAGGGATAAAATTTGTCAAAATCAAGCTGTTAATATAGCTGTCAAATCTAGGTCATATTAAACTCTGTAAAGAGGCAAATATCACTTACTTGTGCTTTCGCAAATGCTATTTAGTCGATGAATGATATCCTTAAAAGGAAGTCTGCTCTTTGTATCCTGACACCAACACTCTAAAATATACGCTATATAATTAATGTAATATGTACGAAAAAGTATTTCAAATGAGGAATTAAGAATTAAAAACGATTGAAATTGCGAATTTACACGTAGCACAGGATGATTCATTAGGGTGCTCCAGAAACTTAAAAGTTGAAAATTCATTTCTCCGCAAAATTTTCCCATGCGTCTCATACAGATGAGTCTGAAAATCTAAATTTGAGGCTTTTACATTAAGGTTAAGCTTTGCCACCAGCACGATGAAGCTTTAACAATAGCCGCTATTTTTCGGTTGAAAATACAAATTGCGGGTATTTATGTATATGAAAAAACTAGTATGATTTCATATGTATTGGTCAGATCATGAAACTTATATCAACAGACAAATGTAACAGACAAATCAATCTCTATTTTAAATGGTAAAATATTTTGAATGTTAATTAAATAATTAATTGATTTCGTATAGCCTACAGCTATTTTACATAATATTCAGTTATATTCAGTTCAACAGCTCACCAGTCTACCCACACTCCCACAGTGTTAAACTGTTTAAAGAGTTTCTTTAGTGAATTCTAGAAGTCTGTCTGTGAGCTTCAACCACCTGCAGCATAAACTGTTGTTGATCTTCGTCCTTTGTGGTTGTATTTGCAAAGTCTGTTATCAGTTTCATCGCTCTTTCAGACAAATCATTCACCACTTTAACATGACGAACAAACATGGTTGCTTGCTGGGAATCGTCAACAGTTTCTCACTGTGCTGGTGGTAAGCTGAGCTAGTCACTTTCAATATTGAGTAGGTTGAACATCAGCAATGTCTTTTGCCAATCAAACGAATCAGTTTTGTGGATGCATTTAATTTCGGAAATACTGGAATATTCCAGTTTCCAATGGTTTTGTTTATCTCATTTTCAGAAGTTGGCGTGCGATCTGTCGCTTCTCCGAATCAGAAACCAAGTTTGAGAACAATGCGAACGGAAGAATTTCTTCTGAAAGATATCAGAAATGTCTATTAAGGACAGTAGCTGCAGCTCCTGCGACACCTGAATCAGTCTTGTTGTAAATGCTGAGATCATGCCAGAGCTGCAGATCATTTAAAGGTGCATCCGCAGTAGACACCGCTGAGAGACAAGCCTTGACATAAAACATGGCATTGGGCATGCAAACACGACGCAAGTTCTCCATTTTAGTTTGACTATATTTAATCTGCTCACCAACTGCATACATTTTTGTACTATATAACACGATCGACATCCATCTAGGTGCATACCTGGCTTCGGCCTGGTATGCACCTGGCCGAAACCAATGTATTCCACGTTGCGGTACATCTCCTAACAGAAAAATCAGCATCAACTCGGCACATTCTCGATAGTCATCGCGAGGCAAACAATCAGCTACTGTATCACCCGATGAAGACAACCTCTCACGAAGAAAGTTTATGACAATGTCTTTCTGATGTTTACGTTGACGATAAGCAATGTTCATTCAATGTCTTGAAACTTGACTTGTCAGCAAGACTGTTCCACGATTTGTTGAAGTCCTTGAATTTAGAATGTCTTTGCTGGACGTCGCACTAAAGATTTTCTTCAAAACCGCACTTATGACTATTTCACATTATAGCATATTTTCCAGCTGCATACAGACAGCACTCTTCCATCCCCAGTTAGTTGCAGTAGTATCGACAACAAGTCCAACAATCGATGTTGGTACTTTCCATTGCTCTGTCATGGAATAGGTTACGTTTGCAAGAGTCTTGCTGGTTCCATCCGGAATAATTGGAATACCGAGAAATTTTCCTTTCTTCAAAGGACGCCGCCGTCGACTGTGTACATGACTATGCTCCAGAAATAGGTCTCTCATGTTGGTCTTCCCATGACAACCCACGGAAGAAGGAACGACTTTCTGGAATCTGGAGGGAATTTCTACTTCAGGGAGATCAGCCCCCGGAAACTGGGCCGTCTTGGGTGGCATTTTTAGCCTATATAAGCCGGCGTCGATTGCTCTCTAAGCTCTTTTTGGCTTTATTGTCGCTTATGTCTAAATTAACGATGTTCTTGTCGGATTTATCGGTCGCTCTACGGTGCTCGGTATGGTTCGATAGAAGGTCGCTTACGAATAGATTATTTAGAGGATTCGTATTACTTCATGAGGCGAATTCGATCGGAGTTTAGCGACTAGGGTTCGACACCGAACGTCCGAATCTGCCATGAATTTTTGCGGATTCGTTAATCGTTCGCGGTCGATCGAAAATTATATCGATTCAAAGATTTGGATTAATCGTTCTGTTCTGTGCGACTTATCTGCGCGATGCGTCTTTGTGTCACGTCTCGGCATACGAGTGTGTGAAGTCGCCAATCGCTTTGAACCCTGTCTGTGTCGAGGTAGCCTAACTCTATTAACCAAATTTATGGGAAATACTTTGATTTCTATGTGTAATAATTCTGTTGAATATTCTTTACTCCAAGTTGTAATAAGGCTGATAATTGATTATTTTTGCGTTGAATAGAAATTTCTCGACCTTCCATTCGCGCCATAGCCTGGGAAAGTAATTGAATATCCTAGTATGTTTAGATGCAGTGCGCGTCTATTAAACAGACCTCGTGTACGTTACCGAGAGGGTGATAATCGATGGAGTTGGTCACACGAGGTGGGCCGGGATTTGAACTCTGGCTGGGATGCAGGTTTACCACCTCGGGATTCATCTACCGCTCTAATCTTTGGCGATAGCAAAGGATTTTGGCGACTTCTGTCGATGCGGTGGCGGGCGCGACAATATTACCAAATCATGTACAATATTCGCCTATGTTTTTATGGCGATATAATTGGTGGTAGCCCTGGGGACACATGAATACGCTCCACTTTCTATACACATTGACACCACAGCCCTTAGGCAGTAACTTATTTTGGGTAATATTAGAAGGTAATGTTAGACCTGCAATTTCAAAACATTCGCCACAAAGAGACCTATGCCTTTACAACTTGTGTTTTCACTCAACATTCAGCGGTCTTAGCCCAATCTACACGGTGAACGGAAAAAACCGAACCTCCCCTATTGCTGCAATAATTTATGTAATAATTTGTACATTTTAATGAAACATGGAGAAACTTCAGTTTATAGGACATGAATCAGATAACTATCATTTGTTAGTTATAATGTGTGTTCAAAATTCCCTCCTTTGGCTTCCACACACGCACAAAGACGAGCTCGCCACTGACTAATTGCTGAATCGATTACAGCTTGATCAAATTCGTCCCATGCCTGTATTTTGCCAGTTCTATCAATCTTACGCAGAAGTTCGCTTTAGTCCACCAAGTGTCCATGTTTTATCAAGAAATTCCCTAAGAAACGTTTTGCACTGTAATTCTGATTCTGGCGTAAATATTGTATTACTATTGTGTCCTCTTCACTGAACGCCATTTTGTAACGGATTCTTATTACAAATGACGTCACGGTGACGTCAGTTTTTAACTGGTATAGCGCATAATTATAAAATATAGTTAAGTCTATTGTGGGGAATAAAATAGTTTACATTTTGGTGTTAATTTCTCTTTTTTGTAGAGGTTCGGTTTTTTCCCGTTCACCGTGTAGTGCAGTCTCAAACAAGTTTTGATTTTTAGAACTGTTTGTTTTTCTCAGGCATGGTCACATATGCTTATACTGTATGTAGGTTCTCATCGGAAGTTAAAGTTAGGACCACGTTGGTCTTTATGAGTTTTGCTAGATATATGGCTGGCTCCACATGTTAGCACGTGCAAAAAGCCAATGTCTCTGATATTTTGTGTATGCTTACCACACAGAAGTTCCTTAAACACTCCAGAAATATATTCAGGAACGGAGAGTGTGAGCTGCCCATAGATTGCTTTCGCTACTAAAGGTCCTATTGCTTGACCGTTATGTGGAAGTTCCTTTGTAAACATCTCCCACAACACTACGCCGTAACTAAAACACACCATATGCATATAAATAATTTCTCTGATAAAGCTTCGTTTACAATTTGTACCATTACCTATACAACACACGTATATATTTTTCAAGTATTCTGATCCAAAAGACAATCGATAAACTGACCCGTTCAGGCTCCCTCCCTTCCGATTTTCCTAGTTTTGACAAACACTGTTCTAGAGCTGATTCTACTCCTTTCCGTTCAATTCTCTTAAACCCTTGTCACGTCCTCCACGACCTCCTCCATCTCCGTAAGGTCACTCCATACAATACGTTGGAAGGGTGGTAGGGTAGGGCATCAATTCTACAGTAGGTAGGGTGAGATCATGTGGTCTGGGACCACATGATCTCACCCTCTACCTAGAATTGATGCCTTTGCAAAAAGAAGTTTTATTAAGAGAATGTTGTATGACTTTGCATAAATGTTTGTAGGCTATTATTTATTTCTTCTGTAAGCTACTGTGCGTTTGCTGGTAGTCAAATAAGAATATTCTTACTTACTTACTTACATTATTTACACTGCCTTAGATTTTGCAGCACATATGCACTTGTGTTCAAACCCAACATTCAGCAATTCCAGCCCGTCTCAGTGCGTCGTAAACAAGTTTTAATTTTTTTTAACCTTGTGAAGCTTTCTTAGGTATTGTCACATATGCTTAATATGTAGGCTATCATTGGAAGTAAAATTTAGCGCCACTATGAACTTTATGAGTTTTACCATAAATATGACTGTTTCATATTGGTTAGCACGTGCAAAAAGCCAATGCCTCATATTTTGTGCATGCTTACCACAAAGAAGTCCCTTAACATCTTAAACACAAGTTGCAGTGATTTCCCCGGCACTTTTGTACACTCTCGTCGTAGAAGTGTGAACAACTTCAGAAATAGATTCAGGAACGGAGAGTGTGAGCTGCTCAGAGATTGCTTTCGCTACTAAAGGTCATATCGTTTGACCGTTTCAATGAATCCTTGATTAATTGAACGAGTAAGTACAGTTAAATTAAATGCATGTACGATTGTACGTTGTATATCCTAAGGACTATCAGCAAACATGGGCGTACAGTGGCGATTGTTTTGCTTGCCCTATCATTTCAGCAAAATCTTTGTCTCAGCGCAGAATCTGCTTGATAATTCTTGTAAAATGTTTAGACTTCTGCTGCGATAGATCCGGCAGTTTGAAGCTACTGTTTTACTTGCTAAGTGTTTTTGGATAGTATTATTTTGGTCGCATGTTACGAAAGCTTCACCACAGTTAAACACTCCACCTACTCAAAGGATGGATAGGTTCCTACTTAAAATTCCAGTCTAAAATTTGCACACTAATGTAGGCTACCTGTTTTAGAGAAATCTAAGATTTGACGACGAAAGGGCGAAGAAAGTCTTAATTATGGAGCGGGTCGAAGACATCCGGTCATCTGGCGACGGATGCCTGTCCAGCAGGAACATGATGGATCCAGAGATAACAACATGCTGCGTCTCTAACCACTAATAGCAGACTTAATTTTTTTATGCCATACGGTCTTCATCGGCCGTCGTCATTCATCCTTATTGACGCTAAAATGATCTAGGACTCTAAAGTTCTAAACATGGTGCCTTCTGTAAACTCCTAATAGGAATCCGACGGTGGGGCTCTGCGTGTATGCGAGAGCCCACCAGGGGAAATTCATCTATTTATCTGCGCACTGCTTGATTAGAGATGAATTTTTTAAATCCTTGAACACAAATTTGCATAGACAGCTATTTTATGAGGTGCTTTAAAGACGTTATATCAGCTTCTTATATTACTAATTAACCATAAAGTCGGTATTAGGCTATGGTAGTTCTGAAACACCTTTAAACAAATCTGTTTAAAATATGCTGATTTTTCGTGAAGAATGAAACACTGATCTTATGCATACGAGCCAGTTAAAGTCTAATTTATTGATTCCATTTTTGATATATTGCTTTGTGTTCCTTGTCGTATTTTGTCTTTTATTTTTCTGGCATAATTTTATCTGACTGAGTATGCCTATACACAGGATACAATCCACATACCTTATCCTTGAGTGGAATATGAGCCAGAACTTTAAAGGTAAAGTGCATCCAGCTAATATACAATTTCCGCATTAAAACCATATTTCTTCTTATTCTTCTCAAGTAAATTCGATTTGTAAGCTAACTAACAAAATCTGGGCTTCGGAATCATGATTTCCTTAACAATAATAGGGCAGATTAATGATAAATTTGAGAATCACCTCCAAACATCACTGGCTTTAGAAAACCTTTCTTCTGTTAGAACTTCCGGTGCCATGTAGGCGAATGTTCCACTGAACGTCGTTGTGGTTGTGCCAGCGTGCTCTTGAACATTATCGAAATCTGTAATCTTGAGTGTTGTCGCCACATGAGCATTCAAAGAATGAAAAGGCTCCATCAACACAACTATACAACAGACAAAAAATATATCCTGACTTCGCCGATAAGGGTAATTATTTTTTATCGAATCAATAGCAAGTTTTCCATTAATAGTGGCTGACGTCCAACATTCATTCATTCATTAGAAACTTTCTAAACTAACATTTCCCACTATTTCTTATTGCTATTGCTTATGACTATCTCTTAGGCTATATTTAATTAGTCAGGTGTCTAGTTTTGGTTATTGTTTCACATTTTAGTGTTTCAGAAGCCAGTGGTTATAAAACATTATGTCCGATTACACTGGACAACAAATTTTAACTTTTTTGCTTCCGAAAACACTTTAACAGTTTTATATGGAATTTGGCACGCTGAATCCAATGGTGTTCACAGAATTTTTGTTGTATCACGTAAGATATTTGAGAAAAATGGTTTGAAAGATTTTGAAAGAAATGCCCAGAAATTTACCTAGTGCATACATTTACGATGTACTTGTTATTCAATTTTAGGGCGATTTAACACTGAACAGCCACTGATTTGCGTTTGTATTCAATATCAGAAGCCTATCTGATCAATGTCCAACAGTAATCAGCCAGCTCAGGAAATACTGGATAGAACCAAGGGAACAGATTATGTAGTCATAATGAGAGACTGGAATGCAGTTGTGGGAGAAGGAGCGGAGGGTAAATGCATTGGAAAGTATGGTTTGGGAAGAGAAATAGCAGAGGCGAAAAACTAGCGGAGTTCTGTGAGAGAAGAGAACTAATACTGACAAACACCTGGTTTCAGCACTAGAAGAGACGTAGGTACACGTGGAAATCTCCGGGAGATATGGCAAGATATCAGCTGGACTACATAATGGTAAGACACAGATACAGAAACAGTGTCAAGAATGCAAAAGCAATGCCGGGAGCAGACACAGACACAGATCACAACTTGATCATCATGAAGGCCCAGATAAAACTGAAATTCATCAAGAGAAAAAAGAAGATAAGACAGAGATGGAATAAAAAGAACCTGAAAGAAAAGAGCAAGGAACTGGGAAAGAAAATAGACGAAAATATAACAGAACACGAGGGAAAATCCATAGAAGAGAGATGGAAAAGATTGAAAGACAATATCATACAGAGCGCCAATGACATCGTCGGAGCAGAAGAGAGAGAGTACCTGCTAGGAAACCGTGGGTAACACGAGAAATGATAGAAGAAATGGAGGAACGGAGGAAATGGAAACACCAAAGCACCGAAAAAGCAAGGCAAGAATAAACAACAAACTGAGAAGAACAACAGAAGAGGCAAGGGAAAAATGGTGGGACGAGAAATGTCAAGAGTTAGAAGACTTACAGCAAAAGGGAAGATATGACAAAGTGTACGAAAAGGTTAAACAGATATCTATGAAACCGGGAAAAGGAGGAGGAATAGAGTTTAGCGACTAACAAGGTAGACTCCTAAATGAAACAAATGAAGTTAAGAACCGATGGAAGGAAACTCTATTCGATAGAATTCGATGGAAGAACTCTACATAAGTGAACATAGAGAATTGTACGACAATCAGGGACTGGAGAAGGAAGAGGAGACCCAAGGGAGAGAGGAGGATATTGGCCCAGAGGTGCTGGGAGTGGAGGTAAGAGCGGCCATAAAGGAACTGAAAAACAACAAAGCAGAGGGAATAGACAAGATACCAGCAGAGATGCTCAAAAGTCTGGAGGATGGAGCATTGAAAGAACTAATAAGGATATGCCAAGATATATATATACAACGGGAGAATGGCCAGAGGACTTTCTGCAATACATAATAATACCAATTGAAAAGAAGCCAAATGCAACAGCATGAGAGGATCACAGAACCATTAGTCTCCTCAACCATGCGTCAAAAGTCATGATAAGAATACTAGCAAAGAGATTGCAAGCAAAGACAGAGGCAGTTGAGGGGCTGGGAGATGATCAATTTGGGTTTAGAAAGGGCATGGGAACTAGGGACGCGATCGGAACACTAAGAGTACTAACAGAGAGGAGCTGCCAGAATGGTCAGGATGTATATATATGCTTCGTGGATTATGAAAAAGCATTTGATAGAGTTGACTGGAGAAGGCTATTACATGCATTGAGGCGGATGAGAATAGATTGGAGAGAAAGAAGATTGATAAGAAACTTATACATGGGACAAAAGATGCGAATTAGAATAGATGGAGAGTACTCGGAACCAGGACACGTTGGAAGAGGTGTGAGACAAGGATGCCCACTGTCACCATTACTATTTAACATCTATATAGAAGAGCTTGTCAGAGAAGCAGTAGAGGATATGGAGGAGGGGATAAAGGTTGGTGGAAGATGGATCAAGGCATTAAGATTTGCAGATGATCAGGCAATGTTGGCGAGAAACCAGAAAGCACTACAAGCAATGATGGATAGGCTAAACACAACATCAACCGAATACGGGATAAAGATTAACATAAAAAAGACAAAGGTATTGAAGATAAATAAAGGAAAGGAAACTGTAGTCAGAATACACATTGGAGGAAAACAGATAGAGCAAGTCAAAGAATTCTGTTACCTAGGGAGTATTATCAAAACAGATGTCAAATGCCACAGAGAAATTAAAAGAAGGATAGCAATGGGAAAGGAGGCATTCTCAAACAGGAGAGAATTACTGAGAGGAAAACTAAACAGGAATCTGAAGATAAGAATGATAAAGACACTAGTATGGACTATGGAGTGTGGTGATGTATGGGTCAGAGACATGGACGAGAAAAGTGGATTTAAGAAGACTGGAAGCTTTCGAAATGTGGACATGGAGAAGAATGGAAAAAATCAGCTGGACAGAACATACTCGTATAACAAATGAAGAAGTGTTGGGAATAATTGGAGAAGAAAGAGTCCTTATACGCTCAATAAGAGAGAGGCAAAGGAAATGGATCGGGCACACGCTGAGAGGAGACTCACTACTAAGAACGGTCATTGACGGAAAAATTGAGGGGAGGAAGACAAGAGGAATACCAAGACATGATGCTGGATTGGATGATGACAAACGATTACAGGAAGCTGAAAGAAGAGGCCCTACAAAAAGAGGAGTGGCGACGTCGGATATTTGAACCTGCCTAAGAGGCAGAGAACCACAAGAAGAAGAATCAGCCAGCATACTAGTGTTCCACACACCCTGGAGTTGTTTCTCCATTTTGGGAATGTCCTGATGAAATCGTTCGCCATGTTAATCGCTGACATCACTACGATTTGCTTGAAAAATCCAGACGGGAATGAAAGAAATGTATTTTTAGTAACATCCATCAGATGCAATATTTGAAGAATCTTTTCAACCAACTGAATATAATTTGGTGATTTGTTATTGCCCAGAAAGTTAACGTCCTTCAAAGACTGCCACACAGTTAACTAAATTTTATTCAGGAGTTCGTCAAAGTGACTGTCATTCGTCAGTTCTCTGATCTGTGGACCAGCAAATATGCCTTCTCATATCTTCGCTTCACTTATGCGAGGAAACTTGTCTCTTAAGATTTTTGAACCACTTCCCATCTTTACTCAATGCCTTGACGAAGTTCTTCATTAGTCCAAGCTTGATGTAAAGAGGTGGCAAGAAAATCTTACTGGGTTCAACAAGTGGTTCGTTGTGAACTTTCCTTTGGTGTGGTACCAAATGTTTGCGACGTGGCCAGTTGGTAGTGGGAATCTTTGCACGACTGTCCCACTCACAAATGAAACAACAACACTTCGTATACCCTAGCTGCATCCAACAAGAAGCTGAAGAATTGCTACAAATTTCAAATCACTACACAGATAACAGTTATGCCTACTGACTGGATAGATGACAGTAACAGCTTTGTAGTAATAGTTCCTTGTACCAACAGATTCCATCCCCGAAGCCGAGAGCCCAGCAATTCCGCTTGATCATTTCACGAATTTCAGTCCCCGGCTAGGTTATTAAATTTTAGCTCAGGTTGAGTTATCAAATGAGGCTCACGGCACTGCAGTGGTTGGAAATCAGGATCAATGCAGTCTTCTGTTTTCTTTGTCACAGTTTCAGCAAACGTCTCCGATAGTCAAAACAGCCCGTGGATTTGGTAGGCCTACAGGAAGGCAGTGATCATGTGGTAGTGATCTCTGTGCCAATGGAAGATTAGGATATTCAATAATAATTATTGGTTTCTTGCTTTTGGAGGAATGGCCCAAACATTTGTCAAACAGAAATAACAGTTTGAAACATGATATTTTGCTCCCACCATATAATTGGAATAGCAAACGGCATAGACGGCCGAGAACCAGTAATCCATGCTCTGAGATTGACTGCGCAAGATGTGCAACAAAATTGAAGTATCCAACCTTTATCTTGGTCGCCAACTTTATATCCAAAGTACAGTTCATTTGCTTTCTTAACAAGGGAGTTATCGCCTTCTTTGAGATTTTTAAGTGAACTCGCCGTAGTTGTAACACAACGGCTGTTGACGCATAAGCTTATATACGTTACATTTTGAACTCAATTTGCTACTCTAACGTTTGAAGAAGAGAAAATATTGTCATAATGATAAACCGACATATATTTATTCTTAAGTATGCTCCATGCTATTTATGCCCGTTGATCATCAACATACGTACAAACTGACATCAACGAGTCTGTGTATGTAACCTCCTTTTATAGCCTGTCCTGCCATCATGACTAAGCATGCTGGGCATGCCCAGGCATGCCTAAGCCTTACTATTTACAATGTACCTTGTGCAACCTGCACTGAGTGTATGTCCAGGCATGCCTGGAATACACAAACCACCTTACCTTGTGGGCAGCATATAAGTAGACCGAAAATTCATTCATTCATTCATTCATTTCAGATATTTATATAGCGCCCCTTCAAGATTTCTACTCAGAGGCGCTCCCGACTACAGCGCGGACACTGAATCGGAGTTTCACGCCGAAGCGCATGAGCAATTGCGAGTGAAGGACTTGCCGAGGAAATGAAAATGTGAAAGAAAACTCCCAAAAAAGGCGATTCTAAAGAACTATACGTGGTAGGACATTTTCAAGGTTATTTTCGTGATCAACAGCCCAAAATCCATAGGGTACACCCAACAGTTTTCAGGAAGCAAACCTCTGTTGTCCAGTGTTACCTGCCTTGGGTCATACCTTTATATTGAGGATTCTGCTAATAATGTTAATTTTCCACCATTTAATTGAACATTGACCAGCATTCTGATTGTAAGGCATCATCGTGATCAGTTTTTAAAGAGGCTGCAGAAATATTGTATATAATTTTAAGAGGCTGTGCGTAAATTTAACTGAATTAAAGGACAAGTCTACATGGAATAATTCAATGCAATGAAAGGGTCCAGCAAAGACAGAGCCAGTAGTCAAACCGGCCCAATTGATTTGGGGTAAGCCAGGTCATGCCGTTGTCTACAAAACCAGTTTTAGCAACGGATTCCTCCTATAAAGGGTAATACAATATAATTTGGGAAAATTTACAGAACACAGAAGCTACATCTATGGTGCTTTTCGAAGTCAAGTGTGAGTGCAGGAGCCATGAGTGCAGGGTTAGACAACATGCACGTGGAACAGGGATACGTAACCCATCCCAGGACCTGTATCGGATTCCACTTTTCCAACTATTGTTTTCTCCTAATCTTTCAGATGGCAGATGTCGTTAAACTGACATTTATAATACACTTCTCCAGCTACACGTATTTTCGAGGTGAATTCATAAATTTAATATTAACATTGCTACCACAATTACTACCACAATTACTACTACTACTACTACTACTACTACTGCTGCTGCTGCTGCTGCTGCTGCTGCTGCTGCTGCCGCCGCCGCCGCCGCCGTGCCGCCGCCGCCGCCACCGCCACCGCCACCACCACCACCACCGCCACCACCACCACCACCACCACTACTACTACTACTACTACTACTACTACTACTACTACTACTTTCACCAACAACTATTACTACTACTACTAATTCTACTACTACTACTACTACTACTACTACTACTCACTACTACTACTACTACTACTACTACTACTACTACTACTACTCACTACTACTACTAAATACTACTACTACTCACTACTACTATTAATACATAATAATAATAATACCACCATAATAATAATAATAATAATAACAATAATAATAATAATAATAATAATAATAATAATAATAATAATAATAATAATAGTAATAATAATAATAATAGCGACAATACAACAGCCACACAAGCAATAATAATAATAATAATAATAATAATAATAATAATAATAATAATAATAATAATCATCATCATCATTTTTCCGTAGCAACAGGCATAAACAGTAGCCTAGTTCTAGTAGTTGTTCACGTCACTGAAACTCCAGTATTGTAAATTTTTCCGACACGAACTCAACTTCTGGAAACAACTGTGGGATGCAGCAGTGTTTGGCATGACATGCAGTTTCGTGTAAAGCGTAAATGATGACCAAAATTAAATTTAGTTGAATAATCACCTTTTCCCGTAGCAACAGGCATGCACTTAGCCTATTGACAGATGTCATGAAAAGTACATAAGTCAGTCAAGTACTCATCACTGATGCATTACCGAGTCTCTTATAAATATCACTAAATTCTGATTTAAGAATACCATTAACACTCCACTGTACCTATGAAAACTTCAACATCCAACGACTGAACAGAAAATGTAAAACAAAAACTTACTTTAACTCGCATGGTAAATACTTTATTGCAGTTCAAAGTTTGAAAGAAGTAGGCATACACTCACTGTTGCTGGATTTCAAGTCCCTGTGAACGAGTTTTTTTTCGTGTAGATACAGCATACCTTCAGCCAGTGTTTCCGTTAACGCCCAAACGGCCGTTTTACGTCCGTAAAAAATGTCCAAAACGTCCAAATTTCTCGGGCTAGGCGTAAAATTCCAAAGAGCTACGTCCAAAATTCTAGGTCAGAATGCAATTGTACGTCCTCTTTTTGGACTCTAACGGAAACACTGCCTTCAGCTATCTGTCTAGCCCAATTCAAAATATCCACCTCGACATCAGACTTATCTAACAGCTGTCTTAATGAACCACCACTTGCATATTCCATTGTGATATATACTGCCTTTGGGTAGACACTTACAAAGTGGATTTCTATCAAGTGTTCATGCTTCAGTGAAGTCCATATGGTTTTTTTACGTTTCACTTTAGTTTTGAAATCTTCATCATGTCTGTTCTGAATGATCAAGATTAACTTAACAGCAAACTCTTTGCTGTTCAATGTGATAGGTCCATGAACTGCACCAAAGGACCCTTTGCTTATGTAGTTCTTCATATTTAATAAACTTTCAAAGTCAATTTTCTCGAAGTCCACATCACTTGCACTACCAGTAGCCATTACTAGTATATCACACCTATGTAAAGCAAAAGAAAATACAAAAGTAGGCCTAATAGGAGCGTACTGTAAATAACTTTCATCCACCTAGTGAGTAGTGGCACAAAAAACTTCTCAAGCCGCATTAATGATAATAACAATGACAGTAACAACAACAACAACAATAATAACAACATTAATTATAACACTGGCCAACAAGTAGCCTATTTTGCTACTGGATTCTTTCACCTGTACCTCACTAAATTTCGGCATGCTAATTCCGAATCGGAAAACGCTTTGTCTATCACATAACGTTTTTAAGATATAAGGGTTGTGGTATTCTTGGTGCGAGACATTGTGAGATACGTTGGTTGAACCTCTATAGTCGGTGTTTTGTGTGAACCCGTCAGGGTTTGGCTCTGGGTTCATGTAGGTGAACCATCCCGGCCTCCCATCTTTATTATGTAGTTGTCTGGTTGTACGACAGGCGCTACAAATCCCTGTGGCTTTCTACGATGCCTGCGTGAGGTCTATGGGTTTAGAGAATGAAAGGCACTTGGAACATGACATATTTTGTGAGGGGCTGATACGACTGAGCCTGATATGACTGGGGCCAATATGGCGGGGGTCGATATGACAGGGGCCGATTTGACAGGCTGTTTTGCCAAGGCCATTTTGACTGGGGCTGTTTCGTCGGGGCCGTTTTGTCGGGGCCTATTTGTCCCGAGCCGTTCTGACGGGGTACCGAGTATAGCAGTCGGACTCCGCCTAGTCTGCTCTATGCGTGCCTCATACGTGTGCTCTTTCTGACAGAGATGGATTCTTTGGTGTTCTTTGTCGTTTCAAGTGAAATATACAAATAATTAATGGAGGTCTTGTGTGTTCTTACCTATTGTTTTGACTTAATCAACCAGCATGAAAAACAATAAGAAATATAATTATGGTAAATAATAATAATAAATTCTATGGTGCCTGCGTATGATGTAGGCCTACAAGACATGAACTAACTGAGCAAAAAATGAATTTTGAGGAGGTCTGGAGAGAGAGAGGAGAGAGACGGAGACAGAAAGCGGTTTATGACTTGTAAAGAATAGTGCAAGTTATGTCTCAACCCAAGAGGGAGATGACATTAAAGTCGGAGTAGAATTAGGAAATCATTCTAGACAGCACTAAAGAATGTGGTATTAACGAGTAGTGATTGTGTTGATGAAGTAGCCTACATTCAATGAAATCTAAAGCGGTGGTAGGAATGACCTATAGTTTACAGTGTTTAAAGGACTCTGACGACCATGGTCATTGAACCTATAACTGGCCACCACCAAAGTCAGTTATGGAGCTCAATGTACGTGGCGTTTGAATTGATGTGATATGATGACTAGAATTTCTCCCATCATGTTTGTGGGAGTAGCTAAAACACGTGTGCAATTTGTTGCAGTCACTATTATAATGTGTGCTTTCAAATGATGACACTCCAAATTAAGAACCAACATTTCGGTAAGTAGGTTAGATGTTGAGAAATATTAGGTCACAAACTCTCATATGATCATTCTATGCAATAAAGTCTATGGAGTGCATGGCAATGGAAAAGTGAAGGACCCTAACATAATCGAGTAATATGGATGTCTATATTACATAAATTATATATATTATACATGTCTTATATTAATTAAATAACTAATAAACTCGCTACATGTTACAAATGGAAATCGCTTGGAAAGAAGACACCATGAACGCGTGCCATCTGGTAGACAGACCGTGGCATTGGGTACTGAATGGTTTTCTCATAGGCTCCCGGTCCTGGCGTCTTCTGCATGAAATATCAAAATTAAAAGAACATAATATCGTCAGTTCAACAGCACTGCAGGTAAAGTTTCTGTTAAAAAACTGCAATGATTGTTTTAAGTCTAGTTAAGCTTACTTTCAATTGGCCTACTATAGGCTAGCTGTTTTGTTTGTTGACCACAGTAGGCCTACTATTAGAGATAACTGATAACTCTGTGTTAAAATTCAGAGTTCGCTTGCATACTGAACTTGTAGTGGACTCTAGAGAAGCTTTGATATAGAAAGGAAGACCAGATGGAATGCTTCAGTGTTATCGCAAAACTTCTGTAGGCCTATAGCTTTATATGTTAAGCCCTCTGACTTGACGCAGCGCTCGTGAATAAGTTGGTGCCCTGCGCTTAGCTTTCGAGTGGCGCTTTAGAAGTTTGAAGTTTATGATTACGGTAAAGTAATGGACAATGAAGGCACCCGCCTTTAAGCTGTCTTACGGAACTATCGCCTAGATATTTAACTGAGTACGGTTTGGTTTGGTTGTCACTGCATGTGTTTCTTTTTCTTACCGTGTTTGACGGCGTAAACCTCGGTGTTTTCGAGACAAAGCAGCTTGTGCCCCGCGTTGCCTGGTCTGCACTCGATTGTCTGCTCTTCGTCTGGTAGCTGCCTGGAGGCACTCCGTCTTTCTGGAAAGAAATGTCAGAGTCACACAGTTCTAACATAAATGCCAAATGTAGTTATAACCCTGCCAGTATGGCAGTATGCGGTATGCCCATTAAATAACGGGTCCCATACGGGAACATGGGTCTCAAATGAGCCACATATAGGCTTGCCAACAGAGAATGTCTTAATGAGGCCTGCATGCTGCATGCATTAGCAACCACGCCGTGTGTAAAAACTATAATTGCGTTTCAGACTGCCTGGACATCAACGATAGGCCTACGGCCATTTGACCACTCTGTAGCCTACGTTGCGTAAACCGGCTTCACTGATTGCTTATATATATATATCGTATAACAGATCCCTTTAAACTGTCTGATGACTTGAAGCTTATGAGTGATAACCATTGCACCCCCGGAAAATTACGCCAGTGTGCTCATGCACTATTTAGCATATCCATGTGCCGCCGAACCTCAGATCCTCTGCCACCTTCGGCCTCAACATAAGAACCGAGACAGTGGAACCTCTGACATTGTTTTCCGCTACAAGAATATGATCCACTGTTTAGCATAGGTCCATCGTCATCTGGCTTCTGACTTGGTCGAGCTGATTTCAAGCCTTTATCCCTGTATGTGCTTCCTGGTTCATAATCTCCAGGCACAAAACCATGCGCAGGATCTCCAATCTCTGTCAGCATGTCAATGGACATTAGATGGACCCATATGGGGTCTTCATGGGTCCCATGTTGGAATGTTGGTCCTATCCGAGCTACTCGTTTGGACGTATCGGCGAAAAGGGTCATCTATGATCATCATAGTCGATATTATAATATAAGTTAGTTAACCGCTCTGACCAACAGACCAAGTGTGTGTATATATATATATATATATATATATATATATATATATATATATATATATATAGCGTACGTATTGTATTGTATCGTGGCCTCTTCACTCTTCAACAACGTCCTTAATGCCACCTTAAATACTACATTGTAGCCTATGCACATTTCCTATGGTCAACAGGAAATGCATTTCACCTTACTATAAATCTTGTAGGTTTACTTAGGCCATGCATGGGCCTGCATGGGGCAAAATCTGGGGCATGAGGCCTAATTAAGTAAAGGCTATTTTAAAGAGAGCTGTAACACTTGCCGGTTTAAAGTAAATAGTAGGAAACCGTTGAACTTTCGACTTGAAAAACCAATCTCTGAAAATATCATTGAAACGTATTATCGATGAGACCAATTTCACAAAAGAGTCAAAAGTATATTACTTCAAAATTTTAGTAGGCCTAGGTGGTTTTAAATGGTCTAGAGCATTTGTGCGATAGCGCGGCATTTATTAGGCGCCATCATATAATGAACAAGCATGAATTGGCGCTGACCAATAATTGCGAGTGAAGGACTCATTGAAGGTCCCTACATAGCAGGCCTAACCATCTCATATAGGAGGTTCGAACCCTTACTCTCTGCGTTACAGGACGAGCGTTCTAAGTTCTAACCTATTGACTACTGTGTTTCAGAGTAGGCCTAACGGTAGCCGATTGTTATTCCCTATCAGCTACAACCATATGTTCACTCTATCTACCAGGCCTATCCCTGCCCCTCCCTTCATCTTTCCATGCCATTCCCATTTCCAATCTCCACCTATGTGACCTCATCTAAATGTACGAAATAGACAATGGGTCACATAATATTATGGTTCTAAGCTTAATCATAATACAGTATTATAGGCCTACGTCTATATAATGTTGACGCTATACCACGCAAAGAAAACAGTGGAGCCAGCGGATGTACATGAATGCGAAATAATTTGACCTCTATATTAGCCATATTGATAAAAAAAACAAGCAATAGTTTATTAGCTTATATATATATATATATATAAATTATATATATATATATATATATATATATATATATATATATATATATATATATATATATAGATATACCGTACTTACTTAGTCGATGACGCATCGCTGCCTGTGCCTTCGTAGACTTGTGTTTCATAGGAACCTGGACCCAGGTCAGCTGGCTACATCACAGTAACAGAGAAAATTATAAGGTGAAAGACTTTCAAAGAATGGTTTAATTCCATAATTACTTTACCAATATTCTCTTGCATGGCTTTTTCAGGCTATCGTTCAAGCTATCGTAATCACAATTGTAATTTCCACATTTCTGTGCAAGAGTGAAAAGTTGAAGGAGATAATGAGGATCAATATTGCTGAAGAGGAAATGTATTATCTATGTATATATATATATACCTATTATACCTTGCCTTAAAACGAAAAGAGTAGGTTCAGCTCCGGTGGTCAGCGAATTCTATCATTTTAGAAGCAAATGTGAGAGTTGAAAAGCAATGTCACGTTTGATATAGGCCTATCACCTTGCATGATTGATTCGCTTGCACATAAAAACTGAACACTTGGGATGTTTGAGAAAAAGTTTGGAGCTGTGGATCGACTTAAGCCCCTTGTATATAGTAACTAG
Organism: Aporrectodea caliginosa; assembly: GCA_020284085.1. Lineage (NCBI taxonomy): Eukaryota > Metazoa > Annelida > Clitellata > Crassiclitellata > Lumbricidae > Aporrectodea > Aporrectodea caliginosa. Next base: position 833,308 of record JACEVL010000178.1, on the reverse strand, counting down.
GCTTCTGTTTGCGTTGAGACCAAACACACAAACACACATCTACGCCCAGTGGTTAAATTCAGCCGGGTCTCGCCGGGTCTGAGATCCGGCACCTAGGAATTCAGAACCGGCACCTAGGAATTCAGAACCGGCACCTAGGAATTCAGAACCGGCACCTCTGATTTGAGATCCGCCACCTGCATTGTGAGAACCGCCACTCAAATTATGAGATCCCCACCCAAAATCAGATTAACCTATTCGTCAACCTCACAGTGCGATTCAATCAATATTCACTAGCATCATAGAAAACTATACTTGGCCTACGTGTTTACTTTAGCCGCCCACCCGCTCTCGCCTCGCTCTCTCTCTCTCTCTCTCTCTCTCTCTCCTCTCCTCTCTCTCTCCTCTCCTCTCCTCTCCCTCTCCTCTCTCCCTCTCCTCTCCTCCTCTCCTCTCTCCCTCTCCTCTCCTCTCCTCTCCTCTGTCTGTCAAAAACAAAAAGTCTCTGTCTGTCTGGCTCTCGAGTTCAAATTAATGTTTTATAATCCCTTCCCGCGGTTAGCGTGTGAAGTGGCACAACGAAAGATTTATGATTTCTTTTCACACAAAAGGGTGAGTGATGTCTTTGTGTAAGACCTATTCTAACACGTGTTTATATTAAGTGATTACAGGCACATAGTGATTACACGAATAATATAGTATTGCCTTTGAGAATCAGAGCCACAGAAACGATGCACTGACTTTGTGTATGATAATGTTACTGGCCTATCTTTGTTCAAATCAGTTGAACCATTGCGGAGTCGATCTCTATCTCCGTCTCCGTCTCTCTCCGTCTCTGTCTGTCTGTCTGTCTCTATGCCTGTCTCTGTCTGTCTGTCTCTCTCCCTCTCTCTGTCTAGCTACGCCACTGGATATAATATAAAGTATAATTTAATCCACTTTAGGCCTGTACAGCAGAGGTGGCTCACAGTACTTTCAAACACTTCCCGCGGGCCACCGAGGTGAACTGCTGATCGATGCAACCCAAAATGTTCTTCCCAGTCCCTGAAAAACAGTTGCAACCAAGCGTTCTACATCCAGACAACTAGTATGGACTAGTCGTAACATTTCCTGAATATTAAGCCTATATTCTGAAAATATCCCGGAAAGTTATATCTGCGCAAATAATTTTGTCTTCACTTCGAAAATAGCAGGAATGCAGAGATTTCAAAGATATGAAGGGAGCTGAGACTTCAGGGAATACATTTAACAGACTTATTATTATTAGTGCAATTCACACACTGCCTGTTAGCACTGCTGAATGTGAACGTGGATTTAGCAAAATGAACTTAATTTGCACACCTCTAAGGTCATGTATAAGACAGTGTAGAACATTATTTCCTCTCTTCTTTTCATTTCCATTGTTGGGCCGCCTTTGCATGAGTGGAATCCACTTTCGTACGTGCAGTCATGGATTGCTAAGGGTCGTCATGTGCGACAGATTTAGGCAAGTGCAAAGCACCGGAAAAAAATGCAAAGCCACAGAAGCACGCAGGGCAGTATGGAAGTGTTTCTAAGTTCGCATGTTGTGGCATTGGCAAAAAGACAGTAGGCCTATTCAAACTCTTGCTTAATTTTCAGCTGTTCACTGGGTTTATATTTGTAATTGTAAATGGATTGATGTACAAAACATCTATGATCTAAGTGTATACAGTCAGACTGCTTTCAATTTTTATTTACTGAGCTCTTCAATGTGAAAGTATTCTGCGTATTAATTTTTGGTATTTGTGGCCAAGTGTTTTGCATGTTATTGCATTGACATGTTGATCAAAGCCTATATGATCCTCTGTAATAATGTTATGTTAAATAATGTTTAATTCTCTGAAGTTAATGTTTGTGGTTGCAATAATCAATGATGCGCGTGCTTCACGCATTTTGTATTTTATCCGAGTCTTTCTACACTCGAAAAGGCCATTATAGGTATTGATAACCAGGCTACTAACAAACATACACACATAAATATATCGGTTATGGATTGGCCAGTTAGGCTTAAGTTTTAAATTTGTAAAGACTTGGAGACCCGGCACCTCTGGATGAGCAATTTAACCACTGTCTACGCCTATATGATTGTGTGCATATATACCGTATTTCGTATACTACATAGTGATGTGTTATCTTAGACTACTCTTACATTATGACTTCACAGTTTCTTGCAGACGTAAGGGCATGTACTACTTAACTATACCTTGTCGTGAACTGAAGTTTGTGGTTCTGCCGTACTCCTTGGAGTATTTCTAAAGCCGTATGTTGATCGGTCACCTTTCAACCTTTGAATCCAAAGACAGGTCGTGTTCTAAGTATACATCTCATCTCTCAGACTTATAGCATATATTGTCCCTGCATGCTTATAAAGCGATTGTCATATAAATTCGTAGAAGTTATTATAATGTTTATTAGATTGAAATAGACTGGATTGGATTGCATTATATCTATTAGATTGGATTGGATTAAATCATGAGACCCATTTCCAACTCTTGCAAGGAAGCTCGCCCTGGTCCTGTATGTGTATTGGTTTGAGAGGATGACTAAATTTATCAACCCTTCGCCGACTCATCTTCTAATTCACTCAATACAAAACTCATGCATAGGCCAAATCTGTTTATAGCTGACTTTGCTACAGGTCTCTGGTGGGATAGAAATCTGGGAAATTAGCCTACTGTTTCCCCCGACCACATAGCTAAAAGATTAGCGCACAACCCAAGAATGTCTAAATTGAGGATTAATCAAATCGGAATTCGAGGTCTGCCTAAGAATAGGTCCGAGGACACGGCTGAATGGACTTGATTTCATGCCATGCATCTGTGAGACATATGCTATTTACACAGGCCTACGCAGTCTATGGGTTGTCCTGAGAGAAAAGCACGCTGTCAGTGCTGAATAGGCCTATACCTTTCGTACAAGTCTTGGAAATGATATGCACCGGGCAGCAACATATCGCCTTTTCCGTTGCTGCGCTGAAGATCACGATTTCTGCCGACCGACTTGAAGTTGTAGCTGGCTGGTCTCCTCTGTCCCTCCGCTACGAAATCCACCATTTCATACGTTCCAGGGACTGGAGTGTCCTGCAGAGCCCCACAGAAAACATCGATACTTTATGTGCTATTCACGCGTTGTTATAAAGACGTCCAAGGCCATTCGGGCCCATTCAGAGTCTGAATCATAGCGCAGAATAATTATTATTATGCGCGCCCAGATGCTACAGAATATAGGCTACTATAATTTAATGTTACCTCGCAGTTTTACAACACTCGGATGAACTAAGTTATTCAGACTCTGAATGGGCCCGAATGGCCTAGGCTTGGACGTCTTTATAACATCGTCATCTATTATGTAAAATCTGACACATAGGCATACAATTAGGCCTATTGTGCATATAGATATGAAAAAGTCCGAGAAGTTCGGAGAGCTACTGAGGGATCGACCCAGCCTATGTACACTAAAGCACGGTCATGCATGGACTCCTTTAGGAGTGTTACGGAAGCTGAAGTACGTCAAATCCTCTGTTCCTCGCCGTCGAAGAGCTGTTCGCTCGATCCTATTCCGACCTTTCTGCTTCTTGAGGTGATTGATGATCTACCGCCGTACATTGTCTCCATCTGCAATGCCTCGCTGGATGAGGCAGCACTACCGGTCAGCCAGAAGTGTGCCATTGTCAGACCTGCCCTCAAGAAGACAGGGCTTGATCTGAACTTAACGTCTAGCTACAGACCCATCTCAAACCTAACCTTCATGTCAAAGCTGATTGAGAGAGTGGTTGCTGTTCAGCTGCTCCGATATCTTGAAGAGAATGGTCTGATGCCAAAACATCAGTCTGGCTTTCGCAATGGCCATTCCACTGAGACACTCCTTGTCCGTCTTCTATCAGACATCCATCAGGCTATGGATTCGGGCAGGGTTACACTACTGGCTCTTCTTGACGTGAGTGCTGTCTTCGATTCGGTTGATCACCAGATACTGCTTACAAGGCTTGCGGCATCATACGGGATCTCAGGCCGTGCATTGGCTTGGTTCTGCTCCTATCTTGAGGGGCGGACCATGAGGGTAGAGATTGGAGACGAAAGGTCTGTCTGGGCGCCTGTTGTTTGTGGTGTTCCTCAGGGCTCAGTCCTGGGGCCACTACTGTTCATTCTCTACACAGCTGACCTCTATGATGTTGTGGCGTCGCTGGGTCCTACATCTCACCAGTTTGCTGATGACCTTCAACTTTATTTGTCCTGTCGACCTGAGGACTCGGTGGTGTGCGCACAACAAATGCATTGTGCACTTGCGATGGTGCATGACTGGATGTCTGCCAATCATCTTAGACTCAACCCGACTAAGTCACAGTTTATATGGTTCGGTACAAGACGTTCACGTTGTAGGATTGATGCCCTTGCATCAGCATCCCTTGGTGGACAGACCTGTGATGTGGTGAGGGATCTTTGGGTGCTTCTTGATGGTGGGCTTACGATGGCTGATCATGTGATACATATCTCAAGGACAAGTTACTACGAGCTCAGGCAGATCCGAGTTATACGGAGGACGCTCTCGCTGAACGCTGCGGCTGTACTAATACACTCTTTTGTTCTCACACGTCTTGACTACTGTAATGGAGTCCTCCTGGGCCTCCCTGAGTTCCGCATTCGTCAACTTCAGCTAGTTCAGAATGCAGCAGCCAGACTTCTGGCTGACCTGCCGAAATATTCACACATATCCGACTACATGCGGCGTGAGCTACACTGGCTTCCAGTTGCTGAGCGTGTTAATTTCAAGATCGCAACGCTGGTTTGGAAGGCTACGACTGGCACTGCTCCGGACTACATTGCTGAACTGTGCCTTCCAGTTGGCACTCAAACTGGTCGGCGGGCTCTCCGGTCTGCCTCGCGAAATGACTTGATTGTACCTTCGTTTCGAACCACCACACGTGCTCGTCGGGACTTCTCGATTGCGGCGCCACGGATCTGGAATACTCTTCCGCCATCTGTGCGTGCCACTAATGCTGCATGTGGTTACATGGTTTTCTCTCGACTCTTAAAGACGCACTTTTTCAGCTGTTTGATGGCCACGTGTTGAGCGCTTCTGTGAGACTCCTAAGTGGCGCTATATAAATGTCTTGTTACATTACATTACATTACATTACATTACATTACATTACATTACATTACATTACATTACATTACATTACATAACATTACATTACATTATATAGAATATGTAAAATGGAGAACATTAAGAACTAGTACGTGGGTCTATTTATCGTAAAAACTATAGGGGCCTATTACTTTCGAGTGAGTCACTGAATGACCCATACCGGTACTGCTCCTTAAGTACGTTTAGAGACGCCTTGATGCTGAGAGGCTGTGTTCTGCTTCTGCATTGCTACATGGTTTTGTCAAAAGCAGCCGGACAAGTTGTTCAACTTGGTCAAACATCTGTTTACCCGCGAATTCCAACTGTATGGGCCCAGACCCCAATGACTGAGAAAGCCATACTGTGAATGATGTCAGGGTTCACTTACTCGTAGGTAATACTGCCACCATGATTCTCGTTCTGAAATCGGCTCCTGTTACCAAGAAAATAATTCATGTAGATCTATGCATATATGTAGGCTATGCATCTGAATGCAAATTTAGACTTTGCATGTGTAGGCTATGTATGTAGATTTTTAGGTAATTTGGTATGTAGGTAAGTAGGTAGATAAGTAGGGCCTATATATAGATAGGCTACATAGGCCACGTATGCGAGTGTTGAACCCCATTCCTATTCCGCGAGTTTCATATAGTAGGCCTATGTCCCTATAGTCGTATATACGAATGCATGAAGACAGACGATAAATATACTTATTTTGTATCTTATTCCTGTAATATTGTTATTACAGTAAAAGGATGCGAAATAAGTTTTTATATATGAGTTAAACCTCAATACTAATATCAAGCGTCGGCTGCAACCTTAACTTCCATTAGAATATCAAGTCATTCTTTAGAAATTCCAATTCAACTATATATAGTATGCTTATAACAAACCAACTTTTCAAACATAGCTTGTGGGTGGCTTTACCTGAGAAGTTATTTTAAATATTAAATTGGTGTTGTAGAGTATATTTAGAGCGCATATTTAAAGTGGGCATGTTAAATAGTCTAAGCATAATCACGACAATTGACTTCTATAGCCTATGACTTTTAGGACTATATAATTACTACATAGGCTATGTTGTGTCCAATTAAATTATATTATCTGAAAAATGCTACACTGTATGCATTATAATCAATTAGAGCATATATAAAATAGGGGCCTATTATTAGGCTAATGTTAAATTCTATTTATAGGTCTTAACATGAAATCATCACTTACATTTTCCTCTTCACCTTTCGATTGCCTCCTATCCCTTCGTCTCCCAGTGGGGTAATTGTACATTTTCGTTATTTTATGGCGCAGCCTATAGCAGACGGTCGAAGGCGCGTCGCTTCTGCCGTGTAGGCCTAGACGACACAGAAACGCATGTTCCGCATATAGGCCTATAATTATGCCTATAGACTTAATCCTAGGCTATAGGCCGATTTGCGTCTATCCAGTCTATAATCCAGGTACCTAACAACGACGACGTCGACGACAACGAAGAGTATACCTCCTCGAAGTCTATCGACTTCTGGCCCGTCGTAATGATCGCGTGGGTCTAGGCTGTATGTCGTGCATAGGCCTTTAATTCTGAGAACAGTGTGGCCGTGACGGATTAAAGGGCGAATGGAGCGAGAGGTAATATATCACAACATTGGTTTTTAAGTTAGGGACCACGTACCGCAGTCCATAAACGCTTTCACTATAGACAGACTTCGGTGAATAAGACATTATAGCAATTATTGTGTCTACAACAGTAGAGTCTGTAGTTGGCAGAAATTAGCAATAGGCCTACATTGAAGAGTTTAATACATATACATACATATGTATACATGTATACATATGTGTGCATATATATCTCCGTATATATAGGTTATATGTATATAAATATATTATATATATATATATATATATATATATATATATCCGTAGAAACGCGTCAAGCGCTAGTCACTTGACGACCATGTGTTGTGAAGCGACGGTGTCAACCGACTTTGATCGCAAACAGCCATTTATTTAGTGCGAGGCCTGTATCAGCACTTCAGATATTATATTATGCCAACGGGTAGCTAAGATCTGTACGTGAACCTTCTTCAGGTGGCACTGGCGGCGGGGAGGGCAGACGCCAAGGACCGTGCAAAAGCCCCTCAATCAATGACGTGCTCTGTAGGCCTAAGATTGATTACAGCAATTATGTACTTTTGTGTTGTCGTAAGTAGACTTAATTAGCGTCTCATGTTCGTCCGCAGTCTAATCGTAACTTAACATATCTTGAGAGACCAAACTGCGAAGTCGATACCAAATTACCAATTATCTCACCGGCATAGGCGTAGCTGGGGGGGGAGTCAGGGAGCAGGAGACATGTGTCCCCCGGGCGCCAAAGGAAGGGGCGCCAAAATGAGGACTAGAATTAATAATTTTAGTCTTGATTTGATGCAATTTTAATTAATTTATCCCAAATAAATTTCTAAGATTCAATTTTGGCGCCCAAAAAGATCCAGTTATATCCTCATTAATTACAAACCAGTTGTTAAGAATGATTTTGGCGCCCCACTGAGCACTAAGGGGCACCATTACAAATGACAAACCCACAATGCACGATTGCTAGTCAGAATCAGAAAAGTTTTTATTATAAAATCATGGATCGGTTCGAGCTCGGGTATAGCCTATCCTTCATGCACCTTTGCGTGTATAGCCTACTGCATAGGCCTAGGTCCATCTCTATGGAATGGATTTCCCCCAACCAGTCCGCTTCACCATACTCTCTGGTAGCGTTTCTTCATCTTCCTCTCACCTCAAATCCTGCCTTCTCTCTCCGTGCCTCTCGGGTCTCTTCCCTGATTCGAGTCTCTTCTTCATCTTGCCCGATCGCTTCTCTTCCCCATCGGGTCTCTTCCCCGTTTCGGTCTCGATGATTTCTTGTGCATCCCTGATACTACTATAGAATGCAGCATATACTGACCTCTTTAAATATCCAGAACCACGGAATTGCGTAGCGGCGATCTCCACTCTATTAAAGTCTTACATCCTAAATAAGCCTAGCTAATAAGAAGCTGCTGCATTTCATCACCTAAAAATAAACCCAAAGCTGCCAGAAATAGGAACTTCAGGAAGCATTGGCTGAACTTTTGCTAGAGGTATAGAATTGCGAACTTAATAAATTCTGTCTTTTCTGATTGCCTGTGTTCTAAGTTCTAACTATCGATCTGTCTAAAATTTAAAGTGTCCGTCCGTCCTTATGTTTGTCTGTTTGTCTGTTTATCTGTCTGTCTGTCTGTCTGTCTATCCACCAATCAATCAAATCCGTCCACCCACAAACCCATCCATCCATCAATTCACCCGTCCATCCTTCTTCCTTCCTTAATTCCTTTCTTCCTTCCACCTCCCATCCAGGTTATTTTGTGTTTACCTGCGATCGTCTTCGGGTCTTTTTTTACTTCATCGCTGTCATATCGCCCGCTGTCCAGTTCAGGAGTAGCCAAGTTTCCCAGTATTTGTTTTTGGTGCCTTGATTCTCGATGTAGGCCCTATCTCTTTTCAATTTTAAAATATCATGAAGAAATTGAATAATAGTTGAAACTCAAATTGTTTACAGAGCACTGTCAATTTTTTCTATTTTTTAAAAGTGATTTAGTATCTACATAAACCACACATTACAAATTCTCATTTCATTTTACATGAATAATGCGTTAAAAATATCAGTTTCTCAGTTGTATTGGGTTTAGTAAAATATAAGGCCAAACACATCATCTACTTTAGTTGTTCCACACTTTCAGTTATCGCAAGCTTAGGCCTAAGTACTGCATGTTCAGCATGTTTCACTATTGCCAAATGTTAAACTAGTAAAAAGGAACAAACTTATATTGTTTATGGGCTGAAAGACGATATTGAATATGTGACACAGTCAATCTATGTCACGTCATTAAAACTGGTAGCTGGAGTTTGGGATATTTCACCCGATCAATTCGCTGAAAAACGAGCAAGGTAAAGGCTACATAATCTGCATATAATTGTACATTCTACGTATAGCATTTAAGAAATTTGCTTCGATTATTTAACTCAGTTGTCAGCAGTGTTATTTCTATTAACTGTAACTGTAACTGAAATAGCAAAATAACTGAAAATGTTGGTCAGTTAACTGTAACTGTAACTGAAACTGAAAAATGTTGAATAACTGAAACTGTAATAGTAACTGAAAAACAAAAACTGTATAACTGAAAAATTACAAAAGTTAACTTGAAAATAAAACATGAGTGTTTTCTTATTTATTTTTTGGATGGTAATGTTACTCTCGTCTACGGTCAGTTTTCTATGTTCGTTTCATTTCCGGTTCCTTTTCTTTTCATTGTGTTGTCGGCGCTAAACCGTAAATTCGTAAAACAATTGACGACTACGAGAACAAAGTTTAAGCCAAGTAGTAGTCGAAATGTAGAAAGTGGCGTGTGGGAATATTTTTTACAAGGCTGCAGACAACAAGAGTTGATGTTGTGTTCACACTGTTGCTGGCAAGGACCACTCTACGAATCATTGCAGTTCATGGATTGCCTCATTTTTACTGATTTGTTTTCTTACTAAAGTAATAAGTATTGCGCTGACTTTCTAACGTGACACCCTTCACTGGCTCCCCATCCGCCAAAGCATCTAATTCAAGGTCTGCTCCCTCATGCGAAGCTGTCTTGCTTGCTCTGCTCCTCTCTATCTTAAGGCATATTGTACCCCAGTATCTTCTCTGCCCAGTCATTCCTCCCTTCGGTACTCGGCCCGTGTTTACTTGGTTGTCCTGCGGGTGCGTACTTCTACGGCCCAGTCTAGGAGTTTCGCTATTGTTGGTCCAAATAGCTGGAACCAGTTAGCTCAGTCCCTCAGGACTCACCTTTTCTCTATTTCTTTTGACCAGTTCCGTCAGCGCCTGAAAACCTCTCTTTTACCAGTAAAGACACTGGCCGGGTCGGGAGCGCCTCTGTTTTTGAGTGGTGCTATATAAATGCTCGATTACAATTACAAATTGAACTTCTACTCTAGTCTTCCACTGGAGTGAATTGACTTGCCCCAGTTTCATATAAAATGAGATTAATCTGGAACGTCATGTTTTCCTTAAAGTAAACCGACAATTCGTAAAATCGGATTGATTTGCTGCGTAAATATTTCTGGTAACAGTTCAGAATACTTGTCGTGTGTCATTAGTCGTGACTTGTGAAAAAATAACTGATGCTATAACTGAAAAATAAAGAGAAATAACTGAAACTGTAACTGAAAAATAAAAAAATAACTTAAACTGAAAAATCTGATTTCAGTTAACTTTAACTATAACTTTAACTGAAAAATAATAAATTAGATAACTTTAACTGTAACTGTAACTGAAAAACCATAACTGAAATAACACTGGTTGTCAGTCGTGAGTCAGTGAGCTAGACCTAAAGAAAAACTAATTGATGATCTCCTGCCTTTCCTCACGATCCTGTGCAACCGATCGATCAGTGAAGCATGCCTACCTGCTTCTCAGAAACGATCGGTTCTTCTGCCAACCTTGAAGCGAGATGGTCTGGATGTGAACGATCCGGCTAACTATCGACCTATTGCCAATGTAACTTTTCTGTCTAAAATTCTAGAGCGCATTGTTTCTAATCAGCTGATTGCATATTTAGATGTGAATGAGCTGATCCCTCAACAGCAGTCTGGTTTCCGCAGGAATCACTCCACGGAAACCCTTCTGCTCCGGCTTCTGTCTGACTTCTATAGCGCTATGGACCTTGGCCAGGTTACACTCTTAGCTCTTTTCGATGTTAGCTCTGCCTTTGATTCTGTGGACCACTCCATCCTTCTTCAGCGCCTCTCTACTTCCTTTGGATTGGTTGACCAGCCTTTAGAATGGCTTCGATCCTTTCTATCTGAACGCACAAACTGTGCAGTTGTTGGCTCCTCTAGGTCCCCTTGGGTCCCCGCCCCTTTTGGTGTGCCCCAGGGCTCCGTCCTAGGTCCTCTTTTGTATCTTCTGTATACGGCTGATCTCTGTCCTCTGCTGACGTCTCAGGGGCTTCTGCACCAGCTCTTTGCAGATGATGTCCAAGCTTACATCCATTCCCATCCATCAGACTCAGTCGCTACTGTACACCAGATGTGCCTAACGATAGATGTTCTTTCCTCTTGGATGGCCTCAAATAGACTTCTCCTAAATCCTTCCAAGACTCAGTTTATTTGGCTAGGTGGCCGTCGGCAACTAGATGGTATTGATTTGCTCCAGCTTACTCGGGTCTTTCCTGATATAACTTTTTCCCTAACGGTTCGTGACCTGGGCCTCGCCCTTGACCAAGAACTTAGTCTTTCTCAACATGTGAACTTGATCTGTCGAAGCTGTTACTATCAGCTTCGCCAGCTCCGAGTAGTTTCTCGCTCTCTTTCTCATGACGCACTAGTGGTTCTTGTGCATGCCTTCGTTACTAGTCGAATTGACCACTGTTGCTCGATCCTCGTTGGCCTCCCTCTTGGGGTTCTGGGGCGACTAGATCGAGTTCTGCGCTCAGCTGCTCGGCTTATTGGGCGAATTCCCAAATTCGGCTCTGTCTCTGCCTACATGCGCGATGTGTTACACTGGCTGCCTGTGGCCCAACGGATATCATACCGTATTGCTTCTTTGGTTTCACGCAGCATCCTTGGCTGTGCTCCATCTTACCTGCGCAACCTCTGCCGCCCAGTGTCCGACGTTGTAGCGCGTCGGGCGCTTCGCTCTGCGACGACGGGGCAACTCCTAGTTCCGCGGGCTCGCTTGACTGCTAGGCAGCGCCGAGCTTTCTCGGTTGCAGGCCCCTCCATCTGGAATGACCTGCCATCGGAGCTGCGCTTGCTACCTTTGATCAGTCAAACTGGGTTTTATAAATCACTTAAGTCTTTTTACTTTTGCCGTGGCTGGGCTGGGAGCGCCTCTGAGTAGATTTCTTGAAGGGGCACTATATAAATTTCCAGAATGAATGAATGAATGAACATGGACATGGTTACTTTTAGAAGTATCCTGAGGTAGGCTATAGCTTGAATTGCGCCAATCAAGTTACCACTATCTTGCGCCAGAAATTCTTCGAGTTCTGATTTCCGAACGTAAAATATCACGATATTTAATCGAATTACCTTGAAATCTCATCATTTCAAATTCATTTTCAAGGCCTTGAATCACCATGGAAACCAGGACAAATATTCACATCTCTACTATTCTTTAATGAAGATATCTATGCAGAATTGTGATGCCTATAGGGTCAACACAAGCTGGAACAAAAATTATTCGGTTTGGAGGAAGTCGATTTTTTCCCTAAAAAATCTTACTATAACCATCATGGTTTTTCTTGAAAAACTGCGAAAATTTAAAATGTGCGGGAATCGCTTGGGAATAGTATATTATGATAAAGAGATGCAATATGAACCAGATTTGGGTATTATATCACGATATTTTAATCGAATTACTTTGAAATCTCATCGTTTCAATTTCCTTTTCAAGGTCCGGAATCACTCTATAGAAACTAGGATAAATATTCACATATCTCTACTATTCTTTCATCAAATGAAGATATCTAGGCCTATGCAGAATTGTGATGCCTATAGGGCCAACACAAGCTGGAACAAAAATTATTCGGTTTGGAGGAAGTCGATTTTTTGTCCTGAAAATCGCTGGACTAGCCTAACCATCATGGTTTTTCTTGAAAAACTGCGAAAATTTAAAGTGTGCGGGAATCGCTTGGGAATTGTATATTATGATAAAGAGAAGCAATATGAACCAGAATAATTATTAGGTATAATATCACGATATTAAATTTTTTAATCGAATTACCTTGAAATCACATCGTTTCAATTTCATTTTCAAGGTCCGGAATCACCATGGAAACCAGGATAAATATTCACATATCTCTACTATTCTTTCATCGAATGAAGACATCTATGCAGAATTGTGATGACAATAGGCCTCGGGCCGGGCCAACACAAGCTGGAACAAAAATTATTCGGTTTGGAGGAAGTCGATTTTTAGCTGGACTACCAATTTGAGCAATTTATGTGAAAAAGAATGCAGTGGGAAAAGTGCTGCCGGTCCGTGACAGTGAAAGTTAATTCCTGCCGTTCCGTGACTCTGAAAAGTTTGGGAAGCACTGGCCTACAGTATGTAATTTGGCGGTGAAATTATCAACCTGAGCCTTTTCTCCAGACTGGTTACTGTCTGAGTGCTGTAGGCAAGGACTGCACCGTGTCTGCACGTTCAACGGGTTCGATTTTTTCAATTGATAGGGCTTTTGTAGGCATCTGACTGACCTCGCTGCTGTTTTGCCTTTTTTTCGAGAAGCAATTGCTTCTTTCTGTGCAGAAGAAACAGTTCAAACATCACAGTATAGTCTTAATTCCAGAAAATCTGAATCAGAGGCCAGGAAAGTCAGAATTAGATCAACTGCTGAGTGGGTTACTTTTAAATAAGAGGATTTGACCCAAGGTCAATCATGCTGCACAGCCATCGGGACCTCCTCGGGAGATACACTGCCTCTCTTGGGTCCTTCCCTCACCATTCTGCTTGTTTCCGCTTGGCCTGGGTCGGGAGCACCTCTGACTAGAGAGCTTGAAGGGGCACTATATAAATTTCGACTGATTGCTGAATGATTTATTCATTACACTGATGTAATCCCTCTTCCAGCCTACACAAGTACACATTGATGTGTACACTTCATTACACTTAATTTCTCGTTCGGCTAGAGACTGACACGGCTGCTTCAACTCAACCGCTCTACATGTAGCCCATAAATCTGAAGCTGCGCGACAGATGTCGCCGGCTGATTCTTTAGTCATAATGTTCTTGCAGTAAGTTTCTAAGCACGATAGATATGTATCAACGTCACCTGCTGTCCCTTTATCTCTTTCACTATGCTTTGCGTTAGCCAATATAACTCTTGTAGAAGAGAATTTGCATGTTTAGGACCTATCCGGATTTTTTGTGCAATTGGTGCAACTGCTCTCTTGCACGAGCGTCAGCACTGCACTAAATTTGGTGGTGAAATTTCTCTCCTCTGTATTATTGATGCCAGTATAGTGCAAGGTTCTGGCTCTGGAGCTACTGATTTTGTCATAGCCATTTGTAGCCTTAAACCCAGTGATATTTCATTAACTAAAATAGCAACTGAAACGAAAATTAAGAATTTCCGTTTAACGGAAACTGATACTAAAACGGAAATTATTTGCAAAAGGAAACGAAATAGAAACGGAAATTATAAGGATGAGCTTTGCGCGTCTAAGTTATTAGCTGGACGTAAGCGCGAAAGCGAAGTATGTCAGTATTTTGAATATGATGACTAGAAAGTGAGCGGCAATTTTTCCCGTGGTAAAACCGCGGTAACCGCGGTAAATAACGTGGCAATGGAAACAATAATTTCGATTTTACACAGTGATATTTTACATCAGAAAATAATTTTCGTTTTATTTCTACTTCAGTTCGGACATCCTCAATTTCAGTTCTAATTTCAATTACAGTTCTGAAAAATTTCAGTTATAATTATAATTTCAGTTTCGAAAATAATTTCAGTTCTCATTTCAGTTCTTGTTTGACAATAATTTCAGTTATACTTCTTTATACAGCCAGTGTTAAATTCAATTCGAGCATTTTCATTATAAGAAACGTTTCTTTGATTTTAAAGAAACCCTCTTATTAACAGTGACCTTTGCATGCGGATTCTTCGCCCAGCTGTTAGAAGTTCTCACACATAAAAACATTCTTTCAACATAAGATTGAGTCTGAGAGCCGGAGCTGCAAGATCTTCTGCAAATGGGGCAATATTGTCTTAGACTTGCCTTGCCGTCTTTCCCTCCAAACATATGTGTAATGATTAATGCACTCAACAGGCAATTTGAACTTCGGATTTAGTCTGTACCACTTCCCGAAAAGGATGATCTACCATAGTTATTGGATAGTCTGAATCTACATATTGTGCAGTGCATGTGTCTTCTTATGGTGACAGCGACTGACTCGAATCAGTAGCATGCAAATTTCGTGTCAGCCCGTTTTTGCCTTGTCCTTTTTCCGAATATATTTCTTAATTATTATAATTTTATGTAGGCCTATAAGCTTATAGTCGCTGTAGATGCGAAATCAAATTGCTTAACATTTCACCTGAAAGTTCAGTTTCGCACTCATCCGTTTCAGGGTCCAAGGCGTTGCATAGCCTACATATTTGTCTGTTCTTTACAGTAGGCCTAGGCCTATTTAAAAATCCCATAGGCCTACATGGCTTCCTAACTTCAGCCCAGTGAGAAAACTGCATAAAGTACTCATGATCGAAATGAGAAATGGATGCACTTTTCAAAGTGATCTTCAATAACCACAGTCTTGTCGCGATGTTGAAAGGGAAAGGTAGCCTACAAATGAAAATGACCACAATAAATTGCACAAGAAAGCATGCGCTAACCAAAGATACGATACTTAAGTTTCAAGAGTTATACATTATGTGCGCATCTTAGACGTAAGCACAACTGCATCGGAAAAAAGTATGAACAAAAATTTCCAATTATGTTATTAATTTCAGTTCGAAAATTAATTTTCGCGTTTATTCTAATTTTCGTTCAGTGTGCTTGAATTTCGTTCTATTTCAGTTTTCGTTCTTAAAATAATTTCAGTTACAGTTACACTTAAACCTAACGGAAATCAATATTTTCAGTTCTAATTTTACTTAACGTTAACGAAAATATCATTGGTTTTACCGCGGTACTGGAGTTTACTGTCGAGGTAACACCGCAGCAATGGAGAATTATTAGCAGGCGATAAAACCGCGATAATTGTAACTATTATAGTTCTATAGTCTATACGCTGTATCGACTATAGACCCTAGAATATTGCAAACTTTTGATAAGATAGGCCTACATTGTTTTGTGCCTGTTTACTAATTCAATGAGCAATGCATATAGCTTTGAAAGCTAAAATTGTTATTTCATTGGTGAAAACTTTTTCAGGGAATGTGATGTAGGCTTGCGGGGATGGGGTGGGGATGGGGAGAAACCTGCGAGATGGGGCGGGGATAGGAACCAAACGTGCGGGATGGAGCGGGATGTGGAGGACTTACTTTTTGCAGGGCGGGGATGGCGACGAGATTGTATCTTCGCGTCACTCTCTAATGATAACAAAACGAATATGAGTTTGTGCTTAGTGAAAGTTGGATCAGACGCTAACAGTAAACCATGTGAACTGCATCTTGTGGAAAAAATTGGACTAATCTGAAGGTAACTATATTAGATAATATAGATCGCAGTTGTTATTCTCAGGACTATCATGCGCAGTTTGTCAAAGTTCCTATAACCTTCATAACTTCCTATATTTTATCAACGGGGCTGTGTTTGTTTGCAGACTCATTATGGCGAGATGTCATCATGAAGCATATGAAATTATGTGGGAAAGTCTGTCAAAGGTCAACAATGCTTCAATGCAAAACATGGCGCATTCAACATACACGTAGCCTACTACGTACCACAGTCAACAAAAACTACAAAAACTCTGAGCATTTCTGAATGTTTGACGAGACTGTACCAGGATGCTCTGACATTTTGGGCCAACCGGCGATCATCATTAGGCCTATTATAACGGAACCTGTTGACACTCTGGTGGAAGATTTAATTGCTGCGCCGTAGGGGCCTAATCACAGGCCAATGTGGAACGAATTTTCTCGATGTGTGTCCTCGTAACTGACGCGCACAGAAATAGAAACAGCCAGAACCTGAAAATTAGAGTTTTTTCGAAACCTAATAAACAACGTGTGAACTGAAAGGAAAAGGAAAATTATTTAAAACCTGAAACTGTAATAGGCCTACAAACTTAAATGAAACCTGAACTGAAATAGAAATTACGGACACAAAACTGAATAAAAACTGAAACTGTAATAATTTTCAAACGTCTGTATATTTATCCACCATGTCGTTTTTGCTGATTTAGTCGGTCATGCACCCATGTATAGGCCCCTACTGACTTTGCCCGGCGTTGTTCAGCCTTTTCTTTAGGTTTTGTGCGCTATTGGTGGGCTGGACCAGAGGGAAAGACCTGATAATCGAGAAAGATAACTAAGCATTTTTGGCAGTCACAAATTAAAGATTATAATTGTATTCGAGCATTTATAAAGCGCCACTCAGCGATTCAGAGGCGCTCCCGACCGAAGTCGATATCAAAAATGCATAGGCCTACTCACGTGGATGATTGTGATATTAAAAATATACAGGGCCTACTCACATGGATATGATATCAAAAATACATACTCACTCACATTAATTGCTATGACCTGAAAGAGATTCTTGTAACCAAAGCTTGCATAGGCCTAATTATGTATAAAATCTAAATAAAATTAATGTCATCACTCACTCACTCACTTGTTCGCTAACGCGATCGCTCAGTCATATCGAATTGCTCGGTCACTAACTAATGTCCATTCTGGTAGGGAAATGCTTGTAACAGATCGCAGAACCCAGTGAACTGTTAAGAAACGTAGTAATCTGATCGTGAGCAAATTATTTGATTTGGGTTTTGTTGTACGTATTCAGAAGAATGCGAAGAAGAATTATGTGAAAAGACACATGATGACGTCCCTCTGTTGTTTTCAAACGTCCAACCATTTTATGGTCTATTAAAGCGCAGACTGTAGATGAAAGTAATTTGCATCATTATGAGGTTGTTAGATGTGTCATAAAAATTATCAGTTATGGTTTGTACATATTAAATTATTTTATCTTCTACACAAATGCGCGAGATCTGCCTTACTAATATAGAGAGCAGTTCGCAGAATTGCTTTGGAGAAGCACACCTGATACCTTAAAATGCTGATTTTATATTCGGTAAAGACGTTCATAATCGAAACTGAAGTCCGTGACGGGCTCGTTGAGAATGCTACAGCACCGCGTATAGATATATTTCAGATATTGAAGAGAACAGATGTAAACAGGAATCGTCCGCTTTCTGGCTGTTAGCGACGCTGTTAATGTTCTGTATAGATTGAGAAAACCCAAAACAATCTGGATGTACTTATCATATAACCCACTCCATTCATTTTTCAACGGGAAAGGATGAAATTCAGCAAACAAATGTTCATGCACAACTGATAAGCAATTCAATTGCCTTTTGGCTTCGTTACACAGATCGAGAGCCTTTCTGTAGTTACAAAGAGCATTGCAGAAAAAGTTAGCCCTGTAGGCGGAACAGACAAAATAAGTCGAGTTAAATGGTAATGTTATCTCGTTCAGCATTATCTCTTGTAAAACGAGAAAGATACTTGTTTCCATTCTGTTTGGTGAAAACGAACATTGATTTTTTAAATAGTCATCTCCGTCTCTTATGTAGCAAGATGTAGATGAGATCTTAGACAAGCATGAACCAGAGTACAGCATTAGATTCTGATTTTGTTCATGTTTACCTCCACACAATAACCAAAGTTGCTGGTAAAGTTCAGAAATTGACCAACCAAGGTGTACTCGAAAGCGTGTAAAACCGTAATCCAATCTTTGAATTGACAGATCAAATAACTCTTCTGCAGATGTTATAGAATCTTGTCTGCTTTCTTGATTCTCGTCGTTGTTTAAATTCGACAGTTGAAGTTGCATCATTATGCCTTTGTGCAAATATTGAAGCTCGGGGTAGAAGTATTTCGAACTGCAAATGCTATGTATCTTAGACTCTTGCAATTGTTCATCATCGATTTTATTCTTAGAAAGATATAAAATATTTGAAAGTTTGGCCGACAGTGGATAGAGACTCTGATTGGGCATTACAATGAAGCCTGGATCTATCTGATATGCCTTTGGTTCTTTTCTTACAATCTCTACAATTTCTTCCTCTCTATAGCTGAGTAGTAAACGGATTTCACTTTCAACGTCGGCGTTGCACGGCAAGTCATCCATTATATTATTTGTAGGCATGAAATAGTGTGGGATGTTCCTTTCTATCAGCTTTTCAATGAAATCAAGAAGTAATTCTCTCACAGATGTCGCTATGTTTCTGTCTTCCCAAAATTCAGAAGGTTTTTCTTCGCATGCCCATAGCATCAATGTTTTGAAATAATAATTGGAAATGAAGGTTTTATTTTCGCCCCCGCACTTGCTAACTACGTCTCTTTTTATGATTCTGAGCAAGTGATAGATATACTTCTGTACATCTATCCAACTGTTGTGTATTAAAATAGTTTCAGCTTGTGAGAATGAATATCTCCATTGAGTGTCGTCGTTTGGGTTCATTGCGTGAGGCTTTGAAACCAGATGACATCCACCTTTAACAATTGCATTAATAGTTTCCTCTGGTGGCCAACCGTTGAGACGTTTACGAGTAATCCACTCATGTGCGTGTGATGGCCAGAGTGGACAGGATAAGGCATAGACACTATCTTTACTAAGCATATTTATGTCTCGCCATCTATTGTAGATCATTCCCAGGACAGCTCCTAAGCAAGTGGCCTGAATGGGTAGTTTTGTGATGCAAGCAGGTCCTTTGTCGAAGTCATATGGTTTGCGAAAATATTCTACGCCATTTCTCAGTCTTACAAATCCAATATGACAATCTGTCGTGTCAATTGTCAGCACATTTCTTTTACGTCTTGCAGGTATATCGACATGGTTATAAATGGCGCAGAGTGTCATGTCACAGTACATGACGTCAACGTCAGTTGGGTTTGAAAGAAAGTACAAAAGGGGCATCTCAAAGAAACTTCCACAAAGTAGATGCCTGGCAGGTTCATTTCTTGACGAAAGCACTTTACGGAATTCGAAATAATCTTCTGTAAAATCACAACTTTTCAGATCTCCGGAAGTCATTGCTTTTGTACAGGAAATGTTCTATTCTTCAGTATTCGTAGAGCGTGCGTTTTAATCAGTTCAATGCATTCAGCACAATATCGTCACAGAAAACTGCGTGTCTTGCTTAAGATCCAGATTCATAACCACCTCTGTCTAAAGAAGACACAAGACAGGTTTTAACTTCATTTTCATAAGACATTTTCTTGTTATAAAAATGACAGTCATAGGGGTTGGTGCAATCTATATTTTAAAAATAATCTAAAATTTATACACAGCCATACGCAAAACAATGAAGTAGAATTTACCTTTAAAAAGAATGGTCAATTTGTTTTGAAGTAATATCTGCACAAATCTTTTGACTTCCAGTCATAATCTACTGTTAGAAAGATTCCGAGTAACTTCTGTTGTCGCAACTGATTTACGGCGTAGCATTTATCGCGGTAAACCTTAGCCTACTGGTATAGGCTACAAAGTAACAATAGGAGGCCTACTGCAACGTTAAGTCTGTTCGCATTTGGCAAATTGACGTGTAGTTGAACAAACATTATTACTTCAGTAAAACAGCCCTAGATATTGGATGTATAATTATTATCAGCCTTCACACAGCCACAGTCATATCCTAAAGCTAAATGCATTCTAGCTGGTCGGCTCATTATTTTGTTCACGTATCAGATTGCGTGAATTCTCTTCCGAAAAGTATGGATTCAGTTATCGTAGGCCTATTTAGTCGGCTGTGTATTTGTGAGACCACTATCGGATTATTGTCATGTCTCTTCATATTTCTGTATGTGATGTTTTTAGGGTTGCTGTGCCTGACTGTAGGCTACGCCTCTTCTCTGGGCATGTAGGCTACGGCCTATTTAAGTCTCATCTATTTCGGCAGCCTGCAGATCCGTCTCTTTGCTGCACGAAATGACCTGGTTGTTTCAACTGCCTAAACTTCCTCGTTGCAGCGCAGAATCTTTCCTCTGGCCAGTCAATGTTCCTCGAATACGTTGCTATATCAACATAATTATGATAAGCCTTCTTAGGCCTTTTTAACCTCTTTTCTGTAAGCGTTTTGAAACCCATACCAATTGATCGTGGCTTTTATTGACAAGACAGAAGCGCCAATGAGGAATTTCTCTTCACTAAATGATATCTGAATTCGCGATTACAATACAATTGAAACTACAGTGATCTACGTATGTATGTACGTATGTATGTACTAGCAATTTTTACCCGGCGTTCGCCCGGGTTTTCCCCAGGCGTAATTTTAACGGCTGCAAATAAAGGCTACTTACTTACTATATTTGCTGATGGGCTTCAAATATTTAAAAAAATGTCCATATATCTGAATGGAAACGATACTGCACGGGTTATCTCTACCTTATAATTATAGGCAATATTATTATTTTTGTCACCAACTCTTTTCTTTCTTAGTTGTGACCTACCTCAAGAACTTTCCTTATCTCTACATATAAATTGCTCAACGTCTTCTAACTGTTTAAGAATTAAACAGACACAGTTCTTTGAATGTTTCTTTCTTACTTCAAACACATTTTAATAACAACAACTCAACTCTTGCCTTAAAACAACTGTACTACACTGTATAGTTCAAATTCACTGTCATCAGCAGTTTCTAAGTTTGGCGCGCTAACTGCACGTGTAGAGAATCCATCGTCAGCCAAAGTTTAGGCTACTTTAGGCCAAGCGCCCACGAGCCGACAGCGCAACTAAGGCCTAAGACTAAACGCTTACCAATCGATACACATTATATATATATATATATATCAACCTAAGGAACACCTGTGCTCATTATATATGCAAAAAAAACTTAATACTATATAATACAGTAAAATAAACAATCTTATAATCTAGATAAACAATCTGCTACAACATTTAATCGTCNTGCGCAATATCTTTCGTCTTTTCCCCAACATGGTCAGCCCTGCTTCTTCGCGATTGGTCAGTCCTACCTGCTTACCTGACCTTGCCTGTTTACCTGACCTAGTTAAGTCCCACCCTAGGTCAGTATATAGGTACAAATGTCCTTGTGTTTATGTCAACAAGGTCAGTCTGTTGTGCACTAATTTCTGCCCAAATGGTCAAGCGCACGTGTCCCACCTGCTTACATGGCTTTCCCTGTTTACATGATCTAGTTTTCAACCCTAGGCTAGTCAGAGTACAAGTGTCCTTCACGTATACAATTATCCTTCACGTGTTTACATCAATATGGTCAAATCTACTGCGCAATGGGTGCAGGCGTCTGCGGTCAGCGTACACCCCGAGTTACATGAATTCCGAGTTCCATGCTCGGTCTATCTAAGTATACATGTCTTTAGGTTAATGTTTCATACGGTTACATAAGCACAATATAATTTATTCTATTCGTATAGCTTATAAACATATCAGTATTATTAGTTTGTTTAATCGTTAGTTTTCCTCGCTTTCACTACAATTAGTAAGGAAAATCATGCGCAGTCCTGTCTAGCAGAGAAAAGAAAAGAAATGTATAAACTATTGACATAAAAAATTTGACAACCTCAGAATGATGCAAATGCCTTCAGCAACTGTGCTTTAGGATCTAATAGACCTTAAAATGGCTGGACTTTAAAAAACAGTAGCTGGAATCATTAGGTGTCTTTTCACATATCTGTATAGAATCGCCAGTATTTCTTTCTCTTGGGTGACTTAAACTCTGTCATTATAGACGCATGAACGATCGATCGAGGCTTAATCGATTATCTGCAGCTTCTTTGAATTATTTGTATTAAATGTTTCATGAACGTTTCTTAACAGTTCACTGGGTTCTGCGATCTGTTACAAGCATTTCCCTACCAGAATGGACATTAGTTAGTGACCGAGCGAATGACTGAGCGATCGCGTTAGCGAACAAGTGAGTGAGTGAGTGATGACATTAATTTTATTTAGATTTTATACATAATTAGGCCTATGCAAGCTTTGGTTACAAGAATCTCTTTCAGGTCATAGCAATTAATGTGAGTGAGTATGTATTTTTGATATCATATCCATGTGAGTAGGCCCTGTATATTTTTAATATCACAATCATCCACGTGAGTAGGCCTATGCATTTTTGATATCGACTTCGGTCGGGAGCGCCTCTGAATCGCTGAGTGGCGCTTTATAAATGCTCGAATACAATTATAATCTTTAATTTGTGACTGCCAAAAATGCTTAGTTATCTTTCTCGATTATCAGGTCTTTCGCTCTGGTCCAGCCCACCAATAGCGCACAAAACCTAAAGAAAAGGCTGAACAACGCCGGGCAAAGTCAGTAGGGGCCTATACATGGGTGCATGACCGACTAAATCAGCAAAAACGACATGGTGGATAAATATACAGACGTTTGAAAATTATTACAGTTTCAGTTTTTATTCAGTTTTGTGTCCGTAATTTCTATTTCAGTTCAGGTTTCATTTAAGTTTGTAGGCCTATTACAGTTTCAGGTTTTAAATAATTTTCCTTTTCCTTTCAGTTCACACGTTGTTTATTAGGTTTCGAAAAAACTCTAATTTTCAGGTTCTGGCTGTTTCTATTTCTGTGCGCGTCAGTTACGAGGACACACATCGAGAAAATTCGTTCCACATTGGCCTGTGATTAGGCCCCTACGGCGCAGCAATTAAATCTTCCACCAGAGTGTCAACAGGTTCCGTTATAATAGGCCTAATGATGATCGCCGGTTGGCCCAAAATGTCAGAGCATCCTGGTACAGTCTCGTCAAACATTCAGAAATGCTCAGAGTTTTTGTAGTTTTTGTTGACTGTGGTACGTAGTAGGCTACGTGTATGTTGAATGCGCCATGTTTTGCATTGAAGCATTGTTGACCTTTGACAGACTTTCCCACATAATTTCATATGCTTCATGATGACATCTCGCCATAATGAGTCTGCAAACAAACACAGCCCCGTTGATAAAATATAGGAAGTTATGAAGGTTATAGGAACTTTGACAAACTGCGCATGATAGTCCTGAGAATAACAACTGCGATCTATATTATCTAATATAGTTACCTTCAGATTAGTCCAATTTTTTCCACAAGATGCAGTTCACATGGTTTACTGTTAGCGTCTGATCCAACTTTCACTAAGCACAAACTCATATTCGTTTTGTTATCATTAGAGAGTGACGCGAAGATACAATCTCGTCGCCATCCCCGCCCTGCAAAAAGTAAGTCCTCCACATCCCGCTCCATCCCGCACGTTTGGTTCCTATCCCCGCCCCATCTCTCCCCATCCCCACCCCATCCCCGCAAGCCTACATCACATTCCCTGAAAAAGTTTTCACCAATGAAATAACAATTTTAGCTTTCAAAGCTATATGCATTGCTCATTGAATTAGTAAACAGGCACAAAACAATGTATCTTATCAAAAGTTTGCAATATTCTAGGGTCTATAGTCGATACAGCGTATTGACTATAGAACTATAATAGTTACAATTATCGCGGTTTTATCGCCTGCTAATAATTCTCCATTGCTGCGGTGTTACCTCGACAGTAAACTCCAGTACCGCGGTAAAACCAATGATATTTTCGTTAACGTTAAGTAAAATTAGAACTGAAAATATTGATTTCCGTTAGGTTTAAGTGTAACTGTAACTGAAATTATTTTAAGAACGAAAACTGAAATAGAACGAAATTCAAGCACACTGAACGAAAATTAGAATAAACGCGAAAATTAATTTTCGAACTGAAATTAATAACATAATTGGAAATTTTCGTTCATACTTTTTTCCGATGCAGTTGTGCTTACGTCTAAGATGCGCACATAATGTATAACTCTTGAAACTTAAGTATCGTATCTTTGGCTTAGCGCATGCTTTCTTGTGCAATTTATTGTGGTCATTTTCATTTGTAGGCTACCTTTCCCTTTCAATATCGCGACAAGACTGTGGTTATTGAAGATCACTTTGAAAAGTGCATCCATTTCTCATTTCGATCATGAGTACTTTATGCAGTTTTCTCACTGGGCTGAAGTTAGGAAGCCATGTAGGCCTATGGGATTTTTAAATAGGCCTAGGCCTACTGTAAAGAACAGACAAATATGTAGGCTATGCAACGCCTTGGACCCTGAAACGGATGAGTGCGGAACTGAACTTTCAGGTGAAATGTTAAGCAATTTGATTTCGCATCTACAGCGACTATAAGCTTAGGCCTACATAAAATTATAATAATTAAGAAATATATTCGGAAAAAGGACAAGGCAAAAACGGGCTGACACGAAATTTGCATGCTACTGATTCGAGTCAGTCGCTGTCATCATAAGAAGACACATGCACTGCACAATATGTTAGTAGATTCAGACAATTTAATAACTATGGTCGCTCATCCTTTTCGGGAAATGATACAGACTAAATCCGAAGTTCAAATTGCCTGGTGAGTGCATTAATCATTACACATAATGTTTGGAGGAAAGACGGCAAGGCAAGTCTAAGACAATATTGCCCCATTTGCAGAAGATCTTGCAGCTCCGGCTCTCAGACTCAATCTTCTGTTGAAAGAATGTTTTTATGTGTGAGAACTTCTAACAGCTGGGCGAAGAATCCGCATGCAAAGGTCACTGAAAATAAGAGGGTTCTTTAAAATCAAAAAAACGTTTCTTATAATGAAAATGCTCGAATTGAATTTAACACTGGCTGTATAAAGAAGTATAACTGAAATTATTGTCAAACAAGAACTGAAATGAGAACTGAAATTATTTTAGAAACTGAAATTATAAGTATAACTGAAACTTTTTAAGAACTGTAATTGAAATTAGAACTGAAATTGAGGATGTCCGAACTGAAATAGAAATAAAACGAAAATTATTTTCTGAAGTAAAATATCACTGTGTAAAACCGAAATTGTTGTCCCCATTGCCGCGTTATTTACCGCGGTTAGGCCTACGGTACCGCGGTTTTACCACGGGAAAAATTGCCGCTCACTTTCTAGTCATCATAGTCAAAATACTGACATACTTCGCTTTCGCGCTTACGTCCAGCTAATAACTTAGACGCGCAAAGCTCATCCTTATAATTTCCGTTTCTATTTCGTTTCCTTTTGCAAATAATTTCCGTTTTAGTATCAGTTTCCGTTAAACGGAAATTCTTAATTTTCGTTTCAGTTGCTATTTTAGTCAATGAAATATCACTGGGTTTAAGGCTACAAATGGCTATGACAAAATCAGTATACATACACATGTAGCTCCATAGCCAGAGCCTTGCACTATACTGGCGTCAATAATACAGAGGAGAGAAATTTCAACACCAAATTTAGTGCAGTGCTGACGCTCGTGCAAGAGAGCAGTTGCACCAATTGCACAAAATATCCGGATAGGCCCTAAACAGGCAAATTCTCTTCTACAAGAGTTATATTGGCTAACGCAAAGCATAGTGAAAGAGATAAAGGGACAGCAGGTGACGTTGATACATAGCCTATCTATCGTGCTTAGAAACTTACTGCAAGAACATAATGACTAAAGAATCAGCCGGCGACATTCTGTCGCGCAGCTTCAGATTTATGTGCTACATGTAGAGCGGTTGAGTCGAAGCAGCCGTGTTAGTCTCTAGCCGAACGAGAAATTAAGTGTAAATGAAGTGTACACATCAATGTGTACTTGTGTAGGCTGAAAGAGGGATTACATCAGTGTAATCAATAAATCAGCATTCAGCAATCAATCGAAATTTATATAGTGCCCCTTCAAGGTCTCTAGTCAGAGGTGCTCCCGATCCAGACCAAGCGGAAACAAGCAGAATGGTGAGGGAAGGACCCAAGGGAGGCAGTGTATCTCCCGAGGAGGCCCATAATCCCGATGGCTGTGCAGTATGATTGACCTTGGGTCAAATCCTCTAATTTAAAAGTAACCCACTCAGCAGTAACTGTTGATCTAATTCTGACTTTCCTTACGTCTGATTCAGATTTTCTGGAAATAAGACTATGGGGCCGTCCATAAATGACGTCACGCAATTTTGGCCGATTTGAACCCCTCCCCTCGTCACACTTCGTCACAAAAAGTAACAACCCCTTGAAAAATGACGTCACAAAGCCCTGACCCCCCCCCCATATAACCAAATTTCCATGGCAAAGCAAAATGCTCCTTTATGGAACAAATAGGCAGAACATGCATATTTTAAAATCTAACAGTGACCAAATATTGAAATAATTAGAAAATTATTAATAATGGTGCCCGTATACATTAAAATGATAAAAATAAAAATTTAATACTCAAAATTTGTGCTGTTCTTATTAAAATGAAATTGTTGTTATTTGTTAAATTTAATTACATAGACCTGATGTGACGTCACATTTCTCCAACCCCACCCCCACCCACCCCCATGTCACACATCGTCACAAATTTCCGACCCCCTCCCCTAGGTGCGTGACGTCATTTATGGACGGCCCCTATAGTGTGATGTTTGAACTGTTTCTTCTGCACAGAAAGAAGCCATTGCTTCTCGAAAAAAAGACAAAACAGCAGCGAGGTCAGTCAGATGCCTACAAAGCCCTATCCATTGAAAAAGTCGAGCCCGTTGAACGTGCAGTCCTTGCCTACAGCACTCAGACAGTAACCAGTCTGGACAAAAGGCTCAGGTTGATAATTTCACCGCCAAATTACATCCTTTAGGCCAGTGCTTCCCAAACTTTTCAGAGTCACGGAACGGCAGGCATTAACTTTCACTGTCACGGACCGGCAGGACTTTTCCCACTGCATTCTTTTTCACATAAATTGCTAAAATAATTATGCATAAAAATTCATTTTAATGCATGCTTAGCCAAATCTATGACTCTATTGCCCATCATATGCTAGTCCAATATGCTAGTCTTCTCTTTATCATAATAGGCTAACTATGCTAAAGCAATTATCGCACACTTTAAATTTTCGCAGTTTTTCAAGAAAAACCATGATGGTTACGTTAGTCCAGCGATATTTTAGGACAAAAAATAGACTTCCTCCAAACCGAATAATTTTTGTTCCAGCTTGTGTTGGCCCTATAGTCATCACAATTCTGCATAGATGTCTTCATTCGATGAAAGAATAAGGTCACTGTGCCGAATAAGGCCCGGGGTGGCAATAAGGCCCACGCACTTAAAATTCAAATATCTCCGAATCTATTCGTCAGATGTCGCCATAATTTTATATTGTTGACGGGCCTTCATCTGTGGATTACTGTAGTTGCTCACGGGTTTTTTTTCTGCAAGATCTTTGAATTAAAAATATGGCAAGATTTTTGCGATAATTTATTTTGCAATGTTCTTATTTTCGGTTGTGTTAATATCGTAATTAATCCTCAGTCTGCGTATTGCATGCATGTTGCTATGATAATATATGTAAACAGCGGATATTGGCAAGACTATGTAGACTGAAAACTTAATTATGCACTTTAGAATTACCCGGATATTGGTCGAAGTGTTCATGGCGTGCTGGTGAGGGTAACAAGGCCCACCTTTCTGTAGGTAATAAGGCCCTATGCTTTGTGTGCAGACAGTATGCACAGTTGAGCATGACGAAATATGGACAGTGCGGACAGTGGTTACATGATGAGTGTATTGGTTTAGATTCAGTAGTAGAAGCAGAAACATTCGTTTGCCCATATTGTGACGAATAATAAAATAATAATTTCAGGAAAAAGCCTGAATTAATGACTACACATTTTCATCACATTTATTTTATTCTGGACGGCTATAATCAACATAGGGAAGCTTTCCATCTCATAAGAAACAGTGTCAATGTCATGTTTGACACTGTAAAGCGGACATTGAAACGACGACAAAAGACACTTTTTAAGTTGGGCCTTATTACATGCGGTGCTCGGTAATAAGGCCCACATGATGCCTTCTACAAAAAAATTATTTCCTACTATGTGGAATTTTATTTCATTAAAATAATTAGGCTAATCCACTATGTAACTACTTCCATACACTCATCATATGACTATTTTCCATAATTACAGTTCCATAACAGTAGCCGTTTTTTGGCAAAGTTCCTTAGGTGGGCCTTATTCGGCACAGTGACCTTAGTAGAGATATGTGAATATTTATCTTGGTTTCCATGGTGATTCCGGACCTTGAAAATGAAATTGAAACGATGGTATTTCAAGGTAATTCCATTAAAATATCGTGATATTATACCTAATTCTGGTTCATATTGCTTCTCTTTATCATAATATACTATTCCCAAGCGATTCCCGCACACTTTAAATTTTCGCAGTTTTTCAAGAAAACCCATCATGGTTAGTCCAGCGATTTTTTAGGACAAAAAATCGACTTCCTCCAAACCGAATAATTTTTGTTCCAGCTTGTGTTGGCCCTATAGGCATCACAATTCTGCATAGACCTAGATATCTTCATTCGATGAAAGAATAGTAGAGATATGTGAATATTTATCCTGATTTCCATGGTGATTACAGGCCTTGAAAATGAAATTGAAACGATGAGATTTCGAGGTAATTTGATTAAACTATCGTGATATTATACCTAATTCTGGGTCATATTGCTTCTCTTTATCATAATATACTATTCCCAAGCGATTCCCGCACACTTTAAATTTTCGCAGTTTTTCAAGAAAACCCATCATGGTTAGTCCAGCGATTTTTTAGGACAAAAAATCGACTTCCTCCAAACCGAATAATTTTTGTTCCAGCTTGTGTTGGCCCTATAGGCATCACAATTCTGCATAGACCTAGATATCTTCATTCGATGAAAGAATAGTAGAGATATGTGAATATTTATCCTGATTTCCATGGTGATTACAGGCCTTGAAAATGAAATTGAAACGATGAGATTTCGAGGTAATTTGATTAAACTATCGTGATATTATACCTAATTCTGGGTCATATTGCTTCTCTTTATCATAATATACAATTCCCAAGCGATTCCCGCACACTTTAAATTTTCGCAGTTTTTCAAGAAAAACCATGATGAAAAACCAGCGATTTTTTAGGACAAAAAATCGACTTCCTCCAAACCGAATAATTTTTGTTCCAGCTTGTGTTGGCCCTATAGGCATCACAATCCTGCATAGGCCTAGATATCGATCTCCATTCGATGAAAGAGTAGTAGAGATATGTGAATATTTATCCTGATTTCCATGGTGATTACAGGCCTTGAAAATGAAATTGAAACGATGAGATTTCAAGGTAATTCGATTAAAATATCATGATATTATACCTAATTCTGGGTCATATTGCTTCTCTTTATCGTAATATACAATTCCCAAGCGATTCCCACACACTTTAAATTTTCGCAGTTTTTCAAGAAAAACCATGATGGTTAGTCCAGCGATTTTTAGGACAAAAATCGACTTCCTCCAAACCGAATAATTTTGTTCCAGCTTGTGTTTTCCCTATAGGCATCACAATTCTGCTTAGATATCTTCATTCGATGAATGAATTGTAGACATTGTGAATATTTATCCTGATTTCGATGGTGATGCAAGGCCTTGAAAATGAAATTGAAACGATGAGATTTCAGGGTAATTCGATTAAAATATCATGATATTATACCTAATTCTGGGTCATATTGCTTCTCTTTATCATAATATACAATTCCCAAGCGTTTCCCGCACACTTTAAATTTTCGCAGTTTTTCAAGAAAAACCATGATGGTTAGTCCAGCGATTTTTTAGGACAAAAAATCGACTTCCTCCAAACCGAATAATTTTTGTTCCAGCTTGTGTTGGCCCAATATTCATCACAATTCTGCATAGGCCTAGATATCTTCATTCGATGAAAGAATAGCGGAGATAATTATGTGAATATTTATCCTGGTTTCCGGACCTTACAAATGAAATTGAAACGATGAGATTTCAAGGTAATTCGATTAAAATATCGTGATATTATACCTAATTCTAAGTCATATTTCTTCTCTTTATCATAATATACAATTCCCAAGCGATTCCCGAACACTTTAAATTTTCGCAGTTTTTCAAGAAAAACCAGCGATTTTTTAGGACAAAATAATCGACTTCCTCCAAACCGAATAATTTTTGTTCCAGCTTGTGTTGGCCCTATAGTCATCACAATTCTGCATAGGCCTAGATATCTTCATTCGATGAAAGAATAGCGGAGATAATTATGTGAATATTTATCCTGGTTTCCGGACCTTAAAAATGAAATTGAAACGATGAGATTTCAAGGTAATTCGATTAAAATATCGTGATATTATACCTAATTCTAAGTCATATTTCTTCTCTTTATCATAATAAGCTTATACAATTCCCAAGCGATTCCCGCACACTTTAAATTTTCGCAGTTTTTCAAGAAAAACCAGCGATTTTTTAGGACAAAATAATCGACTTCCTCCAAACCGAATAATTTTTGTTCCAGCTTGTGTTGGCCCTATAGGCATCACAATTCTGCATAGATATCTTCATTCGATGAAAGAATAGTCGAGATATGTGAATATTTATCCTGGTTTCCATGGTGATTACAGGCTTTTAAAATGAAATCGAAACGATGAGATTTCAAAGTAATTCGATTAAAATGTCGTGATATTATACCTAATTCTGGTTCATATTGCTTCTCTTTATCATAATATACTATTCCCAAGCGATTCCCGCACACTTTAAATTTTCGCAGTTTTTCAAGAAAAACCAGCGATTTTTTAGGACAAAAAAATCGACTTCCTCCAAACCGAATAATTTTTGTTCCAGCTTGTATTGACCCTATAGGCATCACAATTCTGCATAGATATCTTCATTCGATGAAAGAATAGTAGAGATATGTGAATATTTATCCTGGTTTCCATGGTGATTCAAGGCCTTGAAAATGAATTTGAAATGATGAGATTTCAATTTAATTCGATTAAATATCGTGATATTTTACCTTCGGAAATCATTAGGCCTACTCGAAGAATTCCTGGCGCAAGATAGTGGTAACTTGATTGGCGCAATTCAAGCTATAGCCTACCTCTGTATAGGCCCCTACTTCTAAAAGTAACCATGTCCACGTGTTTTCTTTAGGGCTAGCTCACTGCCTCACGACTGACAACTGAGTTAAATAATCGAAGCAAATTTCTTAAATGCTAAACGTATAATGTACAATTATATGCAGATTAATATGTAGCCTTTACCATGCTCGTTTTTCAGCTAATTGATCGGGTGAAATATCCGTCACTCCAGCTGCCAGTTTTAATGACGTGGCATAGATTGACTGTGTCACATATTCAATATCGTCTTTCAGACCATAAACAATATAAGTTTCTTACTTTTTACTAGTTTAACATTTGGCAATAGTGAAACATGCTGAACATGCAGTAGGCCTACTGCTTGCGATAACTGAAAGTGTGGAACAACTAAAGTAGATGATGTGTTTGGCCTTATATTTTACTAAACCCAATACAACTGAGAAACTGATATTTTTAAATGCATTATTCATGTAAAATGAAATGAGAATTTGTAATGTGTGGTTTATGTAGATAGTAAAGCACTTTCAAAAAATAGAAAAAATTGACAGTGCTGTGTAAACAATTTGAGTTTCAACTAGTATTGAATTTCTTCATGATAATATTATTTTAAAATTGAAAAGAGATCAAGGCACCAAAAACAAATACTGGGAAACTTAGGCTACTCTTGAACTGGACAGCGGGCGATATGACAGCGATGAAGTAAAAAAGACACGAAGACGATCGCAGGTAAACACAAAATAATCTGGATGGGAGGTGGAAGGAAGGAAGGAATCAAGGAAGGAAAGAGGATGGAAGGATGAGTGGATGGATGGATGGGTTTGTGGGTGGACGGATTTGATTAATTGGTGGATAGATGGATGGATAGACAGACAGATAAAAAGACAAACATAAGGACAGACAGACAGACGGTCAGATGGACAGATTGATAGATTGATAGTAAGAACACAGGCAGGCAGAAAAGACAGAATTATTTTATTAAGTTCGCAATTCTATACCTTTAGCAAAAGTTCAGCCAATGCTTCCTATTTCTGGCAGCTTTGGGTTTATTATTAGCTATGCTTATTTAGGATGTAAGACTTTAATAGAGTGGAGATCGTCGCTACGCAATTCCGTGGTTCTGGATATTTAAAGAGGTCAGAATATGCTGCATTCTATAATAGTAGTATCAGTGATGCACAAGAAATCATCGAGACCGAAACGGGGAAGAGACCCGATGGGGAAGAGACGCGACTGGGCAAGATGGAGAAGAGACTCGAATCAGGGAAGAGACCCGAGAGGCACGGAGAGAGAAGGCAGGATTTGAGGTGAGAGAAAGATGAAGAAACGCTACCAGAGAGTATGGTGAAGCGCACTAGTGGGGGAATCCATTCCATAGAGATGGGCCTATGCAGTATACACGCAAAGGTGCATGAAGGATATACTTGAGCTGGAACCGATCCATGATTTTATAATAAAACAACTTTTCTGATTCTGACTAACAATCGTGCATTGTGGGTTTGTCACTTGTAATGAGTATATGGTGCCCCTTAGTGCTCAGTGGGGCGCCAAAATCATGTCTAACAACTGGTTTGTAGGTATGAGGATATAGCTGTATCTTTTTTGGGCGCCAAAATTAAATCCTAGAAATTTATTTGGGATAAATTAATTAAAATTGCATCAAATGAAAACTAAAATTATTAATAATTTTTCTAGTCCTCATTTTGGCGCCCCTTCCTTTGGCGCCCGGGGGACACATGTCTCCTGCTCCCTGACTCCCCTCCCCAGCTACGCCTATGCCGGTGAGATAATTGGTAATTTGGTATCGACTTCGCAGTTTGGTCTCTCAAGATATGTTAAGTTACGATTAGACTGCGGACGAACATGTCGCGTACTAATTAAGTCTACTTACGACAACACAAAAGTACATAATTGCTGCAATCAATCTTAGGCCTACAGAGCAAGTCATTGATTGAGGGGCTTTAGCACGGCCCTTGGCGTCTGCCCTCCCCGCCGCCAGTGCCACCTGAAGAAGGTTCACGTTGGAGAACCGAGAGGCACGGAGAGAGAAGGCAGGATTGAAGAAGGTTCACGTGCAGATCTTAGCTACCCGTTGGCATAATATAATATCTGAAGTGCTGATACAGGCCTCGCACTAAATAAATGGCTGTTTGCGATCAAAGTCGGTTGACACCGTCGCTTCACAACACATGGTCGTCAAGTGACTAGCGCTTGACGCGTTTCTACGGATATATATATATATAATATATATATTATATATATACATATATATATACGGAGATAATTATATATGCACACATATGTATACATGCATATGTATTAAACTCTTCAATGTAGGCCTATTGCTAATTTCTGCCAACTACAGACTCTACTGTTGTAGACACAATAATACTTGCTATAACGTCTTATTTACCGAAGTCTGGCTATAATGAACGCGTTTATGGACTGCGGTATGTGGTCCCTAACTTAAAAACCAATGTTGTGATATATTACCTCTCGCTCCATTCGCCCTTCAATCCGTCACGGCCACACTGTTCTCAGAATTAGAGGCCTATGCACGACATAGGGCCTAGACCCACGCGATCATTAGGTCTACGACGGGCCAGAAGTCGATAGACTTCGAGGAGGTATAGTCTTCGTTGTCGTCTACATCGTCGTTGTCAGGGACCTGGATTATAGACTGCAGGATAGACGCAAATCGGCCTATAGCCTAGGATTAGTCTATAGGCATAATTATAGGCCTATTTGCGGAACATGCGTTTCTGTGTCGTCTAGGCCTATACGGCAGACGCGCCTTCGATCGTCTGCTTTAGGCTGCGTCATAAAATAACGAAAATGTACAATTACCCCACTGGGAGACGCAGGGATAGGAGGCAGTCGAAAGTGGACGAGGAAAATGTAAGTGATGATTTCATGTTAACACCTATATAGAATTTAACATTAGCCTAATAATAGGCCCCTATTTTATAGATGCTCTAATTGATTATAATGCATACAGTGTAGCATTTTTCAGATAATATAATTTAATTGGACACAACATAGCCTATGTAGTAATTATATAGTCCTAAAAGTCATAGGCTATAGAAGTCATTTGTCGTGATTATGCTTAGACTATTTAACATGCCCACTTTAAATATGCGCTCTAAATATACTCTACAACACCAATTTAATATTTAAAATAACTTCTCAGGTAAAGCCACCCACAAGCTATGTTTGAAAAGTTGGTTTGTTATAAGCATACTCTATAGTTGAATTGGAATTTCTAAAGAATGACTTGATATTCTAATGGAAGTTAAGGTTGCAGCCGACGCTTGATATTAGTATTGAGGTTTAACTCATATATAAAAACTTATTTCGCATCCTTTTACTGTAATAACAATATTACAGGAATAAGATACAAAATAAGTATATTTATCGTCTGTCTTCATGCATTCGTATATAGGAC
Organism: Aporrectodea caliginosa; assembly: GCA_020284085.1. Taxonomy (NCBI): domain Eukaryota; kingdom Metazoa; phylum Annelida; class Clitellata; order Crassiclitellata; family Lumbricidae; genus Aporrectodea; species Aporrectodea caliginosa. The sequence continues at coordinate 798,101 of JACEVL010000178.1, read as the reverse complement.
TATAGGCCTACTATATGAAACTCGCGGAATAGGAATGGGGTTCAACACTCGCATACGTGGCCTATGTAGCCTATCTATATAGGCCCTACTTATCTACCTACTTACCTACATACCAAATTACCTAAAAATCTACATACATAGCCTACACATGCAAAGTCTAAATTTGCATTCAGATGCATACATATATGCATAGATCTACATGACTTATTTTCTTGGTAACAGGAGCCGATTTCAGAACGAGAATCATGGTGGCAGTATTACCTACGAGTAAGTGAACCCTGACATCATTCACAGTATGGCTTTCTCAGTCATTGGGGTCTGGGCCCATACAGTTGGAATTCGCTGGTAAACAGATGCTTGGTAAACAGATGCTTGACCAAGTTGAACAACTTGTCCGGCTGCTTTTGACAAAACCATGTAGCAATGCAGAAGCAGAACACAGCCTCTCAGCATCAAGGCGTCTCTAAACGTACTTAAGGAGCAGTACCGGTATGGGTCATTCAGTGACTCACTCGAAAGTAATAGGCCCCTATAGTTTTTACGATAAATAGACCCACGTACTAGTTCTTAATGTTCTCCATTTTACAAGTTCTATGTAATGTAATGTAATGTTATGTAATGTAATGTAATGTAACAAGACATTTATATAGCGCCACTTAAGAGTCTCACAGAAGCGCTCAACACGTGGCCATCAAACAGCTGAAAAAGTGCGTCTTTAAGAGTCGAGAGAAAACCATGTAACCACATGCAGCATTAGTGGCACGCACAGATGACGGAAGAGTATTCCAGATCCGTGGCGCCGCAATCGAGAAGTCCCGACGAGCACGTGTGGTGGTTCGAAACGAAGGTACAATCAAGTCATTTCGCGAGGCAGACCGAGAGCCCGCCGACCAGTTTGAGTGCCAACTGGAAGGCACAGTTCAGCAATGTAGTCCGGAGCAGAGCCAGTCGTAGCCTTCCAAACCAGCGTAGCGATCTTGAAATTAACACGATCAGCAACTGGAAGCCAGCGTAGCTCACGCCGCATGTAGTCGGATATGTGTGAATATTTCGGCAGGTCAGCCAGAAGTCTGGCTGCTGCATTCTGAACAAGCTGAAGTTGATGAATGCGGAACTCAGGAGGCCCAGGAGGACTCCATTACAGTAGTCAAGACGTGTGAGAACAAAAGAGTGTATTAGTACAGCCGCAGCGTTCAGCGAGAGCGTCCTCCGTATAACTCGGATCTGTCTGAGCTCGTAGTAACTTGTCCTTGAGATATGTGTCACATGATCAGCCATCGTAAGCCCACCATTAAGAAGCACCCAAAGATCCCTCACCACATCACAGGTCTGTCCACCAAGGGATGCTGATGCAAGGCATCAATCCTACAACGTGAACGTCTTGTACCGAACCATATAAACTGTGACTTAGTCGGGTTGAGTCTAAGACGATTAGCAGACATCCAGTCATGCACCATCGCAAGTGCACAATGCATTTGTTGTGAGCACACCACCGAGTCCTCAGGTCGGCAGGACAAATAAAGTTGAAGGTCATCAGCAAACTGGTGAGATGTAGGACCCAGCGACGCCACAACATCATAGAGGTCAGCTGTGTAGAGAATGAACAGTAGTGGCCCCAGGACTGAGCCCTGAGGAACACCACAAACAACAGGCGCCCAGACAGACCTGTCGTCTCCAATCTCTACGCTCATGGTCCGCCCTTAAGATAGGAGCAGAACAAAGCCAATGCCCGTATGATGCCGCAAGCCTTGTAAGCAGTATCTGGTGATCAACCGAATCGAAGGCAGCACTCACGTCAAGAAGAGCCAGTAGTGTAACCCTGCCCGAATCCATAGCCTGATGGATGTCTGATAGAAGACGGACAAGGAGTGTCTCAGTGGAATGGCCCTTGCGAAAGCCAGACTGATGTTTTGGCATCAGACCATTCTCTTCAAGATATCGGAGCAGCTGAACAGCAACCACTCTCTCAATCAGCTTTGACATGAAGGTTAGGTTTGAGATGGGTCTGTAGCTAGACGTTAAGTTCAGATCAAGCCCTGTCTTCTTGAGGGCAGGTCTGACAATGGCACACTTCTGGCTGACCGGTAGTGCTGCCTCATCCAGCGAGGCATTGCAGATGGAGACAATGTACGGCGGTAGATCATCAATCACCTCAAGAAGCAGAAAGGTCGGAATAGGATCGAGCGAACAGCTCTTCGACGGCGAGGAACAGAGGATTTGACGTACTTCAGCTTCCGTAACACTCCTAAAGGAGTCCATGCATGACCGTGCTTTAGTGTACGTAGGCTGGGTCGATCCCTCAGTAGCTCTCCGAACTTCTCGGACTTTTTCATAGCTATATGCACACATTGCACAGTAGGCCTAATTGTATGCCTATGTGTCAGATTTTACATAATAGATGACGATGTTATAAAGACGTCCAAGCCTAGGCCATTCGGGCCCATTCAGAGTCTGAATAACTTAGTTCATCCGAGTGTTGTAAAACTGCGAGGTAACATTAAATTATAGTAGCCTATATTCTGTAGCATCTGGGCGCGCATAATAATAATTATTCTGCGCTATGATTCAGACTCTGAATGGGCCCGAATGGCCTAGGCTTGGACGTCTTTATAACAACGCGTGAATAGCACATAAAGTATCGATGTTTTCTGTGGGGCTCTGCAGGACACTCCAGTCCCTGGAACGTATGAGATGGTGGATTTCGTAGCGGAGGGACAGAGGAGACCAGCCAGCTACAACTTCAAGTCGGTCGGCAGAAATCGTGATCTTCAGCGCAGCAACGGAAAGGGCGATATGTTGCTGCCCGGTGCATATCATTTCCAAGACTTATACGAAAGGTATAGGCCTATTCAGCACTGACAGCGTGCTTTTCTCTCAGGACAACCCATAGACTGCGTAGGCCTGTGTAAATAGCATATGTCTCACAGATGCATGGCATGAAATCAAGTCCATTCAGCCGTGTCCTCGGACCTATTCTTAGGCAGACCTCGAATTCCGATTTGATCAATTTAGACATTGCTTGGCTTGCTAATCTTTTAGCTATATTTGGTCGGGGGAAATAGTAATTCCCCAGATTTCTATCTCACTAGAGACCTGTAGCAAAGTCAGCTATAAACAGATTTCGCCTATGCATGAGTGTACGTATATTGAGTGAATTAGAAGATGAGTCGGCGAAGGGTTGATAAATCTAGTCATCCTCCCAAAACACATAGGCCAGGGCGAGCTTCCTTGCAAGAGTGGGAAATGGGTCTCATGATTTTAATCTAATCCAATCTAATAGATATAATGCAATCCAATCCAGTCTATTTCAATCTAATAAACATTATAATAACTTCTACGAATTTATATGACAATCGCTTTGTAGGCCTATGCATGCAGGGACAATATATGCTATAAGTCTGAGAGATGAAATGTATATTTAGAACAAGACCTGTCTTTGGATTCAAAGGTTGAAAGGTGACCGATCAACATACGGCTTCAGAAATACTCCAAGGAGTACGGCAGAACCACAAACTTCAGTTCACGACAAGGTATAGTTAAGTAGTACATGCCCTTACGTCTGCAAGAAACTGTGAAGTCATAATGTAAGAGTAGTCTAAGATAACACATCACTATGTAGTACGAAGTACGGTATATATGCACGTACCCAAGTACTTGCACACATATAGGCGTAGATGTGTGTTTGTGTGTTTGGTGTCAACGCAAACAGAAGCCTATATATATAGTTACTATATCTAAGGGGCTTAAGTCGATCCACAGCTCCAAACTTTGACTCAGCCCCTTCTCAAACATCAAGTGTTCAGTTTTTATGTGCAAGCGAATCAATCATGCAAGGTGATAGGCCTATATCAAACGTGACATTACTTTTCAACTCTCGCATTTGCTTCTAAAATGATAGAATTCGCTGACCACCTGAGCTGAACCTACTCTTTTCTTTTTAAGGCAAGTTATAGGTATATATACATTTCCTCTTCAGCAACATTGATCCTCAGTATCTCCTTCAATTTATGAATCACTCTTGCACAGAGATGCAGAAATTAGCCTACAATTGTGATTACGATAGCTTTGAACAATAGCTTGAAAAAGTCATGCACGCAAAGAATATTGGTGAAGTGTGGAATCAGCCCATTCTTTGAAAGTCTATCACCTTATAATTTTCTCTGTTACTGTGATGTAGCCAGCTGACCTGGGTCCAGGTTCCTATGAAACACAAGTCTACGAAGGCACAGGCAGCGATGCGTCATCGACTAAGTAAGTACGGTAGGCCTATTATAGGCTTTTCTTTGCGTGGTATAGCGTCAACGTATAATAGACCTACTGTATTATGATAATAAAGCTTAGAACCATAATATTATACGTGACCCATTGTCTATTTCGTACATTTAGATGAGGTCACATAGGTGGAGATTGGAAATGGGAATGGCAGGGAAAGATGAAGAGAGGGGCAGGGATAGGCCTGGTAGATAGAGTGAACATATGGTTGTAGCTGATAGGGAATAACAATCGGCTACCGTTAGGCCTACTCTGAAACACAGTAGTCAATATATAAAGGTTAGAACTTAGAACGCTCGTCCTGTAACGCAGAGAGATGGTTAGGCCAGCGCTCTTTGGGACCTTCAATAAGTCCTTCACTCTCAATTGGTCAGCGCTTGTTCATTATATGATGGCGCCTAATAAATGCCGCGCTATCGCACAAATGCTCTAGACCATTTTAAACCGCCTAGGCCTACTAAAGTTTGAAGTAATAGGCCTATACTTTTGATTCTTTTGTGAAATTGGTCTCAATCGATAATACGTTTAAATGATATTTTCAGAGATTGGTTTTTCAAGTCGAAAGTTCAACGGTTTCCTACTATTTACTTTAAACCGGCAAGTGTTACAATGTCTTTAAAATAGCCTTAACTTAATTAGGCCTCATGACTCAGATTTTGCCCCATGCAGGCCCATGCTTGGCCTAAGTAAACCTAAAAGATTTATAGTAGGCCTAAGGTGAAATGCATTTCCTGTTGACCATAGGAAATGTGCATAGGCTACAATGTAGTATTTAAGGTGGCATTAAGGACGTTGTTGAAGAGTGAAGAGGCCACTGTAATATTAGTGAGTAGGCTATATCGTATCGTATCGTATTTAAGCATTTGTAAAGCGCCTCTCGTAGGGTGAACCGTTCAGAAGCGCTCCCAGTGTGCTAAGCCCCGCGAAAATAAACAGGTTTTTGAGAAAAGCGAAGGAAGAAGAGAGACTGCCAGAGAGAATTTTAGAGCGAACAGAAGGAGAAAGAGTATTCCAAAGAGAGGGACCAATTGAAGCAAAGGCTATATATATATATATATATATATATATATATATATATATATATATATATATATATATATATATATATATATATATATATATATATATATATTCTGTCTGACTGGTTGGCGTCAAACCGCCTCCTACTGAACACTACCAAGACTCAATTCATATGGCTGGGTGGACGTAGGCGACTGGCGTGTGTGGACCGTTGTGCGGTGGCTGAGGCATTTCCCCACGTTACCTTTTATGGTTCTGTCCGGGATTTGGGTGTTACACTCGATGAGGAACTTTGTTTCTCCATGCACATCAATCAGCTCACTCGTGGTTGTTACTACCAACTACGTCAGCTACGGGTTATCTCTCGCTCCCTATCCCAGGATGCTGCTGCTACCCTTGTCCACGCATTTGTCACCAGCCGGTTGGACTGCTGTTGCTCTATAGGCTACTGGTTGGTCTGCCTCTTGTATTGATAGTCCGACTAGACCGGGTTCTTCGCTCTGCAGCCCGGCTAATTGGTCGAATCCATAAATTTGCCTCTGTTTCGGCCTACATGCATGGCACCCTACATTGGCTGAGTTGGCTCCCTGTCTCGCAGCGCGTCGAGTACAGAATCGCTGCGCTGGTTTGGCGCTGCCTCCTTGGCTATGCTCCGTCCTATCTACGTGAGCTCTGTTGTCCTGTTTGTGATGTGCTGGCTCGCAGAGCCCTTCGCTCTGCTTCTAGCGGGGAGCTTTTGGTCCCTCGTGCTAGAACCTCAACCTGTCAGCGTCGTGCTTTCTCAGTTGTAGGTCCTTCTATCTGGAATGGTCTCCCGTTGGAGATACGCCTGTTACCTAGGGATAATTCATCTACGTTCTACAGGCTCCTTAAGACTTACTTGTATCACCGTGGTTGGACTGGGAGCGCCTCTGAGTAGGCTTCTTGAAGGGCGCTATATAAATTCCTGAAATGAATTAATGAATGAATGAATATACAGGGTGGCTCAAAATAAAATGTCCCACCGGATAAAATGCAATTTCTCCGCAACCAATTGAGATTTTTATACAAAACTTTCACCATTTACAGAGGAATGATTTTCCAACAATCCATGAACATTTTACTAAATAATTTCCATAACTTCAAAAGTTACAGCTGTTTTAATATTAAATTTTATTTTTCACATTTCCGAAGAAAAATTGACAGTTATTTACAATTTTCAATGTCAAATAAAATCGTCTTTCATTACGAAATCAGAATCTGTTGAGCAGTTTATCTCAAGGCATGTTCGAAGTGTCCACCCCTAGCTCTCACACAAGCTCGAAGTCTTTTTGTGAAGCTCAGTATGGCCTTGTTGATTGAGTCCTGCGGCAGCTGATTCCATATTAGCTGCAAGACTATTTCAGCTCGTCAATGTTCTTCGGCTTCGGATGAAATGTCTTGTAACGTTCAAGCATAGCTCCCCAGACGTGATAATCAAGAGGGCTAAGGTCTGGAGAGTTTGGTGGCCATTCATCTTTGCCAATGAATTCACTGCAGTTGGTGGCAATGAAGCCTTGAGCCAACCTTGCCGTGTGAGCAGGCGCACCGTCAGTAAAAGATTAACAAATTGAGCGCTTAATATTATTTTAAAATATCTGCAATTATTAACTGTTTGCTTCATAAATTCTTTCTTTACAACTTGTAATGAAGTCATATGACGTCATGATTATTTGGGTGTTACAAAACAATTTCTCTGTGAAAAAATCTTAAAGAAATAACCATTATTGGACCGTTCATCTGCGGAAATTTGAAAAATTGAATTTAATATTAAAACAGCTGTAACTTTTGAAGTTATGGAAATTATTTAGTAAAATGTTCATGGATTGTTGGAAAATCATTCCTCTGTAAATGGTGAAAGTTTGGTATAAAAATCTCAATTGGTTGCGGAGAAATTGCATTTTATCTGGTGGGACATTTTATTTTGAGCCACCCTGTATATATATATATATAATATTCATTCATTCATTAATTCATTTCAGGAATTTATATATATATATATATATATATTCATTCATTCATTTCAGGAATTTATATAGCGCCCCCTCAAAGAAGCCTACTCATATATATATATATATATATATATATATATATATATATATATATATATATATATATATACGCCTTGCCCAGGGTTACAAAAGTTAACTAAATAATAATTATTATTGACTATGATGATCATAGATGATGTGGCCCTTTTCGCCGATATGTCCAAACGAGTAGCTCGCATATGACCAACATTCCAACATGGGACCCATGTAGACCCATATGGGTCCATCTAATGTCCATTGGCTTGCTGACAGAGATTGGAGGTCCTGGTTTTGTGCCTGGAGATTATGGACCAGGAAGCACATACAGGGATAGGCTAAGCTAGGGCTTGAAGTCAGCTCGACCAAGTCAGAATCCAGATGACGATGGACCTATGCTAAACAGTGGATCATATTCTTGTAGCGGAAAACAATGTCAGAGGTTCCACTACCTCGGTTCTTATGTTGAGGCCGCAGGTGGCAGATCGAGGATCTGAAGTTTGGCGGCGCGTGGATAAGTTAAATAATGCATGAGCACAAAGCCGCAATTTTCCCGGTGGTGCATATGGTTATCACTCATAAGCTTCAAGCCATCAGACAGTTTAAAGGGATCCGTTATACGATATAATATAATTATAAGCAAATCTGTTTTGTTTTGATTTTGTTTGTTTGTTTTAAATCTTGTACTGCAATGTTTTGTTATTTAGTTGTTTGGCTATGATTTAGCCCTAAAATTGTTATTTAAGTTGAATTTTCTATAACTATATGATCATAAAAATCGTCTTGCCATCAGTAGGCTAAATGTAATATGGAAAAGGGACAGCCCTGCAATAGCGGATTATTTTATCCTTTAAGGCTGTCCTGTTGACGGCATCAGCAGATTAACATTTTTTTAAATGACTGATTGTTAATTAATTGTGCTGTTGTTGATTCAATAAACGGCTGATTGGTGTAGCCTACATACAATCAGTGAAGCCGGTTTACGCAACGTACAGAGTGGTCAAATGGCCGTAGGCCTATCGTTGATGTCGAAGCAGTCTGAAAGACTGAAACGCAATACCGTATAATTTTTACACACGGCGTGGTTGCTAATGCATGCAGGCCTCATTAAGACATTCTCTGTTGGCAAGCCTAGGCCTATATGTGGCTCATTTGAGACCCATATGTTCCCGTATGGGACCCAATATTTAATGGGTATACTGCCATACTGGCAGGGTTATTTAACTACAATTGCCATTTATGTTGGAACTGTGTGACTCTGATATTTCTTTCCAGAAAGACGGAGTGCCTCCAGGCAGTTACCAGACGAAGAGCAGGCAATCGAGTGCAGACCAGGCAACGCGGGGCACAAGCTGCTTCGTCTCAAAAACACCGAGGTTTACGCCGTCAAACACGGTAAGAAAAAGAAAAACATGCAGTGACAACCAAACCAAACCGTACTCAGTTCAATATCTAGACGATAGTTCCGTAAGACAGCTTAAAGACGGGTGCCTTCATTATCCATTACGTTAACATATACCGTAATCGTAAACTTTAAATTTCTAAAGCGCCACTCGAAAGCTAAACGCTGGGCACCAACTTATTCACGAGCGCTGCGTCAAGTCAGAGGGCTTAACATATAAAGCAATAGGCCTACAGAAGTCTTGCGATAACACTGAAGCATTCCATCTGGTCTTCCTTTCTATATAAAAGCTTCTTTAGAGTCCACTACAAGTTCAGTATGCATTATGCAAGCTAACTCTGAATTTTAACGCAGATCTCGAGTTATCAGTTATCTTTAATAGTAGGCCTACTTTGGTCAACAAACAAGTAGGAAAGTAAGCTTAACTAGACTTAAAACAATCATTGCAGCTTTTTTTAACAGAAACTTTACCTGCAGTGCTGTTGAACTGACAATTATATTTGGATTCGAATCCACCTCAAAGCCGTCGCGTAGGAACCCTGGGCAAGTCCTTCACTCGCAATTGCTCATGCGCTTCGGCGTGAAACTCCGATTCAGCGTCCGCGCAGTAGTTGGGAGCGCCTCTGAATGGGCAATCTGGTAGAGGCGCTATAACAAGTGTTCAAATACAATACAATACAATTATGTTCTTTTAATTTTGATATTTCATGCAGAAGACGCCGGGACCTGGAGCCTATGAGAAAACGATTCAGTACCCAATGCCACGGTCTGTCTACCAGATGGCACGCGTTCATGGTGTCTTCTTTCCCAGCGATTTCCATTTGTAACATGTAGCAAGTTTATTAGTTATTTAATTAATTAATATAAGACATGTATAATATATAATTTATTTAATATAGACATCCATATTACTCGATTATGTTAGGGTCCTTCACTTTCCCATGGTCATCCAAATGATCACCGCTGTGAAACAATAGTTTATTCCTACCACCACTTTATTGCATAGAATGATTGTATAAAAACCTGTACTGAGTTTGTGACCTAATATCTCTCAACATCTAACCTACTTACCGAAATTTTTGGTTCTTAATTTGAAATGTCATCGTTTGAAAGTAAACACTAAAGAAGTCACTGGAACAAACTACACACGTCTTTTAGTTAGGCCTACTGCCACAAACATAATCGGAGAAATTCTAGTCATCATAATAATAGCAACACCTCAGACGACCATGTTCATTGAGCTCCGTAAATGACTAGGTGGTGGCCAGCTATAGGCTCAACGACGATGATCGTCAGGGTCCTTTGCTTTCCCATTGCCATTCAAATCAACACTGTAAACTATAGTTCATTCCTACCACCCTTTAGATTTAATTAAATGTACTTTGACATTACAATCGCTAATCGTCAATACCACATCTTTGAGTCTGGCTGTCTAGAACGATTTTCTCATTCTACTCCGACTTTAATGTCATCTCCATCTTCAGCTGAGACAGACTTAAATTGCACTTTCCTTTACCACGCTACCAAACCATAAACCTGTCTCTGTCTGTCTCTCTGTCTGCCTCTCTCTGTTTTTCATGCAGGTTGATTAAGGCAAAACAATAGATAAGAAACACACAAGACATACATAAAGACATTAATTATTTGTATATTTCACTTGAAACAACAAAGAACACCAAAGAATCCATCTCTGTCAGAAAGAGTCATAGCAGAGTGATTTCCAGTTGGGAATATGCTGGTATAAAGGTTGCATTATAATTATCTACTATGATTTGGAAGTGGAAAACTTCATAAAAATCTATGAACAGCATGACATTTACTACAATACCAATGCTACCCAACAGCTACTGGTACAGACCATTAAAACAAAAACAGATTTAATACAACCAAAAAGAAGTATATAACCAAAAATCATATCGTCATTAAACGCAGTATGGTCCCTAATGCACACAGTTTCAAAATAAGAATTAAAATCTACAAATCTTTCAATATATGACCAAAACATTAATTAAGAACATTAAAAATTAGCTCAATTTGCTAAAGCATTAATTCACATTAAGTTCAATGGTTAAATTTACTTAACAACAACAACAACAACTAACAGTTATATATAGTAGGAACCAAATTTTGTTACTTCACTGGTAAATAATCAGTAAAACATAACACAATAAACAATTTTGGAAAGCAGAAGGTATTTTGCGAACATACTGTAATTGGTTTTCAAGATCTTATGGCTTAGAGGGAAAGAACAGCCAAGTCACAGGTTGCTAGGCAACCTCAGTCCCGAAAGATGGAACTTATTTTACAAATAACAGATTATACACCTATAAGAAATAATTATACAGCTTTAAATATTCTCAAAGACATATGCATAAGTGTACTTTAAATAGAAAAACAAATTCACAAACAAGAAAGGCAGTAGAAGGAAGTTAATACAGACCTTTATGAGCTTAGAATCTCACCTTCCACATTTTGTCAAACTTAAAAAATGTTTCTCATATAATTATTTCATTGTAAAATCATAACAGGTAAAGTACAAATTGTAAAATAATGGCAGGCAAAAGTCAAAGCACTGAAATACTAATTTTACCGATATTATGAAAAACAGGACATTACACCTTTTTCATGAGACTAAGAGCCATGTCATGTAACACTTCCTAAGTTTTTGGGGCTCTAGCCACATTGCTAAGAGCGTAGGCTGTTTCTCATGCGCCTCTGTATTAGAGAGAGTGCGGATTGCAGTTCGCTTCCCGATGCTGGCTTATTTCAGAGATTTAAAGCACTATCTCTACACGGGGACCTTAAATAGCGTGGTGCCCATTCAAATAGACAGCAGTGGCAAAGGATCTCACCCAATCAATTCATTGCAAAATGAACAGGGCCGAGGCCATAAGGTTGCTATATAAAAACACGTACATTTACATTAATAAAATGTTCTGGTAGAGTTAAAATTGTTACAAGCACCATGTATTTAAAAGCACAAAGCAATGTTTCAGTTACAAGTAAAATGCCAGTTTTATCGTTTGTCTGCACTATGTACGGTAATTGCAACATGCCACGTAAACAAGACGGTCAACCTTGACAGTTTATCACAACTTTGTCCGCATACACTCACGATTACGTTGGAATTATTTGCCTGCTGTAAGCTTTAGAGGGCGCCTGCACCTAAAGGCTGCAGAGCTTCTTCAGTTTTATTACCTGCTGCTCAGTTTGAACCATACTAGTCAACACCTATTGTTTGTCAGCGTACAACAACGTATGATGGCACATCATGTTTAAAACTCAGTTTGTTACAATATGTTATTATTTGAAATACTACTTCTAATACTATCACTAGCACCACAGCTTTTACTACAACTAGTAATACATGCACAACTGATCTCTCAGTTGATGAGAAAATTCTAAATACAATTTATCAATTTCACTACTCATCCTGAGGTCAATTCCTTTTTGACGTGTACTTCTATGCAATTAACTTCTTCAAATAAGTATTTCTGCAAACTCTGCACTCTCGTATGTACTTCGCTATCACATATCAGTGTTCATTCAGCTTGGTTGGTCAGATCACATGCTGTTTCTTCCTTGGCAAGCTCTAAACTTAACTAGATAAGTATTTCAATTAATCAATCTATCAATATTAGTTTAATTCAACAAATCTAGCTGTCAATGATGCAACTAGTTACAAGTTACAAAGATGAACTGTTAGGAGCCGAGCAACAATTAGATATTAGAGGAGTTCCAACTGAAAAATGCACCAACTAGAAGATTAATCTAATTATCAGAAGAGACTGTCTACAGATGACTACAGTTTCAATGTATTAGTGTTTACGTACTCGAAGTGCATCTCAGAGCTAGTTTCTCATCCAGTATCACGCACTCTGTGCTGTCTGAATGGTAAAAGTACAGTAATGACGGTTTAGACTTGCTTTTTAGAAATACTAATCACGTTAATATTATGCACAAGAATGATCACAATCAAAGCAGTAGAACATCAATGTTAATAGATGTCAAAGTTTCAGTAAATGTTCTCAGTCGAATAAATGCAGAATGTCAGTTGCAAACGTGATGAAACAGAGACGGCAGTTTTCAATTCATGATTCACTTCGTTCATATTGCTACCAGAGCTTCATAAGAGGACTCCCAAATATCAGCATAGTAATCTAAAACAAAGAAATCAACTGCTAACACCATGGACATAACATGCAGCTCTCACTGGTTTCCCTGACAGATTCTACATAAACTTATCAGTAAATTATTTATAACACGGTTGCAACAAGGAATTTCAGTACTTGCATTTCCTACCGATTTCAACCGTGTTACCAACTTTATAATTTAAACATCACAATCATTGGAAACTATAACAATAGCGCTGTAGAAATAATCAAATTAGAAATCAATAGATTTTAAGAAATAATGCAGTAATACCAATAAAGCTAAACCACACTCAACTTCCATTAAATTCCTGCACATTACTGTCTACATCTAATCCTTTACACATCGTAAATCAGTAAAATGACAACTTAAACTCACTGATTCATTGTTAAATTTTTCTTTCTTCAATATACAACTGGTCAGATAAGACCACTGTGAGCTCTGTTTCAAGCCATAGGCTATCTGATCACCTCCATTTTGTTATCTTAAATGCACTCAACTTGTAGATACTGTGTCAAATGTTCTGGAAAAGCTCGCCATTTTGTCTCGCACTGATTTTGTGCTACCACGTCATTATTATGGGCCAGAGAGATGTTTCCGAAAGCGTCAAACTCTATGCATATAAGTTAAAGTATACCCTCCAGCAATCATTTACATACTAGGATGATTTCCTTAAAGTTTCCAATTCATCACGCAGATGATTCGCCTCTTGCACTGCCTAAAAGACAACATTATAAAAGTTTATTTTATTTGCAGAAACATATGAAAAAACTATTCACAAATATCTGGCAGACCAAAACCCAGGAAACAACTCAGGCTACGCCTTTTAGTTAGGCCTAAAACAAACTCACTACTAAAACAAATCAGAAATAGCATTGAGCAGTCTGCAAATAATTAATCAAAGATTTCTCTGCCTCAGCAACTTAACTGGGCAGCAACTTTAGAGTAATTGAAGACGATGTACTTTGTTGGTGTTCTCTTTTACTTCCAATTTACCACCAGCAGATTTCTTTCATGCACTTTAGATTAAATTCTCAAAATTGTAACTCTAGTATTGTATTTGTATTGTATTGTATTTATAAATTTATAAAGCGCCTCTCATGTCAGAGGCGCTAGTATGAATGTCTGAAGACACAAGACACAACTGACCTGCCTCTGTGACTTCAATATCAAATGTGATAATTTGCTAACAGACCAAAACCTAACTCACCTGAGCAGCTTTCTCTTCAGACTCTGCAACTTTTTGGAGCCACTTGCTTTCCTCTTTCTCTACACTCAGCTGCAGCTTGCTTAGCATTCCAGCCTGAGAGCAAAACAGTCAACAACATAATTAATTTAACATTATGATGGCTTCATGGTTTGATAACATACAGACCTTACAGTTCTGCATCAGAAGTTTCAACATAAATGCCTATTGTATCCAGTGAATTTGTAAGTTTATTGTGAAGCCAGTCAATCCACAAGACTAGCACATCTTGCCCTCTTTTGTCTTGGGCCTTTGTCTTGGAACAGTCTTCCAGTACACATATATTCCGCTGCATTTGACTCTGTTCAGCAAACACGTTCAAAATGCACTTTCTTCATCAGTTAAAGTAACGTATGCAGCGTCTTTGTGATACGTGGTATGCCAGAACTGTTTTTCCTCAGAGTATTATATTCGAGACAATGTGATAATTATGTGTAAAGAGGGTCCAGTATATCTGGACCACTTGAAAAGTAGACAGCAGTAATTAGCAAAAACAGAAGTTACAGTAAATCCATAAAGGCAATGATAAAATGCAGACTAACTGTATCTGCAAGGACATCTTGATAGTGCTTCACTTGTTCCTCGAGTGATTTTTGTTCAGCACGGATTTTCTCATATTCATTTCCACTTCCCTTCAACATATTGATAAACAAAATGTAGGAATTTTCATCAATAGCCTAACAGTTCTAAAACAATATAATAGCTTTGTTCGGAAATAAAAAACCTAGTAAATCAAATCAATTGATAGTGAATACTATGTGACACTGATAGGCAAGCCACACAGCCAGGTTTCAGTCCACTCTAAATATCGTGCCATGCAACTCAAGAACTACAGAGAAATGCATTCTGGAAACACTGAGTTAGTAATTCTCAAAGCAGTTAAGACAAAGCAATCACGTTAACGGGGTAGAGTAGCAATAATGTCTTAACTTCCGATCCTAGCCAAGGAAAAATCACATAAACAATCAAGTTTTGCAGCCAAATCTATGCTTGACTAGAAGCCAGTGCAATGATTTAACGATTGGTGTCATATACTCAAACTCTGAAGATTGCGTGATGGTGTTGTCCAAAGAGTTACAGCTAAATTGCAAAATCAAGAAAATACTTCTATAATCAGTATAATCATTGTAAACTTGTCCTAACATTGTAGCAACATTAATTCATCAGGAAATGACAACACTGGTTAAATTAAAAAAATTCTCATAATCTTATCTCATTTTAAAGGTATGTATAGCAACATTGCTATTCTAAACCAGTCTGCTGCTGACGGAAATCCTCTGATGGCTATTCCAAAAGTGAAATTACAAAAGAAAGTTTAAAATTCAGTTCAACAGATGCGCTGTTGGTATATTGGTATACATGTACAGAAATACAGCAGCTGTGCAAAGCAGTGACCAACATCATTTTATGCTATAATCTAAAGTAATATGCTCAAATAAATATGTGACCATATCTGAGAAACCCTCATAAAATGGAGGCAAAATCAAAACTGATGCTGTACTTGATTGGGCTGAAAATGCTGAATAATTAGGCAGAAATTGCATGTTTCTCAAAAATTAGTAAAAGCAACAATTTTTGTATAGACATGTATCTATTCCTGGCCACTTTTGAGAAAATGTGAGTTAAAGTTTACCATAACAATTGCCCTAAGTTACTACACCTGGGGTCGTAAATGTCCATAAATATACCAAATTGGAGCATTTCCAATGCTTCCAAGGCTGACATCAATGAAATCGCCATCAAAATTGTTTGAGACGAACAGTCAAATGACTTGGTCATTTGCATAATAATCGATGCACATGACTTTTAATGTACTAAGGGACATGCAAATTTGTTTTTCTCATCTGTGGGATACACTATTATCACCTTTGTGTTATTACTAATCATATCCTGTCATATTCATGACACACCCTAATAAAATATCAGTTCATTAGAACCTGTAGAACTCACTTTGAGATCAGATACAGAATCAAACACTTCTGTTTTATGTCCATCAGTCAATTCTTCAGAAGCCTTTGGTGATCCAAGATGCCTATCATGATTCTCAAATTCCTGAAACCACACAATTTCCAGTTGTTATTTTCCACATGCAAAAACTTATTCAGCTATCTCTAAAAAAGGTACAATTTATTTTACTGCAGAAATTTCCACGAGTTTGTTTTTCTGCTATCAAAAATCATTATTTTGTATAAGGATATTTTGTACAATTTTCACTGTACATTCAGTAGGCCACTGTGCAATGTGTGCATTCAATAGGCCATTCAGCACAGTGTCGCTTATCACACCCAATATGTTAAATATCTGTCATATTTTTCCCATCCACAGATTCCTGATTTGATATACTAGTATTTAATTTTAAATTTCATCAGTTGCATCAACAAAATTCTTAAAGAAGTCATTTGATTAGATAATAGAACAAGGAAGGAATTTGCATGATAGTCTGACACCATGCAGTAGATAATTGGTAGAAAGAAGGAATCTCGCCTGGCTTACAGGACATAATAAAACACCATGCAGCTGTTGGGATTATTCAAAAGAGGAAATGTGACCTGACTTGCACAATCCAACATCCTGCAGTATATCAGATGATTGAAAAATGAATTTGGCCTGATTTCAAGTCACTAGAGAATGATTTGGCCAAACTAAGGCACCAAAACTCTGCAAACCGGAAAAATTAGCACTTAAGCTAGGTTGCATTTGTATCATGTGTTCATGTAATTATGTACTTTGATATTTAAAAAGCATTGTACTTTGATATTTAAAAAGCATCTTTTACAGAATATCTCTCAGAAAGATCTGGTTCTTTTGTCTTATCCAAAAGCTCTGAATATAAGTGTATGCATAACAAAGAGTATCGGTACCTTAATCTGTGACTGATAGCGGGACAACTCAGACTTTAGTTCATCTATCTCAGAATCTTTTTTGAGCAGAACTTCTTTGTAGGAATTCTGTTCAGCCTGTGTTGTTCCCTGCAGAAAAGATATTCACATTCTATTCAACTAACTTCAGATAAAAGAAAATGCAGGCCAATTAAAACAAACCCTACATCATTAAAATTCAACGGAATCACTGAGTAACAAAAACATCTAATATATAAAGTATTATTAACCCTACATCATTCAAATTCAACTGACTAAGTAAGTAAGTAAGTAAGTATTATTTCCTTTATTGAGAAGCACTAGCAAACGCACAGCACTGTACATAGCAAGATTAATACATTCAAACAAATAAAAAAAAATTTATATATACAACCATAAAATTGAATGAGATGCTTTATTGTACAGAGGAAGAAGAGCTAGAGCTAGTCATAGGGGAAAATGAAGGGCTTAAATAGCCAGATCTAGGGAAAACATAGTTTATTTGTATAGCATCCGGGCAAGGAAGCATTTCTGAGACAGGTTGTCAAACATGGGAAGCTCACGGTTATGGGACCGTGGCCGCAGGGAGTAGCGCGATTGCTTGATCGGCGGCAACAATTTATGCAATACATGACAAGGATTGTGCAGAATACAGGCAAAGAGTCTAGTATCCGCATTGCTGCAGAGAGTCTCAAATGAGGGAGAAGATGGAGGTAAGTACCCCTGGCGTACCAACCTTCGGATAATTCCCTCAAGGGCCTCCCGTTCCTGCACTCTCGCAAAGCCCCACCACACAGGCGAGCAATACAGCATCATACCAACCGTAGTGGCACGAACTACATCAAATAAACTGTCCCCCGAGAGCCCATGCGACCTCAGGATCCGAAGTGCATAAAAGGACTGCCTTGCTTTTATGGTCAGACGTTTAATGTGACTGGAGAACCCAAATTTCGCTGTAAGCTCAACACCAAGAATATTTAGGGTTTGCACTCTTGCGATACCTTTTAGAGGAGGGGGGAACATACCGATGGTACCCCGGGGACGCGTAAAAATTATCTCACAGGATTTGCTTGAGTTTAGCTTGAGGTTGCAACTCTGTGCCCATACACTAATATGCTGAAGCTCAATCTCAGTTGTAGTGATACTTGATGCAGGGACAGCGAGATAGCAATCATCTGCATATTTAAAAATGCGATTGCATTTATTAACTGGTTTTAAGTCAGAGATTGCAACTACGAAATCCATCGGGCCCAAACCCGAACCTTGAATAATACTTGCATTAATTCGTGCCAGAGAAGATATTACACCATTAAACCTAGTGCAATGACTTCGATTATGAAGTAAATTCAAAATCCAATTTAAAAATGTGATCAGGAATTGGGAGAGAAGCAAGTTGTTCGGCTAGATATGAATGTCTGACAGTGTCAAAGGCTTTGGAAAAACCCAATGAGACCAAACGTACATAGGGTTCATAGCATAAGGTTTCAAGGATGAAACCTAACAAACACAACTAATATATACAGTATCACTACAAACGAAGCCATAAAAGTCATTCTTTAGGCATGAAGAGGGCAACCCCCAAGTGGTTAAAATACATACCATTTACCATATTAACAAATATGCCTGTATATATTTTCACAACTGTGTGCAATAGTAACATATGACCCACTAAAGTGCAGAAATTTACATTCATTTAAAATATCCTAATATATATTGCACTTGTTAAGGTAACACATCAGCAACTGTCATAAGCTCACAGGAATAGTTCAGCAAAGTGAGGTAAAAAGCTTATACAAGACTTGGCCCTTATTTCTCATCAACCTTAACTCATTACATAAGCTTTTCAAATAAATATATAATAACAATAATGACTTAGCAGTAGAGAGTGACATGGGGAGACAAACTCGTCCCCATCCCCACCCGGCACCAAGTTAGTCGTCCCCCATCCCCACCCCATCCCGCAGGGTTTGTCCCCATCCCCGCCCCATCCCGCAGGTGTGCTCCCCATCCCCACCCCATCCCCGCAGGTTTGCTCCCCATCCCCACCCCATCCCCGCAGGACGACATCACATTCCCCAAAAAGTTTACACAAATTCAAATTAAAAAATAACAGTTTTTTGCTTACACAACTATTTGTATTGTTGACTGCATTAGTCTGTTATTATCTTATGGACAGTTTGCATTAACCAAGTCCTGACTATTTCTGACTAGTAGGCTTCAGAAACTAATAACTCTCCTTATCAGTTCTCAAGTTCTCAGCATCACCCGGGTTTATTGCCGGCTCATTCCCCATTACAGCGGTATTACCGCGAGAGTAAACATTACCGCGGTATTGCCGCATTTGTCCCCATTACCGCGGTATTACCGCAATTGTTGTCCCCATTACCGCGGGATTTACCGCGTTTCCCCGCGAAAATTCCCCATGTCACTCTCTACTTAGCAGGTATTGTTTCATTTAACACATGTGCAGATAAATAAAACACTGTGGGGCGCGGTGGTGTAGGGGTATGTTCGGTGCCTTGCAGCCGGAGGGTTGCGGGTTCGAATCCACCTCAAGCCGCCGCGTGGGACCCTAAGTCCTTCACTGGCTCATTTGGCTGAAACTCCGATTCAGTGTCCGCGCTGTAGTCGGGAGCGCCTCTGAGTAGAAATCTTGAAGAGGCGCCATAACAAGTGCTCATACATACATACATACATGCTTATAATTTTTGTAAAGCTGCATATAGTGTACAAACAATTGAAGACCATTGAAATGATTGTGGATCACATGAAACACTACATAAAAAAACTACTGCAAAAACTACAATAATGGCACATCATTCACATATTTTTGGTTGACAGCTAATTGCCAAATAAACACTGACTTCAGCGGCAGCAGAGTTCTTTAGCTGTGCTTGCAATGAATGGATTGCAACATCTTTTTCCTTCAGTGCCTGCCGCATGTGATGCACTGACTCCACCGTCTTAGATTTTTCTTCCTGTAGATCCTGTATTCAAACACATAAAACAATCAGTTTAAACAACAGCTACAAAGCAGCAAAACTTGCAGACAGAAAAATACGAAACAAACAACATACGAGCACACATCCTTACAAGAAATACTGCCTTACACAGGATCAAACAAGGTACAAACAGTTGTTCTGATACATGATGACGAGTTCTCTGCCCAAAGGCAGGTCCATTGGCTTTTATGCCACCCGTCGATATCTCATCCACGAGTGGCCTTTTAATGAGGTGATTTCCCGTTGCCTTCCTCACAGACAATTGTGAGTGAGCAACTTGTCCAGGGTCGCTACACAGTGGCTTGAGGTAGATTCGAACCTGCGACCCTCTGGTTAGTAGGCAAAGAATATACCACTACACCACCATGTCCAGATACACTGCATACACTGCACTGCTTAAACCACCTAAATTAGTGGTAATTTTAGTCACAAGGCAAATGTTGTAAGGTCCAATGGGTGGTTGACCAACACAGAGTCACTTTACACCAGCACCTTTTTATAACATGGTTTTATGACACCATATCAAAGACCACCTTACAACAAGGCTGTGTTACAATCAATAAGGTCTGTTTCTAAGGCAACACAAAATTTTGGCTCCACATACCCAACCATGTTATACAATAAATGTCTTATAATGAATGTCTAGTGTAACTTTGTCTTTACGGAAGGGCAGAGTGTACACTTGCTAGAAGTTTAAACAATTACAGACTCCATTTTTGCACTATATACTTCAAAACATAGTGGCTGTAAAACACATTTAATTGTTGAATTGCTATATGGGTACCCAGAGCAGTGTTTCTCAACGACGTCTCTGTGTAAATAGTACTAACTTTCTTGGGGTCTCTTGCACTGGGAGCACCTCTGATTGATGCAGCACTGTCAGTGGCACTATATAACTTTACAGATACAATACAATACAATAAAACTGCTGTGCAAATTTGTTATGCTAAAGGCAAGCCTCATTGTTAATTCTGCTATGGTCCCCACTTGACTGATCGTGTCATTAAGCTATATCAGAGACATCAGCAACATCTTTCAACTCAGCAGTAGCATGTTGAATGCATGAACTTAGAAAATGCTATTCCATAGTCACTGTCTGTACAACAGATACAGATAGACTTTTCAGATCTTATTGAATATTACTTCAAGCTATAGTTTAAAAAAAGCAAAGAAACTATAAACAAATTCAGTTAGCAATAATGTTGACTTTCTATACATTCCAATTTCTAATCTAATCAAAAACAAAGACAAGCTAATTAACTAAAGGCTAATCTAGAACATGCTAATGGTGCAAGAGTAAAAAAATTAGTGCTCATATATCAAGTCAAATGAATTCAAGCACTTAGAGAAAACCAAGGCATAATATTTATGGTTAATTCAATTTACAAGGGCACCGTTTTCAGCCTCTAATGGTTTAATGCTAAAGCCACACACAGAGTAAACCTTTAACCTAAGCACAAAAATAAATGTATGTCAAGTAAAAAAAAGTATTTTATTATTTGCTGCTATTGACATTAGTTCTCAGTAGACTGGTCTTGAAATGTAATTGATTCACAAAGAAAGCTGAGCTGAAGTCAAACTAAAAATGCCACTACCATTCAACAACAATGATGCCTGTTCATCAATAAATCCTTAAATATAATTTTGTTGCTAAGTAATTTATGGGTTTCCTGAACTTCTACAGAACATCTAAGAAAACTCCAATTTAAACAGAAACAAGAGCACATCGAAGAAAAAGAAAAACCAAGGTCCTACATGTAGAGAATTTTCACGCT
This sequence comes from Aporrectodea caliginosa, assembly GCA_020284085.1. NCBI lineage: Eukaryota > Metazoa > Annelida > Clitellata > Crassiclitellata > Lumbricidae > Aporrectodea > Aporrectodea caliginosa. Next base: position 776,329 of record JACEVL010000178.1, on the reverse strand, counting down.
GGTCCAACAGTGACTGCAATATCTCAACCTCGGCAGATTTTGTGTCCAGTTCAAGTACCAGCTGAGACATATCCCACTTGGACGTCTCGTGTATCCGTGTCATAACCATCACCTCTTTCCGATCTCCAGAACCAGATGCTATTGAAGACGGGTCATCAGCTCTAGTTTGTTTTACAGAGTCAGTAGATGCCACAGAAACAGGACCACTGAAATCATTTGCTACAGTCCTCTGCTAAAAAGAATTACCATAGACACATGCAGAAGCCAGATAGATGACAGTTAACAAATACTACTAAAACAAAACACAATCAATAAAACAAATCCAACTCAACAATCCAAACCCATGCATGGAAAGCACTAATACAATAAACAAAACGCAGTATAGATAACTTCAGAAACTAACAGAAGATAATACGCATTCATGAAACAAACTAGGGCAAAGTTAAACTGATACAATAAAATCTTGCTGAAACCCACAGATCCAAAATTAGTGATTCAGTTAGACTTCTACTAAACATATTTCATTATAAGGCAAAGGGTGCTTCAAAAACCAATGCCAAAAAGCAACAGAAAATAACTTCACATAACACAGGTTCATCAAAAAATTATATAAAATAATAAGCCAAAACTAATTTTAATTATTTAAACTGTGATTATATAAATATCTAAAAGTGCTGTATAGAGCACAACACAAAGCAGAAAACTACTAGAATGAACATTCCATTACCACTAACGGTATATAAGTGACCAAAACAGAAAGCCAGAATGTAATACAATTATAAAATCCCCATGCCACAAAGTTAATTTTCACACATACTTAATGCAATAGAACAATAACAAAAACACATACTGATGCACATGTACAACAGAGCATTTAACTACTTCAACTCTACAGAAGAGCTCACATTTATCACAGTTTTATTTATTATGTATTACCGTGAGCAGCAATCTGCATACCATTTAAATCAACCACTCTTGACATGTACCAGTAAACACAGCAAACACCACCATAACATAAATGAAACAATGCTCAACCCAATAATAACAAGCATAGCACTAAAGTGCACTAAGCGAGTCACAACAAGCGTGTACTAAAGTGTACTAGGCATGTACTATTATAATGACGTCTGTTGACCTATCCAAAGCATTATATTTATGAAACTTTACGTCATATAGGTCAAGATAATATAATTAAGCACAGAAGTAAGTAGATGATATTTTTAAAATGGGAACTTAAACACGTGATGGTGAAACAATCACAGAGAAATAAATTTGCCACTTAGTTGAGGAATTAGATTCAAATGACGACAGTTTAGAAAAATCTGACAATAAAAGACTTTTTGATGGATCAAGTGACAAAAATACAGTGGCCTTGTCAAAGGAAATTTCGACTTTGACATGAGTTCACAGATGGCATTCGGTATATGTTGTCCGAAATGGAAAGTGGGATGGAAATATCAGACAACTTGGGTGAGATAGATTGGCTGAGCAGGCTTGAGATTTTCCTGTTTCACCCACAAATCTGGGCAGGTGTATGGGAAGAGGAGATAAAATGCTAAAGATTGATGTTAACATCATGTCTTTATGTCAAAAACTGATCAAGACATGAGAAGTATAAAATTGCTGACAATTCATATAGTTCCTTATTTTTCCTTCACCCTTTATGACTATAATCTAATAAGTAAAAAATTACAACTCCTTCATTTTAGAAAGTATTTTCAAAATTTCTTGTAATTTTTTGGCTGGCTTTAATTTATAAAAAATGTAGTGTTCACTTTATACATGTTGTCACTAAACATATTTTAATATAGGGACTCGAACATATAAAATAAGAAAATTAGGGAGGGGTACACCCCAACTTTTTTTGTCTAACTCTAACATCTGTTGACCTATCAAAAGACGAGAAGGAGATAAAATGCCAAAGAATGATGTTTACATAGTGTCTGTAGGTCAAGAACTGACTAAGATATCACAAGTTCAAAATTGTTTACTTTAGAGGTCGTTAAACGATAAAATTGCTCCTCGTCAGGCCCTAAGTGATAAAATTCTTCTCATTATTTAAGAGTTAAATCATTATACCACAACAAACAATTCTGAATGGGCTATTCCCTTAATTATAGTCATTTTGGGAACTAGAAAATGCATGATCAGTTTTACGCTTAATAAAATTTAATTACACATATGGTATCAAGTCCAGTACTACTAAAACTTATATTGATATAAAAGGATTATAATATTAGTGAACGCAATCAAGCAGTTTTGCGTACTAAGCTTAAGTTCTAAGTTTGAAGCTTAATAAAACTTATTTTATCGCATTTTAATTTAATTTTCAGGAAATCAACTACTGAACCACCCCAGCATTTTGAGTAAGAAATTTGCGTAAAACCTGAGCAGCCAGTAGTTCTTCCTCCAGCTGCTTGATGCGAGTATTCTTCTCGCTTATGAATGTTTCTAGTTGGGAATTTCGCTTCAGCTGCGAGTCATTCAAGCCATCTGTAGATGTTTTCGCCATTTTCAAAGCATTATACTCCTAATAATCAAATATTTAAACAAATGCTTGATTCCAGAGAAAGCAGTGTGATGTTCAATCATTGCTCATACCACATAAATCATAAATATGCAAATCCCCATCAGAATATTATAATAGCAGGATGGTATAACAAAAGAAATCACAAATGACTCAGAAGGATGAGGTAAAATGCACAAAGCATAATAGATGAAAATAGTATGTATGAAGATTGAAGAACCAACCCATGAAAACGTCAAACAGGCAAGAGAGAGATATAGGATACGTGATTGCAGATTGCTAAAAACATGAGTGTGCTAATGTCTGGAACAGTTAAAACAAAACTGTTCTTCAGACAACCAATCTGACACTGAAAACAAAAGAATTCCAACAAAAACTTCCAATTACCTTAAACAATGTTCTATGCCAATCTTATTATCAAGATAATCATCCTCAGCATTAAACGATAAACTCCACCTCAGACAATTCCTTCTCATTCACACAATTTGATGAGTGCATATAAAATCAATCTCACGTTGGTAACTTTCTTGAGCTGATTTAGAGCATCGGATGAGCGCTTCTCTGCCTGCTCCGCCTGTTGCACACAAGTCGCCAGATTGGAACCAAGTCCTTTGTTCAAAATTTCAAGGTCCTGTAAGAAGAACTGGTCAAATTCCAATCAAAACTGTTTAGGTTTCCACTTAACAACTGATGACATGTTAGCATAAACATTAGACAACTCTGTACTCATTCACGCTCAACAATCACCTTGGCAGCCTGAGTATCAACTTTAGGCTGCATTTCATTGACCTTGTTCAGCAGACTGGACTTTTGGCTGTTGCAATTTGGCTGTTGCACATTTCAGCAACCTTAACCTGAGACTTTGCATATTATTACTGGTGGGGAGATTCAACCGATGATAGAGCACTTTACTTTTTTCAATGCAAATACCACATTAACAGCTTCGACACCATTTGACTAGATTAGCTGGAAAAAAAACTATTTAGAAATGCATTCCTAACACAAGTCATTTACACAAGAAACAGAGTCAAATTTGATATTTCTGAAAAAGTTAGAAGAACATTCTCCTTCAAGTGCCTACTAAAGAGATGGATAGTTAAGGAAAGACAGGTCACTTTACAAACCAATTTATCTTTCTGTAGAGATCTCAGCTGGTCTCTAAGATGGTTAACTTCTGATCCAAGATCAATATTTTGTAGCCGTTTCTCCATTTCTGACAGGGCTTCCATTGTCTTCCAATTCCTTCTCCTTAGATCCTTGTAAGTGTATACAAATATAATGCTGTACACAACTGACCACATAATGCATATGCAGTGTGCAATTAATCGCATAATGCAAGATGTATAACGCATAATGCTGTACACAACTGATTATAACTACGGTTGGCAGATCTTACACATAGAAGACAATCTCTAAATGTCATATGTTACAAATCATTGACAGTTCTGATATACAGCCTCAGTCTAAGCGCTAGAGTGGGCAGTCCCTCACTGTTTTGTGTATAAACCCAATGTATTCATTTATAGCCATGTTCAAAATGAAGGTGCCAGCATAATAGAAAAGGTGAAGTCATTCTTCTGTGGTCAGACATCAAATTCTGGAGCTCAATACCTTAACATGAGAAAATGATTCAGATCATGGTAGAAAATATTATCCATTACAAGGCTATGACCTGCAAAATCTGTGCAATTGTTTATACTATTCATAGATTTGCTGTTAAAGGTCATCAGGTTAAGTTAAGCTTAGACTGCAATGAAGTTCACTAGTTTTAAGCCTAAAATTGGTCAGAAATCATTAATTAAAACCTACATATCAACTCACATCATTTTTCTGGATCTGCCTGTTAAGACTATCTTCCAGTTTCATTATTTGTACCTCGTGGTCTGAGGGGTTTGTTCCATGCTCTAAACCTCGTTCAATTCTGGAAATACAAATATCATGAATCACTCCTCTAAACCACATGCAGTCACTGATCATGGTTGAGAAATATACATAATGGTCATTTTTAACATACTATCACCAAATTGCCATTTCAAAAAGCAACCAACAGTAAAGTAAAATACAACATATTGTAAAGTAAAAAATAATTTATGTAATATTATAATCATATTCGTTTATTGCAAAATGACTGTCAACAAAATGCAACAGACTACATAAATCAGGAGAGGGGCAAGTTACACCTAGTGAACAGTTTTAAACAGCATATTGTATTGTATTGTATTTGAACACTTGTTATAGCGCCCCTTCCAGATTCCTATTCAGAGGCGCTCCCGACTACTGCGCGGACAAATTTTGGCAGTTTCACGCCACGAGCGCATGAGCAAATGCATGACACTTGCCTTGGGTCCCTATGCTAGACATACGAGCTTACAGTTCTTGGTTTCATACAGTGATATATACAGTGATATGAAGTCTCTCGGACAAATGTTAGCAGTTACTTCCACAAAGAACAGAATAACAATCCCTTAAGCTAGCTAGCTCTGAAAGGCAACCATGGGTATGAAGTGTTAGCAACTTCATTTCTCTTAACCTCTGCATATGATGGCCTTCTCCCTTGTCGCCTAATCTTCCAAATGAAACTACACACTATACAGTCTGTGTCCTCATTAGAGCCAAGTTGGCTATGACATGCGTTCAGCAGAAATCTTGAAACAAATTTATGCCCTGATGGCAATTTGAACCTACAACCTCTTGCTTGATAATCTAGCATGCTAACCTCTAGACTATTGTCCACTCCTTGCTATAAACCACAGTTTACTGTAATCATACACTAAAACATTTTAAAATAAATTTATGTCAACCACTTGAGGGATTTGTGTGAGATTTATAGCCTTGCATAAGTTGCATAACAAAATTCATTTAGTACTCTCAAACACATAAAGATTTCTGAAAGCACAGTCTGTTAAATATACTAACATTTTCTTTGGATCTTTGTGGTCGGTCTGTTTCTGAAGATCGGTAATCTGATGCTGCAGTGAAATTATCAACTTCTCCTGGTCCTTTCTCAACCTTTCCAAATCCTACAGAAGACAGGACATTTTTCTAATCACTTTCTCTTTCTGAAGAGATCTCACCTTTGCAGGCTATCAAACTGACAAAAGTCACATTCAATCTCAATTCATGAGAACATATTCACCCCTAGTATAAAAGTTGGCAAGTTTGGAATTCCATACAACTGACCATAATACCATACTACAAACTTATCAGACATTGCGACATTCCACAGTGCACAAGTGGGCATTGCCAGACATCGCCATGGGTGAATTGAAAGCAGAGAAGTTGGCCCATGCAAGGATGCCTGTACAGAATTTGACACGACTAGCACCATGTCCTCAATTGATCATCCACTTCGATCAAGACCATCTAAACCCCAGCCTTATATGATGAATGCCTTATTTAAATTCAATAAAGGACCTAGAAACAGCAGCGAAATGGGGTCAACCTGAATTGCTGATTTAGTTATAGTATTTGTACAATTTGTCTGTTCTACTGTAATTTCAAAATTTTATCTAATTTTGGAAAAACAACTGTCAAAATAAAAAAATTAGAAATCTTTTACTTTCACAGCAGATAATATGTAGATGCAATGTCAAAAAATGTTATATTTAAAAGTGTTAAAGTATTAAGTAAATAAAAATATTACGCACCCCTTTTTCTCTCTCCACAGAATGTAGTTGTGTCACAAGAGACTCAGCATTTTCTGATTTTCCTTTTGCATGATTGGCCTTTTGCAATTCCTTCTCCATTTCAGAAAGTGCTTCCATCGCCTTCCAGTTTCTTCGTCTAAGATCCTGAAAATGGATTTAATAGTTCCAAATATTAGAATTTTACCAAGTGGCTTAACAACATGATTTGCTATTAACTAATTCTGAGTCAAATTACAGATATACCCGGTAACCACATTAAATTATCAGAATGGTATTGCTTTAGACAAAATAACAATAGCATTAACCACAACCACTAGACAACTTCACTTAGTTTCCACTCAGTTTCGCTTCATAACAGATACTTCAATAAAAACAAAACACCTGCATCCAAAATCTAACAGTCAAAAATCACAACCACAAACAAATGAAAACAAAACTTATTGCTAATCCGTGCTTTCAGTAACTTCAAAAAATTTTCATGCGTGAATAATTATGTTTAAAGAATCCACTAAATATTGGGCAGAAACTTTCCATTAATTCATTCATATCAAACATTTATATAGCACCTCTTCAAGAAAACTACTCAGATGCGCTCCCAACTCCAGCCAGCTAAAGAGAACAAACTTAAGGTGAGAAAAGAACAGAGGAAGAGAGTCCTGGGAAAAGGTGAAGCTCCAGAGGAAGATCATTTCAGGTCAAGGGACCACCTCTGAGAAAGCACAATTCTGCCTAAGAGGTATGGACAAAAGGGACAAGGAACAGGCCCTGTTCAGATGAGCGGAGAGATCGAGAGTCTCTGGGACTGAAGACAGGGCAACAGAGCTCGTGAAGGTAGGCAGGAGCGAGGCCAAGTAAGCGGCGCCAAACTAGGACAGCTAATCCATACGCAATCCACTGCTCAAAAGCGCGCTTGTACATATTAGCTTAGCTTATGATGTAAAGTATAGAACTCCTTTGTCTGCCAACAGCTAATCCAACTGACTTTCTTTGGCATTACACCAGGTAGTATGCACAAACTCATAACCACATATGCTATAATAAAGTGATATTTTATTAGATAAAATGAGAAAAAAACTCTGAGTTACACTTCTCACTTACGTCATTCTTTTGCCTCTGTTTTTGCAGCAGTTCTTCCACTTCTCTGACCTTTTTATCAAGGAATGCAGTACTATCATCCATGGAATCCTGTTCAGTGCCATTAGTAACTCTGGACAAAACAGAAAACTTTATGCCACAAAATAAACAGATGTAGCAAAAAAATTTAAAACATTTCCACAAACAAACATTTAAGCAATAATTACTATCAACATTAACTGAATTTAATGACGACTTTTTATGACACTTCTAAGACTACTTCAGTTAAAAGAATAATAACATTGAAGAAGGGCAATTCAGTGAATGGACATAATATCTTCCTTTAATATAAGTCAAAATACCCAATTTCAAAATAGAGATTTCATGTGATAAAATAGATCTACTTAAAAACACACTCAATGTGATGAGATCTGCACTCACTATTTCAACATTGCTTCCTCTATGGCTCACTGCAAGCAGTCCCAGCCACAATTAATATGATAATGAAGATAATGTAGCTGATAATGACAACAATGATGATGATAAAACGATTACAATTTAAAATAACAAAATCATTTTACAAAACTGTTAGATGAACTTACATGCCACCTTGAACATTAACACAGCTTGGTGGAGGAGCACTGACATTTTGCTGTTTTGTTAAACTGACTTTCTCACAAACAACAGGCTCGTTTACAGACTGTATGCTGTCACCATGCGACTGTAACAACTGTAAAAAGAACAACTGTAATGTAGAACAACTAAACGTAACACAGAACTACTGGTAGACCGCATCCATTAAGGGCATAATTCACACTTTTAATGTACCATTTTACTTGTTGACATTATCTTCTAAAATAATATTTTCAAATATTTATACACTTATGGCTGAACGATGAAAAATCAGAAGTCTATACACTGACATACATCACAAGCAGTCACTTTTTATAAGCTAAAGCCAGCAAGGAATGACAACATTAATGGCTTGCATGACTTGCATTCAGGATGATAAGATTCTCTCAACATGCAGATGTGCTGTGACTTACTGTCATAAAATTCACATAATTTCACAGGACACTTTAAAATTTTAATATATATACATGTATATAATACTGATACAAGAATATTTACATCTATTTTGCTATCTTTCTCCAGAACCTCAGCATATACTTCTGCAATCTGACTTCTAACAAAACAAACAAGCACTAGGCTCTCCTCCTTGACTAAGCCTTCCAAATTCTGGAATAATATGTCATAAAGTAAAAAACTTTAAGGCCAGTGCAAACTGAAAATTTTAATAAATACTGATACAAGAATATTTACATCTATTTTGCTATCTTTCTCCAGAACCTCAGCATTAAGTTCTGCAATCTGACTTCTAAGGGAATGAACAAGCACTTCATTATCCTCCTTCATCTTTTCCATTTCCTTAAAAATGAAGAAAACATTAATCAGCATAAAATGTAACATTTAAACTTCTAACCAGAAGGCATTCAACATTAAAATTCAGCTTGCGTAAAAGCAAGCTCACACTGTGATCAAATTATGCACACAAATTGTGAGCATAATCCCTACAATAAAATATATTTACATATTAATGCACAAGAAGCTACTAATACAAAGAATAAAAGCAGATGAAGAGGTGCCTTTGTTTATTTGCTTGCTCTCAACTCTTTTTGGACGCTGATTTCAAATATGAAATTGAAATTTGGCTAGCACGTCTTTTTGAGGTACGCGTCGCATAGTTCATACTGCAAATGTACCGCATTATCTATCGGTTATGTATAACCTCACTGATGCGTACCTAAAAACCTGACAAGCTAGCCAAATTTTGATTTCATATTTGAAATCAGCATCAAAGTAAGAACAAATGTGAAAGCAAATGCCTGGCATTGTGTGATACTGTTTTGATACTTTGCTTTCGCTTACAGTATAGGCCTATATGAGCTGAGAATTCGCAATTGTGTACTCTTCACTGAAGCGTAGCTGAAAAACTAGACCTGCCATCCAAATTTCGATTTCATATTTGAAACCAGCATCCAAAATTTAGCTAAGAACAAGCACAAAATCCTATTCTTCATACATTTTTAATATGAGTTGAGAGTTCGCAATTGTGTAGAACCTCACCTATGCGTATAAAAATCCTGACGTGCTAGCCAAATTTCGATTTCATATTTGAAATCAGCGCCCCAAATTTAGCTAAGAACAGTTCTAAAGTTCTGAGCAGCAAACAAAAAATATTATTTTGTTGGTAATTGATCTAAGGCCTAAAAATCTATTTAATTTCTTCTGCTTGGTGACAGGGCAACTGTGGAAAGTTTAGTCAACTGTCTGAGTCAAATTTAGTTCTATCACATCAGTGTGTTTGTACAGGTAGTATTCTAATGGTAAACAAATCTTTCAGAAAACTATTCCCGGTGGCATAGCGCCTAACTCCTCTGGCCCTCTGGGTCATGCTGCTTTGTTCATCGCTAGCCTTAACACTACTGTATGACCGGGTTTGGGCTGGGAGCGCTCCTGAGTAGACAGTCTTGAAGGGATGCTATATAAAATTACAGTAATAATATTAACATCTTATACAGAAACTCGTTAGTTCCACTACAATAAGGCAAACTATCAACTGAAAGTCACAAATATATTTAAATTTGTACTGCAACTCAGTGCGCCTGTGGTATTCTAAGGATAGATACGAAAACAAATAAGCAAAAATAACCTGCTTTGCAACCATTTCCTCAAACTGGTCTTCAAAATGCTTGATGTTAGATTCCAGCGAAGCATCAATACTGTCATCACAAGGTGCTTGCAACAGATTCAGTTTCTGCTTTGCTTCATTTCTAAATGATGTTCTACAATCATGGCAATCACTGAATTGGATGAATCCTTCAGAAAACTTTCAGTATGAACACAGAAACTTCTTCATGCCACTACAGTAAAGCAAGGAATCAAATGATGATTATTATTATAATTATTATTATGCATGCACCCATTAATTGCAACTGACTGAGCACCAACTGATGGCACTGACAATTGTGAGTGAAGAAATTGCTCAAGGTCCCTACACACAAGTATGCAATAACTGAGGCTCAAACCCATACCCTTTGTGTTACACGGCAAGCACTCTAACCACTTGTCCAGTCCACCAGTCCCACTGCTACATAAACTCAGCATTTTAGAAAACGCACCAAAACAACCAATTTTAATTTAACATGTGCTTGGTGTAGCAGGTCCACATCCATAGCACAAGCAACACTGAAGAGTTTTGCAAAGTGGTGCAATTAATTATATATTATATTACAAAAGTGGCCTGTAGTCTGAATATGTACATGTATTTGTGTGTTTCCATAGCACCCCTTCCCTTTAGAGCAACTCTCAAATGCAGAACCAACTCATCACTGATCTTTAGTACCGTATTTTCTGGACTACAAGTCACTCCTTTGTATAAGGCGATGTGATACACAAGTGGCAAAATTTCTGTAAAATCAATGCCGGCGGTCTGTATACTGCGAAGGCGGCAGATTTGAAGAGGGGCACAAGGCTCTAGCAGCACATCATGCACAGGTCTGGTAATAGCAGTAATACCTCAACGCGTTGCAACGCATGGCTGGTCTTAGTATAGCCAGCCGAACAAGTAAACAGATACGGGTGCCAAGTTGCCAACTACCCCGGTCGCGCAGATGACTAATACACCACTGTAGCTGGCCAACACATCTTCAAATCCACAGCGTTTTTAGGCGACAGAAAGTCTGTATTTAAGCTTTTAAAATTTACTTAAAATAATATGCTGATTCGGACGGGTTTTCGGGCCTTCATTTAAGGGCCCGGGCCCTTCGAACGGGGGCCCGTTGACAGCCCTACTTGTTATAGCGCCCTTCAAGATTTCTACTCCCGACTTCAGCGCGGACACTGAATCGGAGTTTCACGCCGAAGCGCATAAGCAATTGCGAGTGAAGGACTTGCCCAGGGTCCCTACACGGCGGCTTGAGGTGGATTCGAACCCGCGACCCTCCGGCTGCAAGGCACCAAACATACCCTACACCACCGCACCCCACGCATGTGCTAATAGCGTCCATAACTATATGGCCATTATTAGCAAATACTTGCTAAAAATAATTTTGTGTTGAAATCATATTTTATGCACTTCTAAAATAAAAATTGTAACATTTGGTGTTTGCTGTGCTTTTACAATAGTTTTAGCAATTTTGAAATTAAAGATTACGACTGTTTATGATTTTACAATGATAAGTACTTGGTTCTATACCTCACGTAGTTTAAAGGATCCAAAGATTATATATTGACTGAGAGAAAGGCACTTAGATATGAAGCAGATGAATCAGTTCAGCACCCTTATATAAGTCACTACCCTCATGTAAAAAAACCATGTCTAATAGCCTCAGAAAAAATGTTATTAAAACAGATATAGTTCTAACCCAGCAGTGGTTTTTAGTTTTGCATTTTCCTCCATCAAAGCTTGAACAACACGTGACTGTTCAACAGCCTCTGATTGTACGGTATCCAAGCGTGTCTGAAGTTGAAGTCGCTCCTGTTCATGCACCTTGAACGACATCTCTAAGCGACTTATTTCCTGAAGCTAGAAACAACAATTTTGTCTCAATGACAGCGAATTTGGTAATTTGCTAGGACTTGACTTTATCAGTATTGTAAAAGTGCAGGTCACTGCACATACCCTACAGATAGCATGTTATACAATATGCAACTGTTTCATTATACTGCAATAGACAGGCAATGTAAACTGATATTTACCGAATAAAAACCTCACAACAGCATATCAAAGTTCTATTTCAAATCACAATCACTTTAGAGTAAGTTGGAAAGAAGGATAATTTTATGATGCTGATAACAGCTGCTTAACACTTTAATGATGAGCTGCATTGGTTTCCCAGTTGCTTTTAGTACGCTCTTGTCGTTAAAATGTTAAGCTGTCATGTTTGACTAGAACTGCTTCACATGCTAGAAGTCTTAAGCAGCAAATCAATTGTCTTTTTGGGTGACCTGCTTCGTAGTCTGTGATTGCTGACTTTTCTTCAGGTTTTCAGATTTCTGCTGTTCCAGTGCAAGCTGATCTCGTAGCTGTTTGACCTGAGCTTCTGAGGAAGCTACAGTCAATTTTTCTGTTACAGTAATAAAAAATATACAGTAACATAAATGTACACTCCTTAAAATCTCCACATCATTAATTTAGTAATACTGGCTAACGAATTTACATTGTTTTCCATCTAAACAATCTCTAAGGCAGTGGATAAGATATTAGAGCACTTTGGCTAAATTGCAATGCTGGGTAAGCCTTTGCTTTGGCAAAGAAATACAACACATCTGACATTTAACCACAAGCTGCATTGTAAAGAGTTCTGTAGAAGAACTAACATGGTACACTGTTACTTTGCAATTGTTCAAACCAGAGTTGGAAAAAGTGAACAATTAGTCATCTTAATTTGCCAATATAAAACTAGGTAGTTTCCAGTTCATAAAATCACAAGGCCAAAAAAAACATTTAAGATCAAAGGTCAACCAAGTATCAAAAGGACAAGAGACCAAAGTCAAGGATAAAAATTATGAGCATGCAATAAAACCAGAATACAATGGCACTGCATTACTGAGTTTGCCATTACAATAACTTTGAATGTTAAATTGGAAAACTGTGGAGATGTGCTCGCATGACTACAAAAGAAATTAATGCAATTCCATGTAACTGTGAAATTCATGCATGTAGCTTACAAACTTAACTTAAATTTTAAGTTTATGCTATTGTCATTGGTAATTATGGTAATTATCCTGCATAGTACATTTTGATCACTTGTTCCTCATGGTAACAGAAAATAGAGACAAACTTTATATAACACTGTAAAATTTGCTCTGTTAGTAGAGTCTATTGCAGACGTCACTGAAATGCTAAAAACTAAATATCCTCAACAATGATATGCTCTAAATAACCTTCACCAACTTTCACAACCCTAAGTTTTGTTAAAGCGTGCTTAATCTCTGTGGTTGAAATGAAGGTGAAGTCGTTGTATTGAAACTTGGAACTTACATCAAGTCCTCACTAATCGCACTTTCTTTTTCACTTACTTAGAAGCTGTGGACATCAACTGGTAAACAATAATTATACAATATCATAGGCTATTAATTCTATCAATCAGCCACATCAGTTACCCTTCTGAAGTGATGTCTCCAGATCTTTGATCGCCTTCTTCAGAGTTTCAGCAGAGTAATCTTCATCCTTTTTCTTTAAAAGCAAAACATTGAAATTTAGAACATTCAGTACTGTCCTGACTCAAGTACAGCAAAGGTCAAAGTATTCGATGACCAAGTGGAAAACCTAAGCATAATTTTTTTATGAGAACTGAACAAAGAGGAAGGAAGTAAATCATGAGACATGTTTGAACAATCTCTCATTGCAAAAACACTTCAGTAATTTCACCACTAAGCACCAATATAACAGCATAACAAAACATAACGCTTTTTATTGCACCCAAATCAAACATCAGTGTGCAACAAACATAAATTCAAAGTTAAATTGGAGGGGAGGACCAGAAGGGATCAAAGTCAAACTAAAACAGGGCCACCTATGTACCAAGAGGCGAATGATGGAGGCTGAATAACAGATACCATGTTAAATATGTTGGAAGCATCGATAGAATTAGTGATTATAAAGACTTAACTAATTAAACCATAGAGCTAGTTATAGATAAGCATTTTTTTTAATCTAAATGTTAGGGTTCATTCAATATGATAAAATAAATGAGGGTTCATTAAATATTATAAAATAAATGACCAGGCAGGTCTCTTAATACTTTTACAACTGAAATCAGAAACAAAATAAAGCTTCATATGGTCACATTCAAATGTTACCATTCATGCATAGTTTAGCAATAAAGCAGAAATGACCTTTTTTGAACTGGAGACAACATTGAATCCTTTGCTTTCCAATGCTTTCATGAGTGTTTTGCAATCTTGTTCTGCAATATCTCCATTCTCCAGCATCTTAACAGTCGTGCTGACAGCATCTGATACAACAAAGACTCCCCAGATCATTAAAAGTTTACAATCAAACCTAGTCATATGCAAAACAAGTACAGTAAAAGTCAAAGAACAAGCATTCTGGTTACATGCACATTTGCCTAACAGGCATCCCAAGACTACCAACTGAACACAAAGAAATAGCTAAACCATGGACTATTTATTAATCTTTATTCACGACATCTTGCATGTTAATCTCTCTTTAGATCTGTCTCTCATTTACACATGAATGGATGGCACAAGTGGCAATCTCCTATACAGCATTTCCCACTGCTTTTTCAATTGCGGATGTTGATGACACAAATCATGTCTATTTAGACTTTCACTCTATTGTTATTTCTGTATTTACTTAATATTCAAAAAGTTGATAATCTTAACATACACCTAACATAGGCCCTCGAAATGCACGATATCAAGTATCACTGTTCCTACTCTGTGCAAGTAAACTAGCTGCTATTATCATGTATGAGTTGGAGGAATCAAGACCAAAGTTTCTAAAGATCTTCGAGTTAACAAATCAACATTGGGAAATTTCTCAATTATGGGCAGAGGTTTTGATGCAAGACCTTGATATCCCTCTGGGATCTACCCCTGAAGTCCCAGGACTGCTTTTTCCAGCTGCTATGATCCTAGGCTAGCCTATGGTTCATTAATACAGCAGCATTTCACTTCTTGCCTGTGTGTGGTACACAACAAAATGGGCAGGATTGCTTGTATGGCCATTGGCCATATGTCCATATGTCCTTATCTCCTTGTTCTCTCTCAATTGTTAGGTCTATTTACTGAAGAGCAGACATAACCATAATCTTCAGACATCAAAAGCACTAACAACAACTACTGATAATGACAACATCAGTTTATTTGAAGCCTTCTCTTCAAAGCAAAATGTCAGGCACGGGTACTTTTTCCACTCAACTTATGACAGAATATTTCTCATTTATCGTTAAACACTTGAAGGATTGACCTTTCAACAACTGTCACCTTAGTTGAACCAAGTGTTCGACTTTGTTATCAATTGCACATAAAAACAATCATGACACAGTAGGCCTACTTCTGAATATCTAAATATCAGGGCAAATATTCTTTAGCCAGAATAACTTACCTTTAAGATCTCTTCTTGCCACATCTTGTGTTTTGTTAAGTGTTTCCTGTTCCACTGTATGTGATACATTAACATTGATAGCCTTGCCATCCTGTTCACTGCCTACTTCAACAGCTTTTCCCTTCCTTTTCTTCTTCTGGCTGGATTTCCCAGCTGGTGGCGAAGGTGTGCTTCTACCTTCAGCCTTTTCCCTCAAAGCCTCAACATCACCAATAACGATAGTTCCAGACAAACGGCGTCCCTCTTCCTGCTGCTTCTTATCCAATTCATCCACAGGAGCATGTCTTGGGTGGAACGTCTCGGGGACACTTTCTGCCTCAATTACGAGACTTTTTTCATCTTTGTTCATGAGGATAGATCGACTTGGGTGACTGGAAAGACCCAGCTCAGGAGTAGATGACCGCTGAGACAGCAGGTCACTATCCGGCTCAATTGTCTCCACTTTAGATTCAATCTCCACATGCTTTTTTGAAGGTGAAGCTGAAGGTGTGGTCCTGTAAGATGCATCCAAGTTGGAAAAAAGTCCTGGTTTTGCAGCTTTGGAGGCCACATCAGATTTTGCAACCTTTTCTTCTTGGAGTTTCTGTTTGTGATCTGGTGATTTCTGCTTATCATCTGTCAATTTCTGTTTGTGATCTGGTGATTTCTCCTTAGCATCTACTGATTTCTGCTGATCATCTGCCAACTGCTTTTCATCCGGCAGTTTCTGCTTTTCATCCACCGACTTTGACTTGTCACTGTGCTTTGAGTAGACATGTCGCCTCTTTTGCTTTCCAGGTTTCTGTTCGGTGACAGCATTATCGAGCTCCTGCTTTTTCTGCTCCAGGATTTTGTCATACGACTGTTCACGCATAAGAAACTTGGATACAAGAAACATAAGAAGCAGCAGCACAACCACTCCTATGATAATCAGTACAATGTCTTCCATTGTAATTGTGATGTCAATAACTTAACCAACTTGTTGTTTGGACACCATGAGCTTGCGGTCTCTTAACAACTTACTGTCACTAAATAATCGGGAAAATGTTTTCCAAAGTCATGCAAATATGCTTGATGACCTGCCTCCAACAAAAATTCCTACAATACAGTCAACAAAATATTTAGTACAGCATGTAAAATTACAGCCAAGCAGAAGTACAGGATTAATTAAGACTCCCTCATTGAATTTAAAGTTTGCCTAATTTTCTGTCAACACACGATACACCATATAATGGATCACGCATAAGTGATCACAACTGGATTGTGTCTATGTCTGTGAGTGTGTGTGTGAGTAAAAAATGCTGCTCAAACTCCAACTCACCGGCACTCGACTATGGACAATCAATTATGCTATTGACAAAGACAAGACTACCAGTCAAGTCAAACAAAACATGATTAAGTCAACAATAGGTAAAGTTTAACATCAGTCCTGATGACATATAAACAGCATGGCCACCTCAGACTTGGATAACATGAAGCATTACGACCATCTACAGTTCTTGTAAGTATTGTACTGTATTATATTTAAGCATCTGAAAAGTGCCTCTAGTAGGGTGAACCGTTCAGAAGCATTCCCAGTGTGCAAGGCCCTGCAAAAAGAAGCAGGTTTTGAGAAAAGCAAAGAAAGAAGAGAGACTGCTAGATAGAACTGAACAGCAAAAAGAAAGAGAAAGTGTAATCCAAAGAGAGGGACCAATTGAAGCAAAGGATCAAGACCGAGTCATATTAGTTCTAGTATGGGGAACCAAGAGGTCAAGTCTGTTGGAGGAATGAAGTGGACGGTGGCAGGAAGCTGAATGAGGCCGAAGCGTTACGTCAACCACGTATTTCGGGACAAGACCCGTCTGAGCTTTGAAGATCAAAACTTCTGAGGATTTAAAAATGTACACGAGAATGGAGAGGAGGCCAGTGAAGTTCATCAAACATAAAAGTAGATATATGAGAGTACCGCAGTAGACAGGATATCAGTCAAGCAGCTCTGTGTTGAGCACTGACTGAAGAGGAGAGAGACGAACTTTAGGAAGACCAACAAGAAGGGAATTGCAGTAGTCAATCTGAGAAAATATACATGCATGAACTAAGGCAGTGAAGACGGAGGAGGAGATAGAATGACGAATGACCCTGAAATGTCTTAAATGAAAAAAGGAGGAGTGTGTGAGATTAGAGATAAGTCTCCCCAGTAAGCAAGCAATGAGTAACTAACAGAATAATAAACAAACACAATAATTAGAAATATGAAACATGAAGTTATATTTCTTCAAAAATTACTGAAAGGTGGTGCATCTTAAATGGGAATGAGACAGTTAGAAAAATGTCATGAAATGCACCACACCATGACTTCTTTGCAAATAAACAAAAGCTTGGTCTATCGGGGCATTTCTGATGCCCCAGTGTTTCTGGCTCAGATTGTCAAAACTTATTGAAGTATGTTTGCTTACCTACTTACGGAAACTGCGGATGGTTTTAGTGTTCTATTATCTGAGTCTGGGACGACCATAATGTTTATACGGCGCCAGGACGGATGTAAAACTTTACCCAACAATATGTCACGGTCATATTTTTCTGCCTGCCTCTAGTTCTTCCAATAGGGAATTTACAGTTCTATATTAAGCGATTTTGACACTCTACTGCCACGCGATCTTGCCATACTAACCACTCAGTTAAGTTTCAGCATATCATTATGGTGTTATATGTACAAAAACCTTGGTGTAATTCAGATGTCTCGGCGACAACACCCAGACACGTCAGTGACGCAAGATGTCGTCAACCTGCTACCAATTATACTGTGAATTGCAAATAAGAAGCGTGTAACGACTGCTTTCTAGCCGACGTATTTTCCGCACCGTGTAAAACTAAGTAAAGAAATATCCTCTGAGACTTCGCGTTTTCAGCACGATATCTGTTGAGTCTTTCAACGAATAATCCGACCGACGGTTGTAAATAGTCGAACTAGGTTAATAAGATATGACGGTCGCATGCAAAACCACGAAGCATTTCACTCTGATGGGAAGTCCTTTAATGTCTCTTCTGTCTCGTTCTTTACTGAGAAGTTAGTAAGCAAATTTGTATCAAAAACTCATCGACGTACACGTCGATGAAATACTACAGTATCTCTCATACATGCAGCCCTAAAAATTCTATCATTAATAAATTTATGGATGTACATGTATGTACTAGCCCATTACATTACACTGTACTAAACTTGATATTGCACTGTTTATCAAGGATTTAGCTTTAAATTCATATTTCTGAAATGTTGTTCTAGGTGTCCCTAGTTAGCGGGATCTTGATCCCTTTTGGGACTCCTCTTGCGGCCAATCCTGATACTTTATGTTGAAATGTTATGTGTTTTTTCATTTGGCTTCAATAAAATAGATTTGATTGA
The DNA here is from genome assembly GCA_020284085.1 of Aporrectodea caliginosa. Lineage (NCBI taxonomy): Eukaryota > Metazoa > Annelida > Clitellata > Crassiclitellata > Lumbricidae > Aporrectodea > Aporrectodea caliginosa. Next base: position 757,580 of record JACEVL010000178.1, on the reverse strand, counting down.
TTGATTGATTGATTGATTGATTGATTGATTGATTGATTATATCAAAATGATAGAGGATAGATTTTCTAGAACGTGTATTATCAAGTGTCACACTAGTAACGACTAACGACACATTAACCTGTCGTTAGCTATATGTAAATAGCACATGTAATAGAAGACGCACAATATATAATAAAGGAACGATTGAAATCAGTAAAAGAACGATCACCTGAGATCTCTCTGGGCTCGCAATTTGGATATGGATTACAAAATATGCCATTCACACTCGATCCTCTACCCAGATGCTGACCTCGCACTTAAACTGACCTCAACAACCTGGATCATTCGGCCCGATTTGTTGCTTAGCCTACAACGTCGATTTGAGCTTGTCGATATTACGCTAACTTTTGTGTGGTAATGGCGCTGAGAAGCTTTGCAGATTTACGCTTAATTCTCCAAATATTCTTGGTTTGATGACGTCAGAAAGCGAGCATCTCTTCCGAAATATGTAATTTGTGTTAAAAGGAATTGGTAAATATTGACGCTTGATGGAAGCAAGTATTTTACATGAAACATTAAAAATCAAAATCCAGGATAAATTTATAAACCACGAAAGCAAGGAAGGATAGCAGATGGCTCGAGATGAGAATCTGATGAAGCAGGGAGCCAATGGAGCGAAGAGACCATCGTATACGGGAGAACGAAGTAAATCTCAAATGGCGGCCAAGACGAACAAGAAATGGGTCCGACTGGCGACCGTTCTCGCCTACGTAATCGCCGTCTCTCTGGCCGCAGTCGCCCTCGCTATCTACTACAGTCTCATGTGGCACCCTGGTAATATGGGGCTGTCGACAACCGCCGCATCATCATCGTTTGCACCCACTGCTGCCTCAACTGGAGACTCGAGGGAGGCGGAGAACCACAACGGCAGTGTCTACCGCGACAGAGGTGAAACTGTGACCACGGATAGATTCAGAACCCCATCCGAATGACACCGCAATGACTCTCATTTAGCTTCACCTGGATTGAAAAGTCGAAGGTAATATATTATGATCTTTGGCTGTTTATTATACCCTAATCTATGATGCGAGTTTGCCTCAACTGGCATCATCGTAGGAATAGTTTTAAGTAAGTAACTACAAAGTATAGATTTTTTGCATGTTTTCGTACCATGGAGAGACGTTAATAGATATCATAATTCAGTTATTTATGCCAACCCTGACACACTCATGAGTGTATATGTATACATATGTACACTGTATTCGTGTATTATTACTTATTCAAACTGACACACCGCAGTATGATTACAAGTCATAGTATGAATGGATGATTACAAGTTATTACAGGAGTCGAATTTAACTGTATGGCAGCCATGCAAGGTGCCCATCTGTCGTACTGCTCATTTTACCAATGCCACTTAGCAAATGGAAGGCTGAGTGGACCTTTTAGGAGGTGTAGCGGGAATCACTTCCGCATCCATGCTGATCGTCTGCTCTGCGTGCCGGAGTGCTACCATTCACCTAGACCCATCCCCATCTATCATCAACTTTAGGTGACCAGCAGTTATTTTGGAAAGAATTGACTTATCTATATTCATTTTGTGATGTAATACAATGATGATAATTTATGTAGCAAATTGAGTAGCAAGCTACTTCTGTGGTTGAAGTTACAATGCTTGCTGATCACTGACATGTGCTGCACAACTGTCGGTCTGTTTTCTTCTTCTTTTCAAAACTTGTTTTTACAGTATACTGACAAATTGTCATAATTTACACTTTGTTATCTAATATGAGAACTTCTGTTGCACCTCTATAATAATGCTCCATGTAATGTCTGTAATGTAACAAGACATTTATAAAGCGCCACTTAAGAGTCTCTCAGAATCACTCAACACGTGGCCATCGAACAGCTGAAAAAGTGCGTCTTGTATTCAAAGCATCAGTTGCTGAACATAACTTAGCAAAATCAGTATGCATGCCAGCATTCGAGATGATTATGGTTGAAGACCAAATGGTAAATCCGAGAAGAGAAGCAGAGGAAAATAGAGGAGGAGGAGAAGGAGGTTGATTTGTTTTTAGTGCAATAAGTCTTACACTTATGGTGTGAGAAATGTTACTTGTCTGTTTCTAGAAGCAGTAAAGGTGAATTCTGGCAAGACCTCTTGGAAAGAAGCTGCTTGAACCAGTTTGCCAAAGGAAACAGATTTCAGTAGTAAACTTAAGTAGTTCTGAGTTAATTTTTAAGTGTTTTGTTCTGATATTTATTTATTGCAGAAAATGACATTTAGTATGAGTATGCTGTTGCATTATCTATTGATGACCAGGACTTTTCCTGTACCTTTTGTAATTATTGTTGTAAGTCATATATACTGCCAAATTTCACAAGATGACTTTTTATGGCAGAAAATAGGTCATGGCAGCTTTTGTGAGCTTAAATTAAATGTTGTTTCAATTAATTACTCATTCAGTAAGTCAGAGATTCACTAGTCATTCAACTGATCAAATGTTGTATGCCTGCACTTTTCTGTTGGCTTTATAACCAGTAATAATTATTATGCTAATAAGTGAAATAATAACAAGTGAAATAACAGGTGCTATATAGTAAATTGTTCATTTCTTTCGTACAAGTTATCTCAATTCGTGATACTATTCATTTAAATGTTTCATTTGCGTATGGTATTCAAAGCAGTTAATACAGTCTCAGCATTCATAATTATACTGGGTTTAAAAACCTTTTACAATGTTTTAAGTAATCTGCAGGTAATTTTGAAGTACAAAAATTGCATTTTCAAGATTTGTAATTTGCAACCAAATGCTTTTGGGTCTTTGATACAAAAGTAAATGATGTATGACTTAGAAAACTCCACAATTTATTTATTGTGATGTTGTCCATATGTTGTACTGTTATCTGATTTCATAAGTTGGTCAAAAATAGATTTTCATCTGTTCTAATTTATCAGGAAGTACCTAACTTTGTGTTGAGCTGCTGCTTGTTTTCTCATCATGTTGTGCCAAAGCGATTTCCGAAGATAAAGTTTCGGACCATCTTTGATATCGTGTAGTTTATATTTTAGTCTTCTAGTCATTGTGGACATCAACTGTTGATACTCTTTATTGCTGTGACAGTTCTTCTAGACTTTCAGCGTTTCATTAGACTTGAGTATTGATGTCTCTTAGTGTTGCGTTTCTTGAACTGTACTAAATTATTTTAGATTTTTCATGTAGCTTTTTGTCTCAATTTGTATTTATGTTTTTATAGCCAGAGTGAGATTTGTGATTGGATGCAGTGGGATCAATGCAGTAGCCATAATTTTTAATGTGGGTATGGTCTGAACCAGTGACAGGTTGAAATTTGCTTTGCCGACCCACTATATGTTGCATCTTTAAGTTTAGTTGAATTCACAGGTTTTCGAAAGGTGCAAGTTTTTTGACCAGTAACATGCCTATCTTAATCATATTGCAGCTATGCAGTTCTTAGTGTTAATTAATTTTATCATGTTGAACTATAGCTTTTACAGGATAAATTGGTTTTAGTACAATTTTGGCCCACAGAAACAATAAGGTGTTTTTGTGCATTAAGCCAAAATGTCAATTGCTGCCTGACAACAGTTGCTGTACTTGTTTGCAATTTTTTCTTTCATGCCATAGTAATGTTTGTTAAAAGGGAGACATTACTGTGGCAATAATGCTCAGAGACATCAGCTGTTCATTGTCAAATCTCATTGACGTTACCTACTGCTAGACTATTTTCTCTAATGATTACCTGGTCAAGTCAGGCTACAAACAAGACATTACTGTAGCAAGAATGCTGAGAGACTTCACTGTCTCTTGTTAAATCTCATTGGTGTTACCTTCTTCTTCTTCTTTGTTTCTCCTCCGTCAGGCCAAGGCCAACGATGAGTCCTCAACTTGTCGTCTCCAGAGTTCTCTATCCTTGATTTTTTCCTTTGCTTCTGCAATGTTCTCTTCATTCTCTCCAGATCCTCTCGTATATTGGTGTTACCTACTGCTAGACTATTTTGTCTAATCATTACATGGTCAAGTTAGGCTACAACCTGCAATGAGTGTTTTGAAACTGAAGCAGGAAGAGGGAGAGAAACAGGGTAGGAAAGGGTTATATGCATATCATAAGAGATATATGGACCATTGGACATCTAGCAGGCAGATATAGACTGTTAGCTATACAATATCCTGAAGGCAGGCCGAAAGCTGCTGAAACAGATTTTGTTATGTAATATTTTATGAAACAATTTCTATTTTACGTGTGCAATTTGTGTAGAGCGAGACAGAGTAAGCATCTCTACATGTTTGTTTACACAAAAACTGTTTTATTCTATTTAAAATGTTAATGCTGTTGGTATTTTCACTGATGTTCAATTTTTCACATATTTGCACTTTAAGATGGCTGGTCAGACTTTTGTTTCAAAATCTCATTTTTTCAAAAAATGACATGAAAAGCTGAACTAGAAACCTAGATGTTCACATACATACTTCCAATTTCTTATTTTGATGCTATCGTAATCTGAAGAATGCATGTTACTTTGAGTTATTCTTTGAGATCCGTGTCATGACAGTGCTGTCTTAATGACGAACAATTATCTCCATGACACTGTATCTGTTTATTAAAATATGTAATTAATAAAAGTTACTAAAAAGGTTAGTAATAACGGTTTATAGAAACTGGTGGTGGTGGTGATGGTAGCTGTAATGTAATGGCAGTTGTGAAAGAAACAGAATGAAAAAGTACCAGGTTAGTAAAGTTGGTTCTGGTCAAGCCCTTGGACTTGTTAGTTTTGGTCAGACATTTTCCAGGCTAAATTTAAGCTGTATGCGATGGCAGTAGATCAGAACTATTGCCCAGATTAATTAGGGGTCGATAGTAATGCAGTCACTACTGAGATTAGATTTTGTCACACAAGAAGTTACTGTGTCGGATTTTAAGTAACACCTAAAGTTGCTGTCATTCGGGTGATTTGCCAAGTGTCCACAGGTCGCAAGTAAACCGTAGGAGGCGAAATGACCCTTCCGCATTTCGGAGTTCTAATATCAAGGCAAATGATGCAGTTTATTTAGCTGACGTAGATTGCCTGTGGAGTTGGGGTGTATGTCAGCTATGAGTTACTAGGCTATAGTGTCAGTGGGAAGGTCAGACAGCGAGGGAAGGGACCGACTTAATTTTCTTAGCCTCGGCATATGAGGGCGGGTGGCCGGTCCCTTCCCTCGCTGTCTGACACTATAGCCTAGTAACTCATAGCCGCGCTGACTAAATATTAGGCCTAAATAGGGAACGGAGGTCGAGCAGGAATCTCGAACAAATTTCTGCCGTGGAGGGATTTGTACACCATACTTCCCGATTGTCAGTCCAGTACACAAACCACTTGATTATCGCATCACCCGTCCAATTTAATTACATTATTGCATTATTCACAAGACAATGTATAGGCCTAAGGATCGAAATGTTAGTTAAAGTTTAGCCTACTATCCAGAGTTACCCCAAGCGTTTGACGTTTTTTTTATAGCGGTACAACACTGCCAGTGCCAGCAAGGTTAACGCTGGAATGAGAAGGAAAAGAGCGCAGTCGCTGGCGTGAGCAAAGCATGATTGCTTCAGACTCATCTGGGTTTATAGCAAGACCGTTGAAGCAGAACCATGCATGCAATGAAGAGAGGCACTCTTCAAATTTTACCATGCCAGACTGATCAGTATAGGTGTCAGGCTGAGTATCATCAGCATACTGATGTAAATGGACTCCAAAGTGATTGGCTATATGCGGCTGATTGGTTACGTGAAAATTGTAAATAATATGGGGCCAAGATCCCTGTGGGACACCAGCAGTACAGAGAGATTGAGCAGAACCGGTACCCACTTACTGAGACTGATTTCAGAGGTAAGAAGCTATAGCCAGTTTAAGGTAGTCCCAGATACATCAAATCTTTACTGAGTCTAGAAAGTAGTATCTGCGTGGTGCTCGACTGTGTAAAAAGTAGGCTAGCACTAAGGTAGAGGCAAACTAAGAGGAAAGTCTTTCCATTACCAACAGATTAGAAGATGCTGTCCAGCGTGAAGGTGAGAGCAATTTCAATGGAGTAGCCTTCACGGTGAGCTGACTTGTAAGGACTAAAGTTAGGAGATAAGAGATATGCTCTTTGATCCGCATAAGGCGTTCAAGAATCTTAGAAATGTTATTGAGATTAGAGATATAGTCTAATTTACTCTAAACTAAGTTAGATAGTCTGTTGATGTCCATGTCAGGTTTCTTAAGTAAAGGTGTGACTAAAGCAGATTTAAACCACGATGGAGAGCAGCCTTCAGAAAAAGACAAGTTGGCCAAATCAGAGCAAGAGACAATAAGTGATGTAGATAACTAGGCATGAAGTCCATCGGAGAGGATTTAGGAACCCCTTCCATCTGGAATGACCTCCCGCTTAATCTCCGCTCTTTACTTGTGAGCCATCCGGTAGGGTTCTACAAGTTCCTCAAGTCTTTTTCCTTTAGTCGTGGCTGGGCCGGGAGCGCTCTTGAGTAGGTTCTTGAAAGGACGCTAGATAAATGCTTTGAATGAATGAATGAACTTCGATAGGAAAAATGTTTTGTAGAACCAGTGTTACGCCGGTAAATGTATACACGAACAACGTGGCGGCCACAACGAATAGAAGAGTGCAGCACATGGATGATGTAGGCATGGTCATGACTGAGAATAGTTGGAATAAATGTAAAGAATTGAGCAGGATAAAGGAATGTGCTATGGCCATGTTGGTGACGCGATTGTCGAGTGGTGGTAGTGTGGTGATCTTTGAATACAGAGATCTAGGACTCAAACACCCACATGTCGAGGACTAGGTCTATCACAGAGTTCTCGTCAACTATCGCCATCTAGCGAATTCGGCTATTAACTGATACAATAGCACTCTGTCGATGGGAATATAAGAGATGAAGAATGGCGTCTTCATACGCCGAGGCTAGGAAAAGGAAGTCGCCAACTCTTTCCTCACATGACTGTCTCTGATAGTTGGCCAGAGGTCTTCTCGTGTTCTTGACAAACCAGTTGAACGAATAGGCGTAAATCTGTGATAAACCTAGTCCTGCCTTTGATTGATCTGCGTCGATGATAATTGTTAATTAGTCTCGAAGGTCAGTTGCGATCGGCCCCTCCTAACTGCGCCGAACAGTTCGATTGTGTACAGAGAGAGGAGGAGGAGACCGTGATGACCTGGTGATGACCCGAGGCAACGCATTTAGCCCCATAATCGACGACTGGGTACCAGCTGCTTCGTTAAGGGGGACAAAGGCAGCGATGCCCCCGACGAACGCGAGTGAAGGGAAAGGCGTGGGTGATGGCAGAGGGGACTGCCCGAGTGGGCTGGCTTACGCAATGTTAGTCCATATTGGCTGATTACTTTATACGCATGGGTAGGCCTCAGACGATAAGCATTGCCAGAGACGCGTAATGGCCGCCGTATAATGTGCCTCAGACCAGTGATGATGTAACTGTGATGCAACGGGCGCTGACGTCACCACCCGGAGCCGAGTGGCAGGAGCGCGTGTCGGCGGGGTTTGTCATGATCGCTGAGATGGATCGTAAGATCGCTGCTCAGTATAATAACGGACTGCCTCTTGCTCTTGGGATCATAGGACTTGTCTTTCCTCCTTGCGTTCAAACCTCACAGGGCCTCAGCTCAGTCATAACATCCGATTTCGATGCCTGCTATACGCATCTGTCTCCGGTATTTCTTACGGCACTTGAAGTTACTGCAGCTGTATACATGAATGATGTGACTCGCTGCATCAGTCATATACATGTAGGTTCGAATCCAGTCATGCTAATCAGGAGTAAACGAGCTTACCGTGACATAATATTGGATTACTGGCACAATCAGAATCTAACCCCAGCGTTAAATTAAACCTTAGCCAAGTTGTTACTCACCTCTCTTCATAACCATTGGCAGTCACTTCAGGTGTTTACCTGAGCGTTTCTATCCCAAGTTCAACGAGATTCTGCGGAATGAGTTTATACTTTGGGCGAGTTATTTTAGCTCATTGGTATATAGATCTAACTGAATAGGTTTCCGTGTTGGCATAGCCTGGTTTTAGGAGAATTGTTTTGTCTTATGACTCTTATCTGTATACCCTACAGGCCTACACATCTATAATAACATTCAGTCGATGACTCGATGGGCGCTTTTAAATACATTGCGTTCCGAAATAATAGGCTAATTATTAGGGCTATTGGAGGGATTATGTACAGGAAGCTTATGGATCTCCAGTCGGATCCTTCGCTCCCTTTCCTTAGGCTACTTATCTTCAGATTCCTTCTTTCATTCTTCTTTCGCTTAACCTACCTCGCTTAAAATTACATTAACTTATTATACCTTAGGCGGTTAGGCCTATCTACATAATTATGTAGGCCTATATAATTTTAGTCCACTCTGCCCTATGTTTGGTTTCCTTTTATGTATGTATGTATGTATGTATGTATGTATGTATGTATGTATGTATGTATGTATGTATGTATGTATGTATGTATGTATGTATGTATGTATGTATGTATGTATGTATGTATGTATGTATGTATGTATGTATGTATGTATGTATGTATGTATGTATGTATCATAACACTTGTATAGCGCCATTTAGGTAACTCACCTCATGTCTACCTGTCTGTCTGTCTGTCTGTCTGTCTGTCTGTCTGTCTGTCTGTCTGTCTGTCTGTCAGTCTGTCTGTCTGTCTGTCTGTCTGTCTGTCTGTCTGTCTGTCTGTCAGTCAGTCAGTCAGTCAGTCTGTCAGTCTGTCAGTCTGTCTGTCTGTCTGTCTGTTTGTCTGTCTCAGTCAGTCCGTTAGTCAGTCAGTCAGTCAGTCAGTCAGTCAGTCAGTCAGTCAGTCAGTCCAGTCAGTCAGTCAGTCAGTCAGTCAGTCAGTCAGTCAGTCAGTCAGTCAGTCAGTCAGTGCCTGCCTGCCTGCCTGCCTGCCTGCCTGCCTGCCTGCCTGCCTGCCTGCCTGCCTGCCTGCCTGCCTGCCTGCCTGCCTGCCTGCCTGCCTGCCTGCCTGCCTGCCTGCCTGCCTGCCTGCCTGCCTGCCTGCCTGCCTGCCTGCCTGCCTGCCTGCCTGTCTCTCATCGTACGTCTTTAGAAAATCCGAAATCTGGTCATCACCGAGTATTTGTGTAAGAGAAGACTGAAATCGGTGTTATACCCGGCAGATGGCATCAAACGCGCCTATAATAGATAAGAGGACTAGCTTTGCAACACCTAAGAAGGGTGTTAAGGATCAATCGCATGCAGTTACGGGCAGAAGACATTCAATGTCTGAACCTATTCTATAGATGGAGAGAGAGGGAGCCAAACACAATGCCGGGTCTCTGTGTCCTATGGGCTCCCTCTATGACTCGTTCCTTTTTAATGAATCTACGATTAGCGGACATTTCACCCAACTTCAAAGGCCCCTATTATACAACAGTTTTGAAACTGTTTCTAAATACGGTTCCCATTTCTAAACATGAAAGCGAAATCGAACCCCGGCCTTTAATGCCTTTTCTTAATCGCCTCTCGCCACAATTACCCCCATCCGCTGTGCCGTACCGATGAAACGGGTTGCGTGAGCAGTGAGTTGGCCGCGATTGTACGCGCGGGGCTTCCACAGTTAGAGCTTGCGTGTTTGTAATACATTTCGAGTGCATTCCACTGAGGCTCAGCTGCCCCTCTTTTGTCTCGGCTGGTCCGATTCTATTTCGAGAACCTCCCCCATGTGTGGTGTGTGCTGGCGTTGTCCCTTGCGCAATCCAAGACGTCAAGCATGGGTCGTCGGCACCCTGAAAGAACACCCTATTTCCAGACTCGGGCATCGATCACAGAAGGGGGTAATTTGACCAGAAATTCAACCCCTTTCCCAAAATAATTAAAGCTGTGGGCAGACGCTCAACCTGACGCCGACCAAATAAGGGGTCTCTTAATCTCAGGAGAGGGAAGGGGCAAATAGAGATACCTCTTTGGTCAGTTCGAAAATATTATCGCACATAATTACGGTGCTGAAATCTTTTGATGTGTAGCCACATAATATGTGGGAAGAAGTAGACAGAAAGAGACACAGAGACAGAGAGAGGGGGCGAGAGAGAGCAGCTGCTGTCAAAGGCTTTGATGGGTCTATGAAGACTCCTTTTGGAATTCTTTATCGGTGCCTGCTGTGCTTATTGAATGACCTAACAGAACGAAAGAATCCAAAGACGCGATCTAGCGTGATGCGCCCCCTCTGAGACGGTAAGGCCCCTTGACAAGAAGAGAAGGCCTTTTGAGAAACAGCGAGATATCTGTTCGAGGAGAATTTTCAGAACTCGATGATGAAACTTGTCTTCACAATAGAATTGAGCCTTTGAACTTCAAACAATCACAAGAATCTCGACATCGTTTGGACTTTAGTTCTCGAGGACGTTCACGAGAATCACCATCAAATTAGGATCTGATCTGTAATTATTAAAGGACAACTTTAGGAAAAGGCCACATGCATCAATAAAGCGAAAGTATTACTAATTAACTGAAAGAAAAGATACGAAGATACATATAATATATTCGTCTAATATGAAAACCAGTTGACACACCGCAACAGGGAACAGAAAAGGGACTACAACTGAACTGAAAATGTCTTTATAGCGTCATTTTTGGCTTAAAGATTGCGGACCAGATTTGACTGATTCTTGGGATAAATGCAGATAAGAAAAATATATATAATTATATATAGATAGGGCCTATGTATGTATGTGAGGAATATCACAAGCATATCACAGTACAGTCTACTCGTTAGTTTACAGCTAAAATATTGCCTAAAAAATAAACATAATTTAAATACGGCAATGGTCCGTTCCGCATCATTTATAAAAAAAAATAAAAATTGGGTTTCTTTGTCTCAAGGATCACCCCAAATCATACAGTTCGATGTAAGTTGAACACCAATGGCCAGTAATAGTGCCTAAGTAGGGCCTACATGTGCATGCTATAGAAAGTGGCAATTGAAATCGATTGACAACTGTATGGTATGTATGAAGACGATGCTATTGAAATTGTTACATCATATTATAGATTAGTACCAAAAAGTGACTCAGTCTCTGTCTGGCTATCGTAGCTAATTATTATGCGCAATCAGTTGAGTGATGGCATTCCTTGTCGATCAGATTGCGCGGTCTTTAACAGACAGTGATGCATTGAAACAGGTGTTATGGGAGTGTCTGGTTTGTGGTGCCTGGATGAACAAGTTTGATGCACATACATGAAAACTGACTGTATTGACTGAATGTGCGTGTTCGACATAATTCGAATTTTTCGGCTCGTTTACTGGCTTTGCTTCGTAATCTGGAGAATTCATTTTGCCGACAGGTGTCAACGTCGTTTCCTGTACAAACAACCCTTTCAGAATATGTCAGTGGTTCCGTCAACGGCCAAACAAGCACGCACACATGTACAACCTCGATCGGACCCGTGACCTACAATGGACAGGGAATGACGCGTCCGAGTAGAACCCTCCTTCTGGTCAGCGTGTCAGAGGCGGTATCGGTCAGTTTGCCATGTATCACCTGTCAGGAACTAATAATGATCAGCGTATACGCTGAACAAACACGTTCAGACTGACCATGCAGCAGGCTGACCAGTAGGCTGACCGTGCATGCTGGTCAGACGGGGCGTGTTGCCTCGACTCCTGTTCAGTGCATGCGCTTAGAGTACGCTTGCGGGTGTTTATATTCGGAGAAGGATTGGGTGTGAGACAACACAGGAAAGAGGAAGGAGGAAGGCCTTTCACCGGTATACCCGCGGGACAACGAAAACACTCCCCACAGCGAATATATACATATATAATATATATATACATACATACATAACATAGCCTACATACTACATACATACATAATATATTAACCTACGGTATATATAAATCCATTGGCCGGGTATAAAATGTTCAGGTCTCGCCAGTGTATCCGGCTCTCGTTCACTTTCTAAACAATTAAAAATAATGAGGTAATGAGAAAGAAGTCTTGCTTTATTTCATTAGTTGAATGATGAAGTTCAAATGTTAGGTGTGCATGCAGAGGCGTCGATCCCGGGGGATGAGGGTATGTGTCTCCACCTTTAATAGTGAGGTGACACAATGCCAGGGTATACAGTTACCCCCCCAAATTTTAAAGAAACTTTTGATTGCTATTTTTGTTAAATAATGGTCAAGTTGAGACCAGGCAGCTGACACGTCAAAACGTTGCCATCAACAACTAACAAGAATTAATGAGTTTCGTTTACTAGTATTCTGTTCATATTGTTTTGCACAATAAGAAATTATTTTCTCAAATCATTTTAACCCACACTCAGACTCTCTAGGATGTTATTTTCTTCTTCCGATTTCCTAAGCGGACTTTTGTGTTTATGTAAAGTGTTTGCAATCTATTAAAAATTCGTGTTTAATTGTTGATAAAAGTAAAATAGCTTAGATTGCTGCTAATTTCAACAGCTTTGTCAGCAGAAGCAGAGCGTAGTTTTAGCAGCTTGCGTTGATCAAAGACTTGGTTGTGCAGTACAATGGGTGAGAGCAGATTAGACTCAATGGCTGTTTGACACACACATAAAAATATTTTAGACAGTTTGAACTTGGTTTGAGCTGAAAGAACATTTTATTTAAAAAAAGTGATATTAGGAAGAACCGTTCAAGAACGTGTCTGGTTTTTTTGCGAAAAAGTAAAACTCCGTAGTAGGCCTACAGTTAGTCCATAGAGGATATAGCCTAGTAGGCTACATTAAATGACACTCTTAAGTATGCCATAGTAAAATTAATAAAATAAATTCACTTCACATGTGAATTAGTTTGCACTGTGCATGTGATTATACAATTTGATGAAATTATGTAACCACATGCCGTTGCAAAGTGCCTGCCAATGATTTTTTAACGCATTTTCCGCGCACAAAAAAAGAGGTCAAAACATTTTCGCGAGTAAATGTTGACCCAGTTTAAAAGTGCCCCCCACCTGTCAAACAAGATTGCCGCCTATCTGTGCCTGAAAGTCTGAGTGATCGCAATGAACCCATTGCATACAATATGACTCCACTGCTGCCTACGAAGGTTACACTCGATAAAGATGACATATCTCTGTCGAGCGTAACCTTTAAAATAGGCAACCGTAGAGTAACATCAGTCATCAGCATTAAGTTAGTCAACATTCTTCTCATCATTCATGTATAGTCACATTGTATAACATACAGGAATTTTCGAGTAATAAAGGCCCGCTGATAGCAATCTAGGACATAGACTTTGGAGTCTATTCGAAGTTCATGTCCTAATGCGGCAGATTAGAGCCATTTCGGATTCTGCATGTTGTCTGCTGCATGCCAAAACTTAAAAGTGACATGTAGAGCTTGTTGGCAGAGAAGTGGTTAAAGTGGAGCAATTTAAATGTTCGATTACATCACACGATATTATAGACTACAGCAGCACCAAACATATTGACGGTAAAATGACTTTATAATAGCATTAGCAGGAACACTTGAAGAGAGAAGAAATGGAGCAACAATAAACAAGAGTTGACCTTCAACTTTCAAGTCCAAAGAAGCCATATAGGGGAAAGTAGCCTAAAATGACATACTCGGGTAAAATGACATAGGTGGCACGTGGGCTGGACCGTAGTATATATCGTCAACTTACTCACTTACTTTCCTCGAGCGTGGCACCTGCTGTTGCTATTTTTAGCGAACGAATATGGCGGCATGCGCAGAAGTGCGTGGTTGATGTTTAGATTATTTGTGACATTGCGATACAATTTGATAGTTTACGACAGTCAAGGCTGCTAAAAAGGTACGTGCAGATACTGAGGAATTTAGTCTTTTGCAAAGGGTATGCATATTATGTCGATCAAGTCCCGTACAACTTTTACCTTGGAACATTTCGTCGCGACTACAGCGGTAGGTCTCAACCTAGCACCCATAGACAGGGTAAAATGACATACACGTCACCGGGCAATATGACATACATGTGTCGTTTTGCCTGGACATACTGGGTAAAACGACATAGGGTGTGTCATTTTATCCACTGCAGTAATTATTGCCATATGAGAAGTTGTTTGTATTGTATTGTATTGTGTTGTATCTAAAGATTTATATAGCGCCTCTCTCAGAATAACTATTCAGAAGCGCTCTCAGCACGAAAACCCCGGGGGAAAAGAAACGTCTTTAAAGAACCAGAGACCAAAGAGGAAAAACTAGTCATTAGTTTAGCCCTTAATGAGGGAGAAGGTCATTCCAAGTAGAGGGACCAACCACAGCAAATGCCCGGCGTTGAGCCAAGGCAGTCCTAGTCCTAGGAACAAAAAGATCTAGCCAATCAGCAGCACAAAAGGAACGAGATGAGGTCGCAGATAACGGCTTTCGCATATAGTCAGAAAGATACTTTGGGGCACTTCTCGGCTGCGCCTTTGAGACTAGAAAGAGTACTTGAAAACCTACATATTGTTGATACTTATATATCACTAATCTTTGCTCCGATCGTTAATTCACTATGACATGTTGTATACAGGATGGTGAACAAATACAAAAGAAAACCAGATCGCCAGAGTTGGAATTCAGAATACATGAGGCTAGCTATCACAGCAGTTGAAACTAATGAAATGGATTGGCTACGAGGTTCAAAAGAATTCAACGATCCACGGGGTACATTAGGACTTCGAGCCAGCCACTACACTGTCAGAAATTGTATGAGCCCATTTGTGATACTAGTGTCACTTCAACCCCAGACACTCATTCGGATGCTGAACATTATGTAGCTCAGAAACCATCTACGATGACAGAGGGTATTGCAGGCATTAAACTTCAGATTTCTCACTCAGAGAAAACTACAGTGCTTCAATAAACACATCTTGTGTATGTACACCAATTCGAGCTGTTGATTTGTCTCCATTTCCTCCCTCATCACACTCTGCATCCCGTAGTAAGAGGACAAGTGAAGGTGCATCGGCTTTGACAAGCAACCTGTACCTGATGATAGCCATAAAGTACAGTGAAAAAGATAGACAGAAAAAAGTAAGACCGAGAAAGCTCAGTCTGGAGGAGCCACAAAAAGAGTTCCTGTGAAAAAGAGCAAAGCTGCATGCAAAAGTACCAAAGAGAGGTGTGGACCACATGATGATTTCAAAAGGGCAAATGAGCCAAGGCCTTCAAGCCAGAAATTAAATGAAGATGATGCAGATCCAAGATGCCTGCTTTGCAGTGACTTGTTGTCCAACTCACGTGAACGTGAGCCGTGGATCAAGTGCACAGTTTGCCACAACTGGGCACATTGCGAATGATCTCAAAGAAAACAAACTTTTGTGTGTGATTTGTGTAGTGAATAGGTAGACATCGCTCTTGTTATGTGTTGGGCACTGATCAAGTAGGCCTGCAACAAGTTTTGGCAGACTTGTAGCAATTGATTTTTGAGTTTTTATACATAGGCTAAGTGCTAGTCACATATTGGAATCTTTTTCATGTAGTGTTGTTGACCTAGTTCTTCAGTTTATTTGCTGATGATTGCTTAGTTTATCGGTATAAAATGTGTTTGTCTTTCTTGTAACACTGTATCAGTTTCAGTTGAATTGCAGTTCTGCTTGTCCCTGAGTCGTCAGTGTTGTATTTTGTCACGATAGGCTTAACATGTTTAACTCTTTAAAAAATCCTAATTGCGTTGTGGTTCCAGCAGCTGTTTAGTTAGTCTCAGAACATCAAAATATAAAATATAATATGTTATAATTTTCATTTTACTATAAATAATAACTTGTAATCATTTTATTTAAGCCTTACAAATTGGGTCAAAAATGTGTATGTCATTTTAGACTATACCCTATGTCATTTTGCCCAGCACATAGCCCAAAATGACATAGAACAAGCATTTTTACTAAACTGCCGATTTTTTCTGTTCTCATATATTTATTAGTTTTTGGACCACTGCATTATGTAAGTGCACTAGGTGTCTGATAAACAGGATAACAAAGTCCCACTTGTGCGATAAATATTATGCTAAACTTGCAAAAAATCCTTAGCTATGTCATTTTGGGCCACTTTCCCCTATATACATCATTCATTCGTCTCTATGAATCTAAATACAGACCGACCAAACGAGTCCACGGTTATAAGAGAGCAAGTGGCTTGCTTCATGAAGATAGATGTCTGCTTTTGGTTTAAGTCTTTACAAAGACGACACTGTACGAGTTTATTACCTGAAAGCATGTCTCCAAGGGGTTTGGCATGTAGGCCTCTATATGCATGTCTAAAAACGCCTAAGCACCCATCCGTAAAAATGCATCGGACCATATCTACAGATGGGCACAGGCATTCACCTGCGTGGTTTATTTAGCTACAGCAATATTATGCATGTGTATGTAATACCACTAATACGTATGTGTGCATGCATACCTGTTTACGTATACAATACAGTGCAAATGTAATTCGATAATGCCCTCCTTACGCTGAAGTTACGCAGTTCAGAAGTGCGCAATGAAAGCCGAACAACCATTAAGAACAAACAGTATATATCTAACTGGAAGAGTAAAATTTCAGTTTAGAGCGAAAGACAGTCTCGCTAATTGAGTTTCGAGCATGAGGAGCATGAGAGTTCCAGCTGGAGGGACCGGCAACTGTGAATGAGCGCCGGCCAAAGACAAGGCGTGTACCAGGAACAACATACTTTCCAGCAGGTGCTGGTTGAAGAGAGGAGAGGCCTTCAACAGAGTTGCAAGGTGTGACCATGGAAGATAAGTAGGAAGGCAGATGATCTGTGCGTGCTTTGCACATGAGGAGTGCCAGCTTGAAGCGGATATGCTCACAGACAGGAAGATAGCATACGTAGGCATATAAGCATGCATGTATGGCTTCTTTGGACATGAAAATCAACTCGTGTTTATTGTTGCTCCATTTCTTCTACTCTCTTCAAGTGTTCCTTCTAATGCTATATATAGGCCTAATGTCATTTTGCCGTTAACATGGTTGATGTTACCGTAAACAGTCTAATATCGTGTAATGTAATCGAGTACTTAAATTGCTCTACTTCACGACATCTCTGCCAAATCTTTACCAGTTTCAATTTCAGTTGCAGTGTACGGTATACTGTATTCAGTGTATTGTATTGAATTATATTGTATTATACGGCATTGTATTATATTGCAGTGTCTATGCTATTTCTCCTTCTGTTCGCTCTAAAATTCTATATGGCAGTCTCTGTTCTTCCTTTGCATGCTTTTCTCAAAACCTGATTCTTTTCGCGGGGCTTAGCACATAGGGAGCGCTTCCGAACGGTTCACCCTACGAGAGGCGCTTTATAAATGCTTAAATACCGTTAAAATACGATATGATATGTGTGAATAAATATATTCTTTTTTTCGCATGTGGATCCTGCAAACTTGGTCAGGTCTAACAAGTAAGTCTGTTCCATTATGAACACATAACACTGTTTCGATGCCTTTCCAATGATTAGCTCGGTTGGCTGATCTCGTCCTATAGGCTGAAAAGCTCAAAGTCAAAGGTGGCGCCTGGTTTCGCACAGTGGCGGCTCTACAGCAAAGCAAGCCAGGGCAAATGCCCTGGTAAAAAACAGCCGTTGCCCTGCCAGAATTTTTGCCTGCCGAGAATTTATTTGTGGCATAAACTGTCCCTGCGCTGGTTACTTGTATGACTGCCCTGTCTATATGCCCTGGTTAAAAATGTCTGGCGCCGCCGCTGGTTTCGCATATCCAAGACCTGAATTAATGCTTGAATAACACGAAGTATAGGTTATTTACGAACACCTTTATAGAACTTAGAAGGAAGGCCATTGTTGATAGCTGCTACATAAATAATATCTCGGCAACGCGTCGCCTCGTTGGCCTTGTAGACTTCTAAGTTTTTACTCGGTAGCTTTTCTCAGTGATATAATTCGTATGCCGCTGAATCGCTAGTTCATATCCTGGCTTCTACTCATTATCGACCCTCAAAGGGTGGAGGGCTGAGTGGGTGGGTGACACTTTGAATGGCAGTCGACGGGTTTTCATATATATCAAAGTGCTAACCGGGCTCGATAGTGCTTAACTCACCCGCACCTGTCTGAGTCGTATCACTATTAGCTATAGGGCCTAGGCCTACGACAAGCGGCTTCCAAGTTGAACAGAGTTGGTATACACTATACAGAGTTGGTATATAGGCTTATATCATATGCGGTATAATAGAAGTTTCAGTCTGTCTGTCAGTAGATGGGTCTATAGATTGAATTATAAGAGATTGCTCACTGCTCCTTTTTGGCCTCATGTTCTCTGTCCGGCGGCGGCAAGCTAAAAACCCGGAAAATATCCGACTTTTTGTATGTTTGTTCTGTTGGGCTATTGGCTATTATTTCATGGCAGTTTTTAATGACTTTACACGCGCATATTATCCCTATGTTTCCCTTGGGCCCTACCAGGCTAACGTACTTTTTTTTATTACAGTGACTGTTTTAGATCTTCCAGACGTTTGTAGTCAATGATCTGAGTAATGCTACAAACAATGTAGGCCTATCTATGAACTGTCTATGAGACTCTAGGCCTCAACTGATTCCATATAGCTCTCCACTGTGACTTTGTTTCTTGGTTACTTAAGAAACCTCTGACTCCGGAGTGAAACATTGAGTGCACCCTCCTTTGTCCTCCTTTCCGGTTTCTTTGTCTTCCATGACATCTGGCAACCCAACCCTAGATATGGCCTGCAGGAAGTCAATGTAAAGAACGAAAAGCAGCTGTAATGTAGTTTCGGCAAGAGAATCCAAGACACAGTAACACTGCTTGATGCATGACTCAGTTAAAGGAAGCAGTGTGGAAACAAGGAGACAAATCAGGCAATAGAGTTCAGAATTGCAGTAGTCGAGTCACGTCAGAATAATCTAGGCCAGTGAAGTGAATCCGCGGATTCTCCTGAGGCGAAACAATTAAGGACGGTTAAAAATGTTCAGCTCTCTGATGTCTTAGAGACTGTCGCGTCGAGCATGACCGCAAGACCCCGAAGAATTTGGGGAGAGTGTGGAAAGTTTTTATGTCGTGTTTAGTTCGTCAGTACTATGTGTGTGTGTGTGCGTGTGTGTGTGTGTGTGTGTGTGTGTGTGTGTGTGTGTGTGTGTGTGTGTGTGTGTGTGTGTGTGTGTGTGTGTGTGTGTGTGTGTGTGTGTGTGTATGTGTGATGGCCTGTAAAACTATTCATTACCTGTTAGCAGCTGATTTAAACAGTCACGTAAATTATAGTGGAGCCTTTCAGTGATTATCAGTTGGTATGAACATGATACATCAAGTTATCAAAGGCGTATACATGCGAGGAGCCGTACTACATTTTACCATTCTTGTCTGCTGACTGCAGCTGACAACTATACAAAGACACTACCTAACACTGCATAACGATGAAGTAAGCATTCCTGTTGCCTCGCTGTTTCTTAACATAAAAAGAAATTCCTCTTGCCTGGCTAATAAATAGTAAACGAAAATAACACGGTATACATCATTGCTGTAGGAAATTCTCTTTTTTTATTACAGCAGTTTTACGTAGCAGGCATTGTGCAATTTTACGTGAAGCAGACATCGTGCTGGTCTCGGTTCATCACCCAAGCGTAGAGCCAGTTATGGGTCAACCGAAGCCGTGAGTTTTTAGCTGTAATGTAATAGGTTCAGACTATCTAGGCCTATAATATACCTGAAGGCGCTTCCAGCTCAACCGAATGTGTCTGTACGAGAGCTGTCATTCTATTGCATCGTGCAGATTCGTGCTTTTTAGTATTTGCTACATTGTCTCTTGCAGGACGAAATACCCAAGAGTGCTTTCGGTTGGAGAGTTTCGAGGAAATAGACGACTGCTAGGGCTTTTACCAAATGAGCTAATCAAAAAGGTGGAGATTAAGAGTCACGTCATTAGAGAGATGATGCAGTGATTGAAAGCTACGATGTGCTAACTCATGAAACAACAGAAGTGCATACGCTTGGCTATTAAATGTCCATACTGGTCACTTATAGGCTGCATGGATCTGCAGTAGATTAGATCATTAGTCCACCATAGGCCAACCCCAAAGAGAACCTCCAGACCATAAAGCAATCCACATTACAAAGACTATGACAAGAACAATTATTGGTCTATATAGTAGCGCTCACATAGGCCTAAGTTGTAGTCTTGTCCACAGTTAGGCTACTACGGCTACGTCGAGGTAGCCTTGAATTATAGAGAAGTGAAAAGCTAACCAGGATATTAAGTTAATTTTGAACTATAACCTGTCCAATGGTGAACGGTGATCGATAGATCCTAAGAAATTAATAATTCAAACAAATGTAATTTTAAGAGATGATATTTTAAGTTTAATTTTATTCGCAGAGTAGACTTATGCGTAGCGTATACGACAAAGTAAAGTATGCAAGCAAAATTGATGCATGCCAACAGAGAATGTGTCTAAACCAGAGTCACAGACTGTTGAGTGTTGATGTCAATGTCTAATTAATTGTAGTAGCCGCTGCAAGTCAACTTATCTGATGCATTGAAAAATCTGCATTAGCTCATCCTGTAATCTAATCTAATCTGTTCTGATCTTATCCTATATTGCGATAACTTGAAAAAACGGTGAATTATTCGAGTCCAGCTGATGTGTAACTGTTTAAATGGTAAAATTGGAAAGATGTTTAACGATAAACAATTTAACATGATGTAGGCCTACTTGTAGACCTAATAGTGCTTGATGGGCAAGTTGATGCGATAGTGATAGGTGCAATCTAAGTTATTTAACTTATTTGTGAGATTCAGTGTGGTTGATTGTAATCACTACAGTCCTAATCATGGTGTATTATTTTTTATCTGATTATAACTGATACTTGGACGTGTTGTGATTTAATTGTTGTTGATGCAATCACAACAGTTTGGAGTCACTGATAATCGTGTAATTTTAATTAGCATGAGTCATTTGCGGAATGAACTTCACGCTAGACGAGGAAAACACACACACACACACACACACACACACACACACACACACACACACACACACACACACACACACACACTCTCTTTTCTGAGGTACTAACAAGGCACCGTATCACGTGTCTAGGGTGACACACACAAGCTTATAAGCCTAACTGAGCCTACAGTAGCCTATCTGGTGATTGCAAACATGAACGAGCAATTACAGTGGCCTTGTTTGCGACAGGTGCCAACTTACTTCCTGGTATCCTATACACAGTTTCCTTAATGTACGTGCAGACGCTAATTGTCTCAGAAGACGCATAAATACGCAATTATTGGTGGCTAAATTAATTAATTTTCAACGAAATTGTGCCTCTTTACAAATTTGAAGAGGAACATAGGCCTATTAGATATTACATATATTTAAGAAGGCACTATACGCAACACTTTATAACTAACACTCAGCATGCATAATTGCATATAGACCTATCTAATATAGCCTACTCCATTATTTTGTAGCCTATAGACCGTACATAATTATAGGCCTACGTACGGTATAATCATGTGTTTATTTATTACAGAAAGCGCAGAACTGCAATAGAGGCCAGTGGGCGCATGCATGGTAATACACATTAGATGTATTGCATTGTATCTGGGCATTTATAATGTGACCATTTATGCGAATAATACAGTAGGATCTAAAATGTAGCCTATACTATGTTAAATGTCTGTTTACAGTGAAATAGACATGACCTAAACTCAGTTCATTTGGAATATGAGGTAATGAATTAAATCTTATCGCCGTCACAGACCGTTGCTTCCAGGTCTGACTGCAGCATCATCATCTGCTGGGCATTTGATATAGAGCCGCTTTTAAAGTGGGATGTGGTGAACTACGTGCCTGCGGAATGGTGATTATGCTGTAGAGGAGGGGTGCTGCCAGCGTCGAGCGTGTCTCTCTGAATAGAAGTGAAACACTGTAACAATGACCACCAGCCGATCGAGGAGGAGCTCCTAGATGGAATGCCTTAGATGCCCGGCTTTATGCTCCAGACTGAGGTAGGCCTATTGGATAAAGAGCTGTGAATGAAGGAGAGGCATCATGGCGGTCGTGTTACGGTCGCTATGCGTCATTGGGGGAATGACGATGAAAAACGTGATCGGGACAATCGAAAGACCACAGCCTCCCAACGCAAGATCCCCCGATTAACGGATACCACCTGTGCTGCTTAAGGCCAACGCACGCTGCTACCCTCCGTCCGGCGCTTCCCCCGCCCTCGGTAACCGTCCCATCGCAGCCATCCATCTATCATGTAAATACGGTCATCCATCCTATACCGAAGGACCATTATAACCGTGCATCAATAGCCAAGAAGAGATCGAGACCGATAAATGCATAGATTTCGTTTCTATGGAGAACAAGATTAGGCGGAATAACCAGAGTAGAGTCTAAAAATACATCGGGGTTGTCTGTACATAGAGTAATTCAATAGCAGACAGACGTAGTTCGACTTAACGGCAGCTTTTATTTTTGCATGTGAAAGTCCATGACTTTCAACACAAAGGAAACTGTAACAAATGGTTACATTAAGATGACAAATTCGTACAAATGACTGGACGCGCTGGACATGGGGTCGTTCAGTGCAGTTGGTCATACAGATTTCCCGCTGTACATGTCACAGCTTAAATTAATGATCGTATATGTATATACATGCATGTATGCATATATATATACATACATATATATATATATATATATATATATATATATATATATATATATATATATATAAGATTATGACACATAATGTAGATAAAAATGGAGAATACGAAACAAATTGTAGCCTAGTAAAAAACAAAAAAATTTTTATTGATAATAAATTGGACTTTCCGCTGAGGATGAGCGCAGAGGAGACCTCTAACAAAATGAACAGATCATTTCAATCTGTTCCTGAATAGCTTATACCTAAGTCTGTTCACTCTGCTCCTTTTCCGAGCAACACCATTCAACCATGTTTTGCGCAGCAGTATAGTCGATCAGGTACTTTTGATGGTATACTGTGATATCCGCTTCTTCAATCCGTTGGCTTATCAGTTATCACTGTTTACTTCTTTGCGCCTCAGTTTTTCCTTTGTACTCTGCCGAAACATACATGTGGGCCAGTGGCCCAAATAGTCTTCGTTTAACTATCTCGACATTTAGAGCCGCACTTGTGACATGCATAAGGGAGAGTGAATAGTGACTGATCTCTGTTAGCTTATACCTCAATCGTCCTCTCAACTGTACAGACTTCAGGATGAGTGCATAAAGGTGAACAGGATCATTTGCATGCATGCTAGAACATAGAATTTACACTTGCTCAAGTAGGTCGTTGCGGTGAAACACAAAGGCAACTGTAACAAATGGTTACATTAAGATGACCAATTCGTACAAATGACTGGACGCGCTGGACATGGGGTCGTCCAGTGCAGTTGGTCATACAGATTTCCCGCCGTACATGCCACAGCTTAAATTAATGATCGTATATGTACATACATGCACGCATACTGTACACAATATATATCTATATATAAAGACATAGTGTATATATATATTATACTATATGTATGTCCATACTATATATATATAGTGCGCACATGCATATGTAGGCCTAATTGTACTGCACATGTGATTTAACTGGACACACGCGTCAACGCGTATACACAGCAAACCGGAACTTCCAACGGTATCAGCTTCTGCTGGTCGACTGTATTGTTCTGGTTGACTACAGCGATATATTTAGACAAACACAGCCGTTGACATCATACAAACTTATACATAGCCTACATATATATAAACGTAGAAACGACCTGATATGTTCATCATTTACATAGGCCATAATTAGCGTCGATTAGACAGCGGCAACTCTCTTTCTGCTGGGCCATGGAAACGTTGAAACTGTGTTGCAATAAAACATGTACGCATAGTTAATTGGAGCTGAATAAGCAATTAGATTCAGCTTTGACCCGCTTCTTGTAAATACAACTATACGTGATTATTCGTAATAATAGAGTTTTATGACGATATAATACATCAGATATAGGATGTAATTACTCGTACGCGTATTGTAATATAATAATAGCACACATTTATGTAATAAAGTAACCTAATTAGGTAATAGGTATTTGTATATGATTGCTAATGTTAAGTACCTTACAAAGTCGGTCATATGTTGTCAAACACACAAAGCACGCACATGTATGTAGTATGATATAAACGTCTCATGAACATGTTTGGACGGTGACATATTATGCCTATATTGATACATGTGTCTCAGCAATAATATTTAGCTCCATCAAATCCTAAACTATAGGCCTATAAGAAAATTCTTCAGTCAAGCTCGTATACGTTCTGTACTAACCACTTAGTCATTTGGATATGAAATGCCAATCCGTCTAAAACTAACACCAGTTCGTGCTACAGATGCGATCTGCAGTGCTATAGACAATAGTGGGAAACGATACATGCATGGACAGAAGGACATTGTATAAGGAGGATACTGCATCTTAAGTGGAAGATAAATCTGACCAGTGACTCCGTTTCCTTGAAAATCGCATCCTTATATATAGAGTGCATCATGAAATGCCTACAATTGGAGTATAGGCTACTCAAGATCCATCAGTGACTTAAATATTAATTAAGAAGAATGGAAAACGTATGGAAAGGCATATAGGCACCTATTCCTCGAGATCCAGTGGTGCAGAGTATACCCTACAGCGGAATGCTTATTATTTGTTTCACCTTGTGTCACCTTGTGCCGTCGATTCGCTGAATCCTAGCGACCGTCATAGTCAGCCTTCTCCATGCATGTGTTCCGATCTCTCGTCGCCTCTCTCAGCTCCGGAATGTTCATCATCATCGTCTCGTGTATCTCCTCCATACATCTCTTTCTTGGTCGTCCTCTTCCTCGTCTTCCCTCCCCACACGCCAGCATCATCTCCTTTTCCATGCCGTCCGCCCGCATCACATGGCCAAAATACATCACTTTTTGTCTCGCCGCTCTTTGTCTCAATGTCATCTCTCCTCTTAAGTGTCCTATCTCTTCCAGTATATGTTCATTTGTTCTCTTCTCAGTCCAGGGGACCCTCAGCATTTTCCTCCAAATCCACATTTCGCATGCTTCGATTTTCTTCTCTAGTGCTTTGGTTTTTGTCCATGCCTCGCACTCGTATACAGCACCACTGGTATTATCATTGCTTTAACAATTCTTGTTTTCGTTTCCAGGCTCACCGCTTTATCCTTCCATATCTTTCCAATCCCTGCATTGCTCCTTTTCCCAGAGTAATTCTTCGGCGTATCTCTCTCTCGCATCCCCCCTCCCTATCTATTGTAGCTCCCAGGAAACAGAAGCTCGATACCACCTCAATCTCTTCTCCATCTACTTCGAAGCTTCTCCAGTTCTCTGTGGTCATAATTTTAGTCTTTTTATGTTGAAGTACAATCCTGCTTTCTCACTTTCAAGCCTTAGTTTCCTGATGTTGTTTTTCAGTACTTCCTTTTTCCCCGCCAACAGTGTTGTGTCATCCGCATACCTTAAGTTGTTGACAACCTTTCCAGCTATCCTCACTCCTTCCGCCTCATCATCAAATCCTGCCTCTCTCATGATCCTTTTTAAATTATTTATTTACAGCATATCATTATTACTATCATCATTATCACTACTACTGCTGCTGCTGCTGTTACTATATACTACTACTATTACTACCATTATTATTTTTACTTTCTCAAAGCCGCTATTAAGTCTCAGGGAGTGAGGCTCGCATATGCCCGTACTTTACGCGACACAAGCCGAGCACTCTCTCCACTAATATACCGTGCCCCACATCAGCATAATGGTTTCATTAGATTCATGATGAACAGAGAGACTGTAAATTTTCTTAAAAGTCATTCATGCTCATGTCGGTTTCCGTTCACTTTGATATTTACGATATGTGCAGTTCTTCTAATGGCTGCGGGCGCACAATATACGACTTAATACGACACACGCATGCACACACACACACACACACACACACACACACACACACACACACGCATCTGTCCACACACAAGCTCACATCCTTTCACACACATACACACACATGCACACACACACACACACACACTATCACACACACACACTCATCAGTCTGTCCAGAAACAAGCTCTTTCTCTCAATGCACATATATAAATGGATATATAAGTGATGATCGGCTATCATGGTATAAGCTAAAGGTTACACATTTTGCCTAAACACTTCTACAGTAGGATATACAAAGAAGCGCTCGGGTTCAAGGAATTTTCAGTTGAAGCGTAAACAAGGGCCAAGGGCCCAGTATCCAATAACTAGACCCTGTTTTACACGTGTAGCTTCATACATACATAAATAAATACACACACATATATATATATATTTGATTACATATATATATGTTTGAATGTCTTACGCATTTTACAAATAATGTACCAAATGCAGGGACGTGCAATAGTATGTAGTGGTTAACGTGCTGGGCTGACAACCCAGAGTCCCAGAGGTCGGGGGTTAAAATCGGCACCAGAGGAGAAATTTCCTTCGAGATTTCTGCTCCATCTGGACCCCTAGTCAGCTCAGCTATAGCCTAATGAGTACACTGCCCGTGCACAGTCAATAGGAAGAAGAAGCGGCGAGGGAGAGGATTGGCCACTCGCCCTGATATGCCGAGGCTAAAAAATGAAGTCGCAAACGCTTGATGGCTACCTCTAAGGCAAGCTTAAGGGTCAGCTCTTCTTCTTCACTTCTTCTTCTGTGTTCCCAATGAATCTGCCAGATAATATGAATCTTCATGGATGAGGTACGAGTAGAAAGGCTGGTCATCTGAAGTCCTGCATTTCAATGCGCATCCTTTGATCTAAATTAGGTTAATAATAAGCCTGTCAACGCCCATATAGTTCCGTTTAACAGAGTCTCAATGCATCCTATTGTATGGGACACGAAAACGATGATTGTTAGCGACAGTCATCAAACACAGGCTGTATATATGCTTATCTAATACCTGCTGAAATAATAATCACTCTAATTTTAAAGTAAAGAGTACTATATATCCACATTTCATAATAAATGACCGCGATGGTTTCAGGGATTAAACCTCTAACTTTTCGCAGATGAGATCTTTATGATTCGTATGGAATTGCAAATTAATATTTAGGCTACATCATTTGAAATAAACTGTTGGGAACTTCGAAGCAAAATCTTCGAAGAAAATCTTCACAGTAACAAAACATTTATATAGCACCCTTCAAGCACCTCCAAAAGGCATTGTTTACACGGCCATCTGAACTGATTAATGCAAGCAAGTGCGACCTAAGGCTACCAGAAAATGTCCGTTGAGCCTACGCTGCTGAGCGTTAGCTTAACTTAAAGTTAACATCTTAAAGTATTTCGGTACAATTACGTTAATTGTTAAATTGGAATTAGAAATTTCCTTTTTTTCATTTTCGCGTCAAATTCAATCATTAAACTTATTTTTTCAATATCTCATTCATTTTCATACTTTCGTAGGAAGGTTCCCAATGACAGTGCGTCCTAATGGATAAAACACTGTAGTTAAAGGCAGATTGTTCCTATGTACCAGAAAGAGTGGAAGACCTATGAGCTCGTACTGATATAAGCGGAAGGTAGAAGCCTGTAAGTGCTTATATATCTCCGAGCAGCACAGTAAAGTGATCGGCGACCAAGATGACTCATAAACAGAACACCTGATCGAACTCGGTCAGATCAGCCGTGTGGAATATATAAAGGGGCCCAATTAGGGCAGAGCTCTGTTTTGACGCCGAATGGAACTTGTGCCCAATTTGAGTGGGCAGACCCCATGGTCACCAACCATCATAGTTTGCGCTTTCAGAAAGAAGGTGAGCCAAAGACGCACCAGTAATTTCATAAGTGTTAATATAGCTAATTTTCTCCAAGTGTTAATATAGCTTTCTATCCCTTGGTTATGTGCTATCTAGTATACTATAGTCCATCAGTATTCTCTTCATAATGTCTGTTATATTTGTAACGAATCGCGCTCTCGTCACTTAGAGCTAGTTTTCCTCCTCACCCTGACCCTGAGTAGATCTCGTCCCTTCATAGGCTTAGGGTCCTTATCTTTCATTGCCCAGTGTATCCAGTCCAGGCATTATGGTGTAAGGCATGCATGTTTAGAACCGTCCGCAGGGAGAAACCTGTAAGTCGGCGATGCGCTGCTGAGCCGTACAAGAAAAGGCTCGTCAACGAATTTGTAGAGAAGGAATGTTGTAAATATTTTGGACCGGAATGAGAAGAGAAGCAATCTACACTAATTACTATACTGAACCGATCCAGACAAAATTGGGGAATAGAGAGTGGGTGGAACGGAGTTCCTTGTCGGGGAACTGCAGACACTTTCTTGGTCAGATATACAATGAGTCGTTGAGACTCACTTTTGTTCAGTCAAATGAGTTGCATGACTTTGACAGTCAGACAGACACACAGTGTGTCAGTCAGCCAAATAGAGGAGACTCAGGAGAGAAGGAGCATCGTATTAAATGCATTTGATTGATAGTCAATTTAGTGAATCTATTGATGCAACCTTTTACACATGCAGACTTTAAGTTATAACAAATTGAAGATCGACTTTGGTTCCAATTTTCTTATTTTCTACAAAAAATAAATCACTCCAGCCTATCAAACATACAGAATAATACCACTTATTACAGAAAACCTGGTGACGGAAAACCTTATAAATAACTTGTGCACACAGCTTTGCACACGTTGTCGTGGTTTACGAACGATTTGACGTCTTCCTTTTCAAATAGACCTATAGACATGAACAGTCTTTACCAGTATTTCTGCCACTTAAGCCTAAAGTATTCGACGAGGTCACAAAGCTCAACCAAAGTGAGCAAATACAGTCAAAAATAATACGCAACTGAAAGACGATGAATTCACAAAAATTCGTTGCAAACATAAAAACTGCGAAGAACGTTAAGACCTGAATTAGTTGGAATCGAATGTATACTGAGATGCACATAATCGACGAGTGAACCTTCTCAAGTGGAACTTTTAGAACTGGCAATGTCATCAGACGCACCTGAGCTTCACTTTAAACTACTGGCTGCTAAAAGGAGGCACTATACACACTGCAGGCAATATTTATAAAACGATCCCTGACACAAATGTCTGCTATTTCTAAATATATTTTAAGGCACTGTGGCCTTGAATGCAACAGACGCCGGCACCTAAACATCTCTTCAAAGCAACAGTATGTCGCATCCGTGTGAGGTAATATTATTGCAGACCACCGACTGTTCCGTGTCGATAGACATTAAATTCTCCAAACGTTCTAGCTATATCAGCATAATTCTACTGGTGGAAACTATGAAAGCGTGCTGCATTTTCAGTACTTTCGATCAGAACACTTTGAAATTGTGCGTTTAAAATGAACGTGTAAAGGACTAAGCTCATGTTAATAAAATTAGTAACAGCAGAGAATAATAATAATATATCTAGGGAACTGCTAGATGTATAGGCTACTGTCTTAAAGAATACAGCACAATAGTCATACACGCAGCGCCGAAAAAGAAGCTAAAAAATTCAGTCTAAACGTGCTAAGTCTTGTCTGATTAAATGATTCTAGAATAAACTTAAACAGGAGAGAACTACTGAGAGGAAAACTAAACAGGAATCTGAAGATAAGAATGATAAAGACACCTGTATGGAGAGTGGTGCTGTATGGATCAGAGACATGGACAATGAGAAAATTTGATATAAAAAGACTGGAAGCTTTCGAAATGTGGACATGGAGAAGAATGGAAAAAATCAGCTGGACAGAACGTATAACAAATGAAGAAGTGATGGGAAGAATTGAAGAAGAAAGAGTCCTGATACGCACAATAAGAGAGACAAAAGAAATGGATCGGGCACACGCTGAGAGGAGACTCACTACTAAGAACGGTCATTGAAGGAAAATGGAGGGGAGGAAGACAAGTGGAAGACCAAGACAATGCAGATGATGCTGGATTGGATGATGACAAACGGTTACAGGAAGCTGAAAGAAGAGGCCCAACAACGAGAGGAGTGGCGACGTCGGACATTTGAACCTGCCTAAGAGGCAGAGAACCACAAGAAGAAGAAGAAACTGCAGTTTTTCTCGAGTTTTCAGAAATACATCGACAAATAGATCTCTATATACACACCTACAGTTTTCAGAAATAACGCAAACTATTAACACTATTAAAACTATATAGCACCAAGAACTCAATTTATACGGATGAGGTACATTGAAATTGTAGCACAATCTTTAGGCATTGAGCAAAATAAATAAATTCTTTACCTCATAATGATACACAGTCCAATTGTTTCCATAGCGTGAAATTTTCCAACGTCTTGAGATTAATCGTACAGCTACAGGACTACAGGCTTTTCCTACACCCTGCACTATAGCTTTAACGCTACAGTATTTAGTATTAATTTTAGTCTTTGACCATAAACTGAGATTATCCTTGACCTGATACTAAACTATAATTATTTGAAACGAGATTATTCCATAAGTCTGAGGCCATAATGGCTAGTGTATACCTGAGACCAAATTAAAGTGAATTACACCACAAAAAGTGACAGAAATAAAACGCACGAATCACCTCATGAGGAAAAATGAGAGAACTTGGACGAACACACCAATACAGTCTTTATTGCTTATGATTATCGTTGCGGATCTACCCGACCGTACAGCAGACTGTGTAGTTCCGCCGACTCTCTCCTGAGCAAAAGTAGTTCGGCCTTGAGCGTAATGTTTTCCTGTTCTAGGGTGGCTGCCCTGGCCGCGATCTCCTCCTCCTTCTGTCTCCTCGCGTCCCTCGACCTCTTGGCTGCCTCGTTGTTCTTCCGCCTCCTCTCCAGGTAAGCCGGGTCCTTCTCTTCCGAATGACTGCGCTCGCTGTTACGCGACGACGCAGGCCTTCCGTTGGCGCTCTCTCGGCTGCAGTCGTCGTCCGTGGCCCTGGGTCCCGTCGAATGCTGAAGTCCGGAGAGAGGCTGAGAGAGGTGAGGGCTGCATGGGGTCGTTGTCGGGTCAGAGCTTCTCTGTCCTCTCCGACGTCGTCGATGAAGGTAGGACGGAAAGGCAGTTGCTGCTGCTGTTGAAGCGAAGTCCATGTGAGGATGGACGGAGGAGCCTTGAAGAGGAAGGCTTGTAGACCCCACGTCCGTTAGAAGCGGTTGGCCTAGACCGGGGAAGCCCCGAATGAACGGACTGACAGCGGCCGCGGCTGCTACTGCGGCGGCGTTGAAGGGAAACGATGCGATGGATGGAGGCATTTCGAAGTGTGGAGCCCGGGTGTGTGTGACGGGAGAGACGCCGTGCAGCTGAGCGAAGGAAAACGGGGAATAGTCAACGCGTCTCACAAATCGAAGAGCGTCTTTCGTTTGTTCTCGCAGGAGGTTGTCGTTCGAGGCCCTCGCATGCCCTGGCGATATGGACCCAACGCTGTACGTCGTCTCTGTTCCCGTACCAGGCAACGCCCGAAGAAACGTCCTATGAGGTGCATCAGTTAATGTCGTTGCTGCCGTACGAGTAGTTGAATAACGCGAGTCCACTTCGCTTGGGATAATTGGGTTAGAGCACGTTACAGAAGTGGATCGGTGTCGTGTCTTGTTTGGCGGCGATGAGGGACACGAATAAGGAAGGGACGACGAGGAGGAGGAATTAGGAGTGGCAGATGGTAATCGCTTCGTGGACAGATCGAGAACTTCACACTGGACCTCTATCGAAGGCTTGAGGTCTTCGCCGTTCTGTCTCGTTTTCTCCATTTTCTTTCGCGTTCGGCAATTTCTACAAACACGACGAAGAGTTAAGCAGACTATTTAATTAAACGTTCAAAACGAAATTCCATCCAACAATGAGAGGAAATGAGGCATTGTTCGATTGCTACGTCATAAATCTTAAATAGTTCGACGTAATTACTCTATTCCAATTTCTAGGTTTTCGATCGTCTATTATTCTGTATAGAATACTATTATATCTATGATAATTATTCTATTTATAAACATAATTTTCGAAAAATACTGCAGCGTTACCAGCATATAACTAATTGTAACTTAATTGCTTTGTTGGAAATTGCTGAAGTCAATAGTATAGCATCTAAACTTTCTAAAGTGTAGAATAGTTAAATACTTGTAGGTCTATAGTGTTGATCAAATTCATTTTTAATAATTCGTGCATTTTATTTCGACATTAAAACTTGTCATCGATGTTCCTCTTGGGCACATTCAGTCCAGAGAAATCGAGACAGACTTCATGTATACATCGAGCCATACACACAGACAAATACCGTTATGAACATGTAGAAGTTCAGTCAGACGGACAAGCAGACTGGCAGACACGCAGACAAAATAAATACTTAAGTATAATTCCTGTTTATACCATGCAGTCCTTGCACTTCGATAAGTCTACTGCACAGTAACAAAGGAAGACGCAGAGACAGACAGCTCTAATGTCTCTGTAACTATATGCTTATATGTGCATATTAGCACATATATAGGTCTAGATCTGATTCCATGTACTTAGGCTTATATATGTAGTATACGAGCACATCTGCCGATATACTGTAGGCTATAAATAAAATACAGCCCGTAAAAACAAAGTTTTTTACTATATCCATCTACTATCTATATGCTCTTATGAAGCAGTTACCTCTACAAATATATAGTCACGTTCATTTTACGTCATAGATGCGTTTAATCAGGCAGCGCGCCTGTTTTTTTGCTTATATATCGGAAAAGTTGATTCCCCGATTCAAAAGTTGAGTCCCCGATTCTATACCTTTTTTGGGGAGCTGAAATGTTTATAGAATGAAGTGTCTGCGAGGGCGAGTCTATCTGCCAAGTTTCAGGACGATTGAATGATTGTAAGTGATTGAATTAGTCGTCGCAAGATTTGACTTTTTAGCCTGTGGCTCAAGCAAGATTTCCGTAAGTTAAAGTAGATGGATAAAAACATCTATAGCTTTGAAGTCTTTCCTGGTCAGACGTTCTTGGCTTGTTGTTCCTGCAGACGGCTGTCTCTCTAATAACCGCATTCAATGTATATATATATATATATATATATATATATATATATTCGTTATTGTTTAACTGTGTATCCAAGGATGGTTTTATAGGCACACTAGTGTCTGTTGCGCATGAACGTTTAAACTGTCGGGAATGTCAGGAACACATGACAAGAGTTTTGCGGCATTAAAATCAGTTTAAACTTATCGCGAAACTGAAGCAGTTGTCCAGAAAAAGAAAGACACGAATACTAAGTCCTCTGAGAGTCCACGCTACGAGAAAATTGCATGCCTGAATATTTGAGAACAGAACGTTAGGTCTGAGCCCCGAAAGTTTGAAGATAGCTATAGTCGAAACATACAATGGAACTTGCATGCGAACGTCGAAAATATGTCGTCGTTCACGGTATACACCTAGTTCGCGAAATGAAATTTTTCGAGCGGGCTGTTATAGGCCACAATTATAGAATGCATAATGCTTTAGCAAAACTCATAAATAACAAATTTATTTATATATATATATATATCATGATAGTAGGCCTATATATTTGCGTTCTGGTTGCTTCACGAAAATCTCTAGCCTATAGTATATATAATGTTCCTACACAATAGTAGGCTAGTGTATAGCAATAACGGGACGCCAGCGTTAGCTCGTCTAGGCATGCACATATAACAGATCATGTCTCAATTGCTAGAGATATGCAATTAAAGAGGACTTCATAGGTCTTGTGATATACTTAGGTCTGCTTAGTACAGCCGAGCCAATTATGAGCTGAACATCAAACAGTCGAGATCTGCGAGCAGGAAAAGACGTGGACATCATCCACGCATTGCATGCACACTAAACACACACACACACACACACACACACACACACACACACACACACACACACACACACACACACACACACACACACACACACACACACACACACACACACACACACACACACACACACACACACACACACACACACACACACACACACACATATATATATATATAGGCCTACATATCTGCAGACTTATATTTACCAGTACTTATAAATATCTTGCCTGTTAATTAGATTGAAACACGTGAGGATCTAATAAGTATATATGCCTATAACTAAACAAATTCCTAGACTCATGCACGAGCGCCTATGCGCACACGCTGTATGCGTGAATGCATGAGTGTATCCATGTATTTGTATATATATATATATATATATATATACATAATATCCATATAAATGTTTGCAATAGAATGTGGACTATCGTTGTATACGCATGAGCTACTGCTAAGTATAGGCTTTTATGGCCTGTATAGAAAAGAACTGGGCCTAAGTAGATTGAGGTATCGGCTGACATTAAATCACTGGACCCTCGTGCATTGTATGACCTAATCATACTCGTATATATAGGCTATCTATCTCTATGGACGAAAAGCAGATGCCTGAAAAATCGACAATACGAATTGCATGCGCAAGACCTATATATATGTAACTAAATACGGTCATAAACCGACTTTAGGCATGCATTGTATTGTATTGTATTTGAAAATTTGTAAAGCGCCTCGTACAGTGCAAAACCAATGCGATGAGCCCCGAGAGGCAAAGACAAGATTTTAGGCAGCCGAGTGGATGCAGCCAGACCACCAGTTAGGATCGTCGAGCGGGTGGAGGGAGCAAGGTCGTACATGGGCCTCACATATGCATGAACACGGCAGTAACCTTGACCTGTCTCTCTGCATATGTAAAAGTTTTCCACGTGCGAACACACATCTAGAGCAGTATAAATAGGCCATGGTGTGGAGCTCCTGAAGCCAATCGGTGCACGAAAGCAGTCCTTGAAAGACTCCCAAACACGTCGAATACAATTTTTTTAAATGTCAATATTATTTCCGTGAAGTCCTCCGATTATGAAGTAAACGGTCTTCGATGTTGATAAACCATTGGACTCAGGTATACTCAAGAGTTGACAGTCTGTGTAACATAAATGAAGGAATATCTGCGTTCATGGATCTTATAATGGATCTTGTTTAACGATCTGTCTCAAATCCTGGGTCCAACCAACAGATAGTCTTCTGGGTTCAGCTGATACTGTCACTATACCCTTACAATTAGTAGCCTACACATGTATTGTATACATATGCACTGAACATGAAGAGCATATAATTATACGTTTGGTCAATCCTTGGTGTCATTTCGATATCGAATCAAGACCTAAACCGCGCGTGCGGGGTTTTTTCAACAGGCTTACGCAAGATTGACTGACTGCGTGGTTTTCAGCTTCATTAAGATGCATGGGCCATTATTTGTTGCTATGCGCAGTATATATAGACACAATAGAACTTAGGCCTATTAGGACTTCGGCCTATTAGGACTGTCCTACTAGAACAGTAGTGATTAGTAGGCCGTACTACCCAATAACCACCGATATTTTTACACAGGTTACTGTAGTATACGTATAGTATAGACTGTCCTATATACGACAGTCCTTATTAGGACTACCTAATAACTACTCTCATTACACAGCTAGTCTGTGTACAAACTTAGACAGTAAGAATTACACATAAAAACCTATAGGCTTACTTTTGTTGACAGACAGAGACTGACATAGAGACAGAGAGATAGACAGACAGAGATGACATAGAGACAGAGAGATAGAGAGAGACAGAGAGAGGTAGAGAGAGACAGAGAGGCTGAGAGAGAGCGACGGAGACGGAGATAGAGATCGACTCCGCAATGTCTGCATACAGAATCACATATCATTCACAGTCTAACTAGGCCCCTGTATACATGTATCCATGTATGCACTGTGACCAAACACTAGCAAAAAGAACGAGAACCTTCAACTGATCGCTATTTATAGACAGAGTTCTTGGAAATGGCTGACTGAGAAATCATGCGTATAGTACAAACATCGCAGAGGTGATCAGGTCTATAGCCTATACGGGACCTATAATGTGCATGCGTGCGTAACATATTATTACATATAAACGCATAGACTATAATAATATACATAATTACATATGCATTATAATATATCATAATGTATAGGTATACTATTATCCATAATTATTTAAAATATATTTTGAGACATCGACCGATATAGATATATATATATACATGTATATATATATATATATATCTTGATAGATATATATAATAGAGCTCACATCCCGTGTATACACCTCGGCCAGCATATATAGACAGATGAGTGGTTCCAAGTATGTACATGAAAATCTACCGAGTGCAATGTTTATTACAGCAACTGAGAGGATCACATAAAACGCCGCCGCGGTTAAGGCTTAAAAATGTGTTAAATTAAAGTTCAGATATTTCCTTTTGGGCCTCAATAGCGGAAGGTTATAGACCTAGTATACACAAACAATTGGACTGTGCACATGTGTATCCTATGATAGGATTATTAACTTAAAAACATTTACAAGGTTTAATTAATTTCATTTTCAGAAGTGTTTAATTAGAGTCCTACATTAAAAAAAGTTAACTCGCTAAACAGACAATTTGCTGAAATTGTCCGTTTTAATTTCTAACTGACCAAATATTTTGTTTCGTTTTACGTTTCTTATGCAATAAATTTATAAATTTTCCGAAATTTCCGTATATTTGCATTTTCGGTAACTGAGTGCTAACAATGAAACTTACGCCTCTCTATGGCGCTGTGATGAATCGGCATCGAAACGTAATCGCAACATATACATCCACGCAGCGGTTGCATATACTCGAAAAAGCCGCTACATATACAGGCATACATAATATACAAAACTAATAAATACATGAGACATACACCACAAACATACGTTATATAGGTCTACATACGTATACATTGAATGAACATAATATTGAACACCAATAATAATCGATATCACAGCCATTTAAAGAAAATGTCTATAGGCAACTAAAAGTGAGACCAAAGGGACAAGAAGATCCCTAACATGGTTAAAGAATTTATTGTAACAGATTTCATGTCGACATGTCCAACAATTACATATTTTATGAGTTTTGTTAACTTTGTAAGTGCAGTATTATTTGAAATATTTGTCTCAAAGAAGCTGAACAAGCCAGATACGGCCAACAGGTATAGCCTTATATATGTAGCACTTTTAATGTCATTACACTGGGAATATCATTTTGAAGTTGTAACAGAAAGATAAATAAGTAGAAAACAAAATAAAAAAAAGCATAATATACATAGGCCTACATTGGAGCATTGGTGTCATATCTGTCCAATGCGAAACCACACATTGATTAGATAATTAATCATGCATTTCTAAAATTTACGAACAGTGTGTAACCTATACATATTAAAGTACAAATGGCATGGAATTACCATACGAAAGGTTGGTTGGTCCAGTTATATATATACACCAAAGAAAATTGGTGTGATAGTGCTGGCAAATTCCTTAGGCCTACGCAATAATTCTGAGGATTTTGTGTAATTGGTAGTATACATCCGATAAAACGATAAAGTAATCAATTATACGGCGAGAAAGCAGTTTGCGAATCAGTGGATAAAGAGCCTATACAGTAATTTTCATCTTAGTAATGCGATTAAATGTCAGTATTTTAGGCTGGCAAAAGTTACCGGTACTCTGAACTCTGAACTACAACGTCGAGATATCTTACAAATTGTGTGCATAGCGAGTTTGCGCATGGTGTAGTCAGACAATTTAAACGACAGAGGCAATTTAACGATCAGGTATATATATTAACCCTCGGGCTATCAAAGGGGTGGTTGCCACCCCACCCCTAGGTTTTTTCATCTCAAACTTTTTCCGTATGGAATAAAATTTGACCTTTTAAGTAGCTGTAGGGGGTTCATTTACACACGTTTTGAGGTAAAATGTGAGATGATATCTCACACCGTTCAAAAGTTATACCCAATATACCCGAGGTACCAGGGGGGTGGATACCACCCCCCCTAGATTTTCGACTATATCTTATCCGTCATTTAATATTAAGAGACACAAATTATACCATTCTATAGAGGGAATGTGGGGCTACATTTCTATGGTCACTGAGTTGACCTGAGACAACCGGAAGTGCTCAAAATAAATAATAATACGCGTAATATGCGTGAAAAATGGCTGAATGGAAGCACTCCCCCTTAGTTTTTTGTCTGTAGCGTATTCATTTGTCTTCCTGGAAGAGAAACAAAGATACCATTCTTTAGAGGGAATGAAGGGCTTCATTTGCATACCTACATCTTTGTCTTTTGAATACCGGAAGTGATCAAAATAAATAATAATACGCGTAATCTGTGTGAAAATGGCTGAATACTGCAGCAATATAATAACGTAAACCGATATATATGTATGGATATATATATGTATGGATGTACATTTATGCTATATAAACATGTGTAGGGATGATTGTGTGTATCTTTTATACATAGATTAGTTTCAAAACACACATAATTTTATATTTGTTTATCCAAAAAGTACAAAATGTACGCAATAATATAAAATATTGCTAATTAATGGGTTTCGTTGTTAAAAGTGATGTAATTTCGAGGTGCATTCACATAATGTACAACTAAATATACCATTCTGTGCAGAAATGAATGCTGAATCCATTGCTATATTACAAGTTATGATATGTGAAACCAAACACGAAATCCAGGGGGTGGTAACCACCCCTGGATTTGGTAGCCGATGTCACAAAAAAAAGCTTGGTAGCAGGGTTAAAATATGAAAGATACCGATGGATCATGTAATAGTGTATTTAAATTAAAATCATTTTGGTAACACGTATACGGGTAATGTTATCCCATTGCATTTGGAAATTTCTGGCAAAGTGCATGATGTTTTCATTCATTCTTTCTGGAGATTTATATATTGCATTGTATTGTATTGTATTGTATTTGAACACTTGTTATAGCGCCCCTACCAGATTGCCCATTCAGAGGCGCTCCCGACTACTCCGCGGACGCTGAATCGGAGTTTCACGCCGAAGCGCATGAGCAATTGCGAGTGAAGGACTTGCCCAGGGTCCCTACGCCGCTACGCGGCGGCTTTGAGGTGGATTCGAACCCGCAACCCTCCAGCTGCAAGGCACCGAACATACCCCTATACCACCGCGCCCCAGTTGTATTGTGTTGTGTTGTATTGTATTGTATTGTACTCCACGTTTATATTGCGACCGAGCCACCCGCAGTAAAGATCCGAGAAATTAATCTCTGATAAACCGACCGACCCGGAATCGAACCCGGGCCGCCGGCGTGGCGAGCGGGCTACCAACCCACTCGGCCACTCAGGATCTCTAATATTAGCGCCCCTTCAAGAAATCTACTCAGAAGCGCTCTCAGTAGCCACGGCGAAAGTAAAAAGACTTGAGTGATTTATAAAACCCAGTTTGTCTGGTCAAAGGTAGCAAGCGCAGCTCCGATGGCAGGGCATTCCAGATGGAGGGGTCTGCACTCTGCAACCGAGAAAGCTCGGCGCTGCCTAGCAGTCAAGCGAGCCCGCGGAACTAGGAGTTGCCCCGGCGTCGCGGAGCGAAGCGCCCGACGCGCTACAACGTCGGACACTGGGCGGCAGAGGTTGCGCATGGTAAGATGGAGCACAGCCAAGGATGCTGCGTGAAACCATAGAAGCAATCCGATATATGAGATCCGTTGGGCCACAGGCAGCCAGTGTAAACACATCGCGCATGTATAGGCAGAGACGGAGCCGAATTTGGGAATTCGCCCAATAAGCCGAGCAGCTGAGCGCAGAACTCAATCTAGTCGCCCCAGAACCCCAAGGGGAAGGCCAACGAGGATCGAGCAACAGTGGTCAATTCGACTAGTAACGAAGGCATGCACAAGAACCACTATAGTGCGTCATGAGAAAGAGAGCGAGAAACCACTCGGAGCTGGCGAAGCTGATAATAACAGCTTCGACAGATCAAGTTATTGTGTTATTTGAGTTGGCACAATCGAAGCGAGAATAAACAAGAGACCATGCAGGTTGTGGTCTTTGACATGTCAGTTAGTCTTAGGCTAATACTTTCAGTTATGGCCTATACCAGAAGCGCCATATAGTTAATACGGCTATATATAGTCAGAACGAGTTACAAAGCCCAGATATAGCGGATGCTTCTGGCGCTTGTTTTAAAAGACCGAATAGAATAAAAGAGATCTTGAGTTTTTTATATTCGAATGATTATACCCGCGGGTATTATATGCTTCATATAAAATGAACGCATTACACGCCTGCACAAGACCACTTGTTCGCGTGTTCATCACACAGCTTACATTCACGTATGAAAGGCATAAACCAAAAACAGCTAAAAGACATCTGCAGCCTATACTCATAATAATCACACACACCACTCACCACAAACCTACACGCACAACCAAATACCTGCATATAGCAATACACACTCGTACAAACGTGCATACAGAGAAAAGTATACAAGGACTATAGCATTAAGGTATGCGCATCTATGCAATAAAACCTTAAAAAATGGCGGCCTGTCATAGCCATGAGCATGAACACATAAGGTCGTGTATGCGTGCTTTGGTTGTATATAGATATGACGAAATTTTATGTAAGGCCGGGCTGTTTATAGACCGTAAAAAGTACGGCTGCGTTAATCGGGAAAATGTGTGAGCATAGCTTAGTGAACACCGATAGGGCCTGCATACTTTTTTTCCTATCGTAAGCGTGCAAGCCATGGACTCGCAGCAGATACACCATGTGGCAAATAAAAGCAAACATCATATAGTGACATAAATGTATCGATTGCTATGCTTGGATCATCGTCTCCGATCAATTTTGATGCAGATTATATTATAGAACGTATACCAGGGAAACATTTCACGTGCAGTATAGTCACGAACGAAGACATTAAAAATTTGACACGTAAGATTATAGACTTTTTATTGGCCTTCGTTCATGCTATACCGATTGTTTTAATGGATATATATATATATATATATATATTTACAAGCATATATTAAAATTTATAAATATATATATTCACTCAAAATAGCGTATGCACAAGTATATACGTACATACGTGGACTTATGAATTCCCTGGAAATAAGCGCAGTGTATACTTCTGTCGTCAGCCACCGAAAAGCTGTTTGATGAACGATTGTCATATACATGCATGTAAAGTCATCAAAAGCGATTCAAGTGTCCAGGAATTCTGCCCTTTTAAAACTAGACAATTCAGTTAAGCGAGTGCTCTGTTGTCTCACTGCATGGTGTCTGCTGTTTTCAGTCATTAAATTTGACAGTGCGTGCACGTGTCTTTGATTCCTATCTGCCTCTTTGACTGCTATTATTAGTTCCGGTGACTTTTCCGGTCGTTGTTCTTAAGTTGTCAACGCATGCGCAGTATGATGAGCAGTCAAGGTCGGCGCTTGCGTCACTGCAGTGCGGGTAAAATTAGCATGGCATCCGGGTTTGATTGTATATGACTGAAATACATGTAGAGCCACGCAGAGTCAACGTGCAGGGACTGGGTTTACAGAGCCCGCCACTCATTCGTAATTAGGCAGAGTTCAGGCTGTTCAAATACTAGGTCTATATTATTATTATTATTATACAACTGTTGCATCGGTAAAATACAGGCATGCAGGTGTAATTATGCAGCAGTCATATAAAAGTCCATT
The DNA here is from genome assembly GCA_020284085.1 of Aporrectodea caliginosa. Lineage (NCBI taxonomy): Eukaryota > Metazoa > Annelida > Clitellata > Crassiclitellata > Lumbricidae > Aporrectodea > Aporrectodea caliginosa. The sequence continues at coordinate 716,006 of JACEVL010000178.1, read as the reverse complement.
TATGTCTGGGTAATTTTATTGCTGTCATTCTTTGTGTGTATAGGTGCATGTGTGTGTGAGAGAGACAGACAGAGTGACTGAGGGATGCATAATAAGGTTCGTCTCATAACTCATGTATGATTGTGGATCTTCAAGGTTAACGTTCGCCTGAAACAGGGTCAACCGATCTTTCAGCTTATGATGTAGGAAGAACCACTTAATGTAATTCCGGTTTCCTTCTTTGGCTTTTGCACAATACAGTACATATAACACGACTCATATATATTTGATTATACTCACCTGCAACAACCCAAGTGTACATCAATGGAAACTATAGGCATAAGAAAGCACAATGGTATATATATATTATAACGAATAAATATATATATATATACAGGCAAAGTGGACAAGGTATAGGGGCCTACGTTTCAAGTTTACATCCAGCTGTCATTGGACGTGTACAATATACTGCAACCCTGAGTCTTTCTTCAAAATATACGAATACCTTTTATCTCCGGTCGCTTTTTGTGAACACCGACGAGGCAATCAAGTCACGCATTAGTGATCATCTGTAAATATATATAGGCGAGAAAGAAAAGCAGGAAAATAAAGATAGGAACTGTCATATTCAACTTCTGTCCTTACACTTTCACACAGTGGCTTATATTTGTATAGGCATATATGTTTTCATATACTGAATATAGGCTAAATGAATACGCCTGCTTAGGCATTATATGCTTTGATCTATACGGAATAAGAGTCTGCAGCCAAAGCCGCAGTTGTAAGGTCGCGATATTTTATGACGGTTGGAGGTTCCGCAGTTCTGTTGGGGGGGAGGGGGGGAGTGTGAATGTTACTTTTCTTTTATTTTGGTTATCTGCCTTCCTATAGGCAGGTTGGTACGTCCAATGCCGCCATTCGTACCGTTGTCCGGCTCTCTCCTTTAACTTGCTGCAGCCATCCTTCATCATCCAATCCAACAACATCATTCTCGGTCTTCCTCTTGTCTTCTTACCCTCAATTATAGTTCTTAAGAGGGACTCTGAAATAGGGTTACCATATTTTCACCGATGAAAAAGAGGACACAAAATCAAAACCGAATCAGCGTATAAGGTACACGCTACCTATATATAGCGGCTACTTCACCCACTTTTCGTGTGCCAATAACTTTTGGAAGTCTGCTTCATTATGGTTTGCCTCGACAAAATTAATCTCTAAGTTGCACAACTAATCAAAACATTTTGCTATCGTAAACTACCTGCTTTTCTTTGAGGTAGGCCTATACGGTATACAGTTGCCACAGCCTCATCTCAGCTTGGAGCTTCATTTAAAGACATCCACGTAAATCCGGTGAACCCCTCCTTCCAATCCAGCACACCCTTATTTGCAACTGAATTATATATCCAATACAAGTTCCACAGTCGCTTCCTAGTCAGTTCGACCGGCCTGAAAGCCAGCGTATTTGGCTTTCATTGCGTCTGTAAACGAACACTGTAGTTTCGACATTTCTAAATTACGTTTTACGGTAGGCCTACTTTTGCCGCTTACCAAGAAGGAAATACGATAAGCTTCAAAATTAAAAAGGTAACGACATGAAAATGGCTTCCCGCTGGTTTTTATCATAGAGCTAATAAATACTTGTTTGCGTGTTTCTGGCATCGTGTTTGCATCGTTGTCCTAGGCTCCAAGTAAATCTGTAAGAAAGTATGGGTTCCACGTAAGAAAATGACAAAGTGGAAAACCCGGACAAAACCCGAAATTCTGGAAAACCGCCCGGACGCCCGGACAGGGGCATAAAAAGAGGACATGTCCGGGGAAACCCGCGGACGTATGGTAACCCTACTCTGAAAGAATCGCCCCTCATTATGTGGCCCAACCATTTTCTCTGTCGGCTTTTGATTATTCCTATCATGGATCTTTTTTCGTCCACTATTTGTAGTAGGCCTATATCTCTTCATTTGTCCTGCGCTTCCTGCTGACTCTCTCCATCTTTCGCCATATCCACATCTCGAAGGTCTCCAATCTTTTGATATCTTTCTTCCTCATGGTCCATGCTCCGATCCGTATAACACCCCACTCCGTATCATAGACTTCATAAATCGTTTCTTAAGATTTTATTTTGCTTTCTTCTCATTGCAAGAAATTGTTCGATAATTATTTCGCTTAGGCTACAGGACATTGCTTATGCCTATACTGTTTTGATATGAAGCATTATAAAACTGAAATTGTCTATTGAAGAAGATGCTATATAGGCTTTGGTTTCGTTAATGCTGCGTGTCAATTACATATATATATATATATATATATGCGCAAAGTTCTGTATAGAACTGTTTTAATTTATATTAAACGTAGTGAAGCATAAGATATATACATGTATAGGATACAGCTTTGCATTAAAATAGCCGTGTGTATGAATGGATTCGGATATATGGTGAACTGACATCTCAATGTACATGCCTGCACTGCTTCAAATCATGTACAAATTAAATTAATACAGTATACACAGATGAAGACTACACTCAAAACACAGCACAAACTCAAACATTTACATGCACAATCATTGCACATGTATTCACAGTGAATGACGGATTCCTGAGCAAATCAAAACTCAGTTCGAATAGTGAAATATGTTGATATGGTTCGGTATTCCACAAAACAATGATTGATTAACAACACACTGCAAAAGAATTCTACAGAAGAGATTTTATTAAATATTTATACTTGAGGATATAATGTTATGTTAATATGTTTGTATACAATTATGATTCTACACGTGCACAAATATTGTAAATTCATATATATAAGCCCAGACTATAGCCTACTATAACACTGCTGAATATCTTTTACGCCACAGAGCATTTAGCTATAGCCTACATTTTAGTCACTACAAGCGTGACTGAGCATAGTGTCACTGCATGCTTCACGTCATACATCTACAATTTTTACCATGAAGAGTATAATTTACTATTTACTATTCCAGCGACCAAGGTTGCGTTCTCACAGGCTTGAAATGGATCTTAGACGTATATGCAACACAATTACGTTATAGGGCCTGTACTTTGCCCCCGAGCCTTTCAATATTTTGAATTTTGTTTTAAGTCCGAAATCATGGACTCCATACGTATTAATAATTTAACGTCTTAACAGTGCATTCTTGAAAATTGTCTAAACCTCTTAGCCTCTATTGGCTGACCGTTCTAATGCTAATTCTTTAGCAAAATGTAAGAATAAATACAGTTGAATCCAGTAAGAAATTACAGCTTATTCAGAAACAGACTCGGCCTAACTGGAAAAAATCGTATAACCCAACACTTTTGACCAGTACTATATGTATACTGAACAGTGAACAAAGCTAACTATGAATTACTTTAAACACTTTTTGTAATCGTATTAGTAAATTTATATAGCGCCACTTCAAGAGAAACTCCTCATAGGCGCTTTTTGCTGAATTTACTCAGATTTACACATTTCTAGGAACACAATTATTTGAAGCTGTTTGATTCATTTGTTTGAAACTAATCCAGAAACTTTTCCGGAAAAAAGCTCCCAAGAACGCTTTACAAGAGTATGACCGCCTGTGAATAAGCTGGTTCCCGCAACTTCGCTTTTGTGGGCGCTGTAGAAGTTCCGAGTTTATGATTAAACAGACATAATACTTCTACATAGACCTTTCCAAATCAGTTAAACCTTGCACTAAGACTTATTGAACTATCTTCCAAAACATAACATATAGCCTATTTATGTGAAAAGATTTATCTAAAATGGCAAATATTAGAACAAACTCAAAATAATTGCAAAAAGTTGGACACATAGCTGTAATACTTAAAATGGCCACATCAGTTGCTGAAGCAGGTAGATATTACTAGTATAAGCAAACACACCGTAGAGTTAGCCTATACAGTCATCAACCAACATTATTAGTTTATACTTCAGTGGTGCTACAATTTTCAACGAGTCTTTCTTTATGTTGTATAATGTATACTTGTTGCTTATGAGTTGATGCGTAAAGAAGTCTTTCTACGTGACACTTACTTGACATAAAGAACCATCAGAGCATTGCAGGTATTCCGTCGAAGTGATTCAGTCTCTAAATGCATCCAGATCGGCGCTGCAGGCACCGATAACGTATCAGCCTCTATCTCAATCTCTGGTCACTGGAAGATGCTGCAGAAAGAGGAGAAGGAGACGACGACTGGAGGATAGAACGGTCAGACTCCAGGCGCCTTATCTGTCTCTGTACTTTGGCGAATCCAATGGCAGATCTCAATCACAGATCTCGACGAATCACTCGACCTACGACGGCACCACACGCATACGCACGATCCGGCCTCAAACTCGGCCCGTCGTCGCTATATCTGGAACTGACACGTACTATTCTAATGAATCGTGTTACATTGAGACTGCACGCAGAGGGAGGCCACCCTATGGCAGCCGCCTCACTCTGCCTGCCTGCCTGGCCCCTGGCCACATGCGGCCGAGCGCCGATGAGCAAGATCGCAAGCACGCCGCAACACCCGGCCGCCCGTCTCCTGAACACTATAAGTCACTTAAAAGGCGCTGACCAACCGCACAGTCGGCCGAATGACTGTGCCGAGCTGTGATTGGCTAAAACATCATTATGTAACTTACACAACATTAACCTCTGTTATAACTTTGTACGTATTAATCTATATATAACATACAGGTCTATACTTTTGTATACAATGTTAAACAGCATAGAGCCGAAACAGGCAGTAGGTGATCGGCCTAATTATAAAACTATAATCGCTCATGCAACAGTCTATCAAGAACTTTCCGACTGTTTAGATAGAGGCCCATAACAAGGCGAAAAAATACACTGCCATGGGAAATACAGTTATAACATTCTAGATGTCGAAGTTTACCACAGCTATGTATGGCCTATCATGTAAATGGGTTTTTAATAGCACTGACGCATTTTTAGCAAAGTATACATTGTCATTGTCGTTCCTTTTCCAGGTAGCAGCACCGAAAGCAATCGGTTTTACATTGTTAAAAAATGGAGACTACTTAGATATAGAACTTTTGTTGAGCCGATTTCCCCATGCTAAAATTAGGCCTAATGTTTTCGACAGGGACGAAAATCTGAACATATCTTTGGGAGGGACAGATTTTTAGGGGGCCGAATTTTTGCATTTTTTAAGAACAGATAGGCCTAAGTCAAAACTTTGGAGGGACAGTTTTGGAACATAGTGTAGTCGTTTCTAGGCCGAGGCCCCATATGTAGATTGCAGTGTCAATGTGTCATCGAAAGCATCCTTTCAAAGAAGTCTACATTTGCTGATTAGCTGACCTCAAAATCAGTCAACTCTTGACCTGTCATACCTCGCCAACGTAGCCTACGCTAAAGGCCACACCATTGATCTCATACAGTGACAACTTGACAAGACCCAATTGCAGCCAAGGCCTATAATAATTCATCAGATCATGATCAAGCAGACTTATTATAGATGTCCAGACTTTAAAACTACATTTGCTCCTCGCTTTTTTCTTACGTAAACTTATCCGCAGATGCTGTCTCGTGTTCTAGCTGAATTGCTTGCTACGCATATTCCTCTTAACTGCGAAAAGGTTAGCCTTGTTTTAACTGTGAAATTGCTTGGAGCCGTTCAGGATTTCTATTACACGCGTTTTAAAGAAGAATGTAAACTTTTTCTTATCCTAGTTTCAGAGGCCAAATTCTTCTACACTGCATCTCATAATCCAATAGGCCTATCTTTAGAAGGCTGTCGATTAAAGTTACTCCACAGGAAAACGCTATCTACTGTGAATTATGCTTTCATTTCTTTCATGGATACGGTTAGTACTCGAGTAGCGACACCATAGTCATGTATTAAACTGGACTGCTGCAACGTATGCTATCTCAAGATTGAACAATTTCTGCGGGGGAGTGCCCCTTGAGGTGGCGCTACATAATTTAGGCCTATTTATATAAAGGCGTTAAATAAATTTACAAATACAAATAAAAACAGACCATACATCTGTTGTGTATTACTAGGTAATATTACTGGTCACATCATGGTTGTTATAGGATTCGATAACTTCTTGTAATTGGAAGACTTCTTTAAAGCGTTTACATCTTGCCTCTAAGTTTAACGACGTCTTGTAAACTTTATAGCCGGAAAGTTGACTCCACCAGGGAAACAGAAAGAGAGAGAAAGACAGACAGACACAGAGAGATGCAGATACAGAAAGAGGCTCAGACAATGCCCAATTGTCGACAGGAAAGATTAATTGCTCGTTACTCGACGGCGCAATATGCTCGTTGATGGCAGAACATGAGAGGGTTCTATGTATAATACAACTGTGGCAGGGAACATACATGTAACTCTGCCTCAAGAATCCGTTTATGATCGCTATGGCACCTTTATAGGAGGGTCAATATCATACGGTCTCAGATCCGTCAATATAGCACGAGGAGCTATTTCGGTCCATGCCCTTACGTAACAAAGGGGGGAATTATTATGACGCCTTGCACTCACTTAACAGAGACCGACAGAGTTGGGAGGGTAGGGGATGGCATGAAGGGGCTGAGACGCAATCAGGGTGTGACAATTACAACCCCATAATATACGAAGACGGGAAATTCATGGGAACCCGAGCCCACCAACATTAGGTTGTGCTTTACAGGTGTATACAAGCCCACTATTATATTAGAATTATACATAGGAATTATACCAAGAACGTATAATATATTTGTACAAACGAACACAGATTATATAATACGGTTTATATGTGAATGCATGCATATATATATATATATATATATATATTATAGAATCGCCTCAAGGCCTAATTCCTTTAGGTATACAAATGAGGCTTCATTATGCGAACTGTGTGTATACATACAACTCGGCGATGGAGGTAAGCCTTGCCAAATGATAATATGGAACTGATTACATTCGCGTTCACACATGCATTAGGCAAGTTTACGTGCGACGTCAGTTCCCGCGAGAGCCTTGAAGGGTCGATCTTATTATTCAGACGGCATCTCTCTCTCCAGACTATTACGACACTCGACCCAGCTAATTTCATTTTAATGGCACCGTTCTTTGGGCCGCGATTTAAATGCGAGATCATTGAAGCTGTCTTTGAAATGGAAGAGAGCGGATATATAGACCTCAATAAGGCATTGTTGTCTGGCACTTCTTAAGCAGCTTAGATGTCTTTGAGGTATGCAAAGCGGTGTCTTGCTGTTGCGTGAACGCCAGTGGTGTATGGGGAGCATAATACTGTCAGTTTCAATCTACCCTTTTCGCAGCCACACCGTATACGCATTAGGCACATATAGCCCCTGGGCACGAATGCATATAGTGTTCAAGTCATTATGGTAACAGGGACATCTGCATACAATAAGCTTACATAGATTCATACCTACTTACATGTATGTATGTATGTATGTACGTACGTATGTATCTGTGTGTATGTTATGTATGGGCTACCTGAGACAATAAAGTTGGAAGTAGGGCCTATAAGTATACATACACATATGCATGTATTGTATAGATATACGTAAATCATGGTGCACATGGTCCATATGGCAGTCATAGAAGACTATACCCCGACGTCAGCAATTACCGATGACGAAATTGATATAGGCCTACGTTATGAAGAACTTCAGCCGATAATTAACAGAATTCGCAGACACGATGTTATCTTCATCGCGATGATTTCAATGCAAAGGTCAGCTGCAGAGACAACGATATACTCCAGGACAGGCTCCGTTGGTAAATGCGGACGAGGAGATTAGCCATAATATTGATTGTAAGTTTTTGGCCATAGGCGACGTAAGTCAAATTTACCCATGTGACGAGCACTGGACTTGACAAAGGACTGGACCTGGATATCACTGACTCCTAGTCCTACCCATCACCGTCAAATGGAACTGATGATATTAAACGATGATAATGGTGATGATCAAATACACACATTCTGAGCTGAGAGGTCACACCAGTTGCAGAGTTCAAGAAAAGGCAGGCGCTGTTATTTCGTACGGGCATGCGTGCATGCTACACCCTGCAGTCATGTCTAGCTCAATTAGGTTTTCCTCATTTAGATCAGATGAGTTCTTCGTGTGTGGCAGATAATCTGGGCTTATGTCAAACAATGGTGTGTATTTGCCTATAGCGGCAGAGTGCTGATTATACAGGCCCACCATTTGCAGTCAGCAAATAAGTCATGTGATCGTGTTAAGCGTAAATTTGACGGCCTCTGTAGACGTGCAATGTCTTTGATGTTGGGCTGATTACGTCTGTGTAATCTATTTATTTCGTCACTAATTAATTAGTCAGCTACTGGTGTTTACAAGTATGGTCTAACAATTCCACGAAATAATATTCAAGGGTTACCGAGTATGAATAACCTATTGCGAGAACCGGCTGAGGATGAACTAGGCCTCACCAACAGGCCTGCTTGGGCTGCGGTTTATACGTTCATAATTGAGCCTTCGGGGATGTACTCTAGTGGTCTACATGATGGACTGTCAAACCAGAGATCGCGGGTTCATGATCCGTCAATGATATTTCATTATTTGTCTAATTAGCGTCCCTAGCTTCTCGAATATAGAATGATCGGCCCTGCATTCTCGGTGGAAAGATTCAGTGGTGAGGGTTGCCATTTTGGGTTATTTTACGATTTATTATTATTAGAGGATGTCAAGTTCATTCGAAAATCAAGGATGCCACTGACATCTATGGCCATTTGGGGATGACCATGTTATAGACGTCGTCATTGTTTTAAACTAAGGCACACAATAAGACAACTTTTACGATAGACAGTTTATCCCTCGAGTCCTATATATAGAAGCTCTCTTGGTGATATAATCTGACATTGTATGACTAAAAGCACTACACTCATTCTAAACTTTCCTATTAGCCTACCACATGTATCAGATAGCGGCGTGTCTACCTGTTTCATACCAATAAACGAATAGTCTATATTATTACTTTTATGTTCCAGTTCATATATAACAACCATAACCATAACCAAAACAAAAACAACCTAAACAACCGAAACAAAATTAGTTGCCGCATCTAAACTATATCGCAAAGTCCAGAACGAAAATACCTATAACTTCTAAGCTTACTCGACAGTTTTATTGTAATTGGCTGAGAATGCGCTGGAAAGCCAGAGGTATACGACTTAAAGGTCAAGTGAATTTGACAAAAATCGTCACACTTTACCGACGAGCTGCATTGGTTTCCCAGTCACTGTTAACACATGTGCACCGTCGTCATTAAAGTGTTAAAGCGTTCAATAAACCTGCAAAGAATAACTCAGCACTGAGACTACAGAATACTCCTTACCTCGGGTGGTCCACCGGGTGGTCGGTCGGTGGGTCGGTCGGTGGGTCGGCCAGTGTCCGGTGAGCGTGGGTCTGTACGCCCTGCAGGGTCATCGACAGCAGCGGGAGATATTTGGCTGATTGACCCTGCTACAGTCCAGTGAATCTGTAATTACACAACGCGCAATATATATCCATAGAGTCCTTTCCATGCAGACTGACCGGATGAGCTAATCGCCTGTCCATCTCTCGACAAACCACAAAAGAACCTCTATGCGCTCAACGGAAGCCCTTCCACGACGTTTTTAACGCATATAGTTTCCCTCTCGGCCAAACCCATGAACCCCACACCTCCTCCCCTTCCACTCTCCCTCCCTCTTCCTATTACCCTCCTCCTCCTAATGGTGGACCTCCGGAGTGTAACTCAGTCGTAGGCGATCTGGGCGGCGGGGGTCAATGGCACAGCGGCTATTACCGGATACATCGTCGCCTGCCTTTCTGTGCAATGTGCCATATGACTCCTTTATGACTCAGGCAACGTCACGTATTCATTGGCTTATAATCATGAGCCTTCTCCATGGAGAACTTCGCTTCATGTGTATATACGCGCTATAGCATCTTCAGCCACCTTTAGATACAGTAAGGTTGACGACGTCAAATGCCCTGGCAGTCATGCATATGATGTTATTAGATGCTGGGACCTATTTAAACCACAGGGTCTGCCCTGGTAATTTTCGACGATTTGATAGAGCCATGATATTTCGCACCTACTCTGGTTTAAATGGGGGCCACTTTATATATCAAGTTGTCATATGTGGATTAATGCTATAGAGAGAAACAAGTATATCTAAAAGACTGTCACAATCGGGGTTCGATGTGACACCCTCGTATACGGGGTCAGATGAGCAGAACAGCTACCGAAGTAGCCATGCAGGAGGAACAGGTGGTCGAGTGGCTAACAGGTTGGAATAGACTCCTCGAGAGGCCATTTGAAATAGAAGTAGGTCGCATCAGTGGTCAGCATCCATATAGGCCTGAGTGCCTTATCCAAATCTCCTCTTCACCACTTCTCTTTCTTTCATCTAGAGCGAACACTAAGCTGCATTAGGCAGGGTAAGTTTCAGTTTATAGCTGACGATGAGCTATCGATAACTGTCACGACCATCGTCGTCGTCACCATCATCACCATGAGTTCCTGATGCCGACCATTTTGGCGGCGATGGTTACGAATATATGATGTGCATTCTTTTCGGTCACTTGTCTAATCTAGGACTTTTCTCATTTAATTGTAGGACTAGTCATATAGTTTTAGGAACATAATGTAACACTAATCCGAAGACTATAACCCGAATAACCTTTGACCAATCGACCAATCCGCCCAAGGCAGGGTATCATATGATGGGTCATTGATGCGTAACTTCCGAATGGGTACGGGCTCTGAACAACATCCTGGGTGTTGTTGAAATCTGTTTATTTATATGACCGGGTCATCACTGAAGCGACGGTATCAGCCATAGCCCGTAACCATGGCGTCGGTGCCATACTAACTTGGACTTCTTTATGAAAGCAGATGGACGTGCGAGTCTCCGATTAAATAAATGGGTCTGTAGTTGGCTACTGTCCTTCTGGCTGAACAGTTTACTTTCAACGCTTTGGTATTTGATTATTAGAAATTTGTTAAGTGCTGAAGTCCATCCCTTCGAGAAGTTTGAGGTCAATTACTATTTTGCAGAAGTCCTTGTTTGATGCTAGTGGCATGGCAGCCTCCTTCCTAGCGGCCATCACCTTGCAGGTGCTCTCTGGTGCCTGTATATGCCCGACTGCACCCGTAGCCGACCAGTATCCAGGGCCGTCCGTCTGCGCAGATAGCCCTTGGCAACCGCGCCACATAGCATGCACTGACCGCTCCGCTCGCTGGCATGGACAGCGTGTCCACGGAGGGTTAAACTCCAGCCCTGCGGAATTCACCCTCCCCTCCCAGCGAAGACAGAGACCCATGTGTGTCACTGATGAATGTCCGACCCTGCTCTGACGGCTGCGGAATGATTGATAACTGACCGTTTGACCACCGGCTTAATGGCCGCCCAAGTAACCAGAGAAATCAGCAGACAGACAAACAAAGAATGTGAGAGAGACAGACACACACAAGGAGACTTATAAATGGAAGACATAAGTGTGAGCTGCAAATTGCTAATGATGCTTCAAATTTGAAGTACGAGTTTTTTTTTCTCAGTAAGCCTAGGCATATTATTTTGTTACACAAAAATGCCAAATTTGCATTCAAATTTAAATAATAAATCTATGCCAAACGACGTATGATGAATACGGTAACAGTATAGTAGTAGTAAGTAAAACAAGAGCGAGAAGAACACGAACGTTCATGAAATTGTGAAGATATAGTATGAAGAAACCGTCAGTGTAGTACTCATTTCAGTCTTGCTCTATGTGGCTAGAGTGATTAACGCCTATATGAGCGATTTTTTCTTGCTATAAAATTTCTGACTATACTTACAGTTAGCCTAAATGGTGGTCAGCGCAATTCTTTTATAGATGAATACGCTAAGTTGCAAGCGAAGCAAACATCTCTAAAGTTCTTTCTGCCTTTCGAGGTTTTTGGACGTGAACTCAGCGCAGCAGACTGAAATCAGAATGAAAATAATAAAGAAGAAGAGAATTAAGAGCTAGCTGTCCGGTAAGCTATCACCGCGAGGTAGCCAAGCTGAGCAAGCTCATGAGTATAAAGTGTTGGCGCCTTAATTTTTTTAGTCTCGGCATATAATGGCGGGTGGTCAACCTCCCCTCCACGTACGCTTCCAACCGGCAGTGTGGAGTCAGTGTAGTCGTAATTCCTGAAATCGATAGGGGGCGCAAGTGGAGCCGAAATCTGACGTAGGATTTAAAAGACCCTAACTTTCGATTGACAGTCCAACACGTTGACCACTATAGGCCTACTAGGCCTACGGTTCAGCCTGAACGAAAGTAAACTGAATATAACAACATAATATTTATAAAACGAAATCAAACTACTGCATGCATGTGGGGCGCGGTGGTGTAGGGGTATGTTCGGTGCCTTGCAGCCGGAGGGTTGCGGGTTCGAATCCACGTCACGCCGCTGCGTAGGGACCCTGAGCAAGTCCTTCACTCGCAATTGCTCATGCGCTTCGGCGTGAAACTCCGATTCAGTGTCCGCGCTGTTACAGTCGGGAGCGACTCTGAGTAGAAATCTTGAAGGGGTGCTATAACAAATGCTCATACATACAGTGCTTTTTTTCTAGAAGAAAAGGTTCCGGAACTCAACAAATTCCGAACAGTTGTAGGGGCATATTTTCTGGTAATATTTCTATTCTACATAATATCAATATAAAAAACACTGAAAGGACTTAAATTAAATTAAGGCATCTAAATAATTTTGAAAAAATTATTCTGAAAAATTTGAATTAACTAAATTTTTTACTAGCTAAAAAAAGGTCCCGGAACGCCGTTCCGGACCGCTCCAGCTGAAAAAAAGCACTGCATACATACATACATACATACATACAAAATGTCTAAGGAATTAAGTAAACAAGGAAATCGAAGATCACGAGAAGGAAACATGCGAAACAGGAACACTATAAGAGCAAGAACATTGAACAGCGGAAGTAATTAGGAAGAACAAAACAAATAGAATTGAAGAAGAAGAACAGGAACAGAACTAAAAGAAGTATAAGCAGTAATAAGACGAAAAAGGAACGAAGAAGCATTTGTAGTAGAACGGGAATCACAAGGAAGAAGCTAGTGCCTGCGCGTTAACAAAAAGACATTTTGTTACGTATAATATGTCAACATTCTGACTACATGCATTCATTTTATAGCCTATCATTTGATAGCCTGTTATTAATGCTTTTTACGCTTCAGACGCTGTAGTCGTAATTCCTTAATTCCTTATATAGTCTACATAGGCTTGCTATTTGATTGATGATTAGGCTACCGGTAGGCCTATAGTTGAGACTTGTGGTCGGTAGCCTTTAAATCGAAGCTGACTAACTTAACCTAAATAATCATAACCATAACCATAAATTTTATTGGTCCCGTCAAATAAACAAAACAAATGAGTTTAAATGAAATACGGACATGAAGGTTATCAGGGAACCACAGGAAAAGAAACCCTATAGAAGGACCAAGGTACCGCTAAGCAGGGTCACCTTTTCATAAAATGATATGCAGCTGCTTGTTTGTATCAATTATGCCTATACACTTGGGAGCAATATAACTTAATTTAACTAGTTAACTAATGTACACAGCAATCAATTATCCGAGCTATCAAGTGACCCCTTTTAAATTTTTTAATATAGCAGTCACCTAATTGTTTGTTCAGAGGCCTTCCCGAGCGTTCCCAATCTAAACGTTTCTCTTTTCAAAAAGAGTTGGCTGCATTCTAGAAACACTGCCAATTAAAACACACTTCTTGTGACAGGACTATAATAGCATTGACATAAAATGCATTAAATGCCTGCGTTTATCAAAACATTAATTGACGTGGTTTAAGTCTGTGGAAGTATAAAATACAAAAGAAGAATACATACGTTCTTCATGCCGCTTCTTATTCACTGATATTACGGCCTTCGGGATTGCACATTTGGGCTTTGGACATATTTACATAACTCGTAAACTTCTTCGGCAACTGATACTACAGCCTCACTGTAGTCCATTGTTAGGAGTGTGGTTAATTTGACGAGTGCACGGCGTCACATGTTGAAGTCGTTGGCTTTTTGTTGCCAGTGTTGTTGTTGTTCACTTTCTTTTCCTCGTTTTCTCTTCCATTAGGCCTACCTGTAGACTCATTATCCTGTTTGGGATTCACCAACTCCTGTTGCGTTGGGCGTTTACACCCCAAGGAGTCCTTGACACCCACACATTAACTTCAAAACACCCTCTTAACCCCATACATGCGTCGCAGCTCCAATTCAATTATTGTAATGAATGTCGGATACATGGTAGATTTATATATAGGGCCTACTATATATATGAATATATATGTGTGTGTTTGTGTGTGTATGTGTGTGGGTAGGTGTGTGTACGCATTCATATTACATATAATATTGTAGGCCATATATATATGAATTATTTATTAATAGTATTTAGGCCATTATGTACGTATACGTTTGTATGTTACTATGTACTCCAGAATTGGTATGAGTGAAATTTCTCTTTCTGGCGATTTACAGAGAAAGTAGGAACTTCTGAAAAGGATCATGTCACGCGGGAGCCAGAGACATTTAGCCTGAAGGGAAATCCAAAGGGGAGAGGGAGAAAGGAGAAGGGACCATTCGTCTGGACCCAAAGGATGGGTGGCGGGTAATTACCCAAGTCGAAGTCGCTTTCTCTGATGTGCGGTCAGATCTGAGGTCACTCCATACTAATTAAGATGAACTATAATTAATTTGGCGGCATCTTTGAACTTAAGCACGTATATATATGCCCACATGCACGTACAAATACACTTATAAAAAACTCACGTATTAAAATATTAAGACTACAAGAAATCCCAAACCGAGGCCTCTATCTGTCCCTGCGGGATTTGAACCCTGACAGTTCAGAACGGTAACACTAACCGATGTGGGCTAATGATTCTGAACGAACGACAGTTTCGTCTGCTTAGAGTGTAGACCTACATTTAGCTGCGGAGGTGACTTACTTGAGTCACTTGTCGACATATAATTATGTCGTATACAATAATAATTATTCTAGGTAATCGAAGCCGTCAGCTTTTTAGTCATGGTAGCCCAGAGGGTTGAACAAAGCTTGTCATAATTCTAACGCCCATACAAAACGCCAATAAGTTTATGCGATTTATGGGATAATAATAATAATAATAATAATAACAATAATAATAATAATAATAATAATAATAATAATAACAATAATAATAATAATAATAATAATAATAATAACAAAAATAATAATAATAATAATAATAATAATATTAATAATAATAATAAAAATAATACAATGCAATACAATACAACTTGCATTTATAACGCGCCTTAATAAAACAAAGTCTTACTCAAAGGACGCGTTACAATGTACTTTAATACTAATCATAGTACTTAGAGAAGAGATAAGTTTTAAGTTTAGATTTTAAAATATTAATTGAGGATGATCTTCGGATTAGTTCTGGTAGAGAGTTCCATTCAGCTGGACCAGCTACTTCAAACATTCTGTTTCCAAATTGTAGATTTGTTCTTTTGATTACGAAGTCTCTTTCCGAAGCCGATCGCAATCCACGTCTTGATTCAAGAGCAGCACATGATGTGACTAAAGATGATAAGTAAGGAGGAGGAGCAGAACCTGACATTATTTTGAACATGAGAAGACAGATTTTAAAGGATATCCGAGCCTGAATGGGTAACCAGTGTAATTGCTGAAGGGAGTTGGTGATGTGATCTCTAGGGCCAAGGTTCTTGACTAGACGAGCTGCAGTGTTGATAACAGAGGTAAGCGGTGAAGGGTCTACTGCATAAGGCAGAAAAACAAAAGGCAGAAAATCAAAAGGCAGAAAATCAAAAGGCAGAAAAATAATAAGGCAGAAAAGTCAAAAGGCAGAAAAATCAAAAGGCAGAAAAATCAAAAGGCAGAAAATCAAACGGCAGTTATTTGCATTAAACAAACAATAATCTGACCGCAGAAAATGAAAAGGCAGAAACTGAAAAGGCGGAAAATAAGAAGGCATTGATTGAGATTTGAAACAGTGGACACCACGTACCCCACTTTTGTAAATGGATGCCTGGATGCCTTGAACCGGCTTCTTTGAAGTAATTTGTGGCACAAACCACGTCTGCCCTGTGTGTCGTAGTGTTTATCGTGACATATGTAAGCTCCACTTTGCGCCTAAATATAAATGCACAATTACTTTAAACCGGCTGAAACTGATTAATCGGTTTACCATCGAACATTATAACATTACAGGCCGATTTTTGTATGTTTTGAAATAGTTGGTGAATCAGGACATTTATAACGCTAATGGCGCTTTATATTTTTTGTGTTCTAACACTACGGATGAAATATTGAGTTTGTTATGCAACATCTTCATGAGTTTCTACCTTTTGATTTTTCTGCCTTCTTTGATTTTCTGCCTTTTGATTCTTCTGCCTTTTGACTTTTCTGCCTTATTATTTTTCTGCCTTTTGATTTTCTGCCTCTTGATTTTCTGCCTTTTGATTTTCTGCCTTTTGATTTTCTGCCTTATGCAGTGCTCCCGCGGTGAAAGGGTGGATTTTGGCAGACCATAGAGTATTGAGTTACAGTAGTCAATCCTGGATGATACAAGTGAATGGACTAAGATATGAAGGCAATGCTCATTAAGGCAGCGCTTGATTTGGCGTATTATTCGGAGATGAAAGAAACAAGCTTTAGTGATAGAGCCAATATGATTAGACATAGAAAGTTTACTATCAAGGAAAACTCCAAGATCACGAACTACAATAGAAGGCTGGATAGAGCAGGTTTCATCTAGTTGAAGGCAGAGAGTTTTCAAGTTCACCGAAAGTTTTAGCTAAATTGGCACCAGATATTTAATGCATTGACTGAGACTGTATGAGTAAAAATTTACTTTTTTTAGCATGAAAATGGAGATTTGCAGTATCTCTGTCAAAAGCTTTTTAATTCGCAGCAAAAGACGCCTGATCATTCTTTACATCAAATACGTTCGCTGGGCGACGCCACACGCGATAATATATAACCACGGCTTAGATACCACCACTGTCCCAATGCAGGACATGTCCCAATGCAGGACATTCTCCCCTAGTAGTAGTTGTAGTAGTAGTAGTAGTAGTAGTAGTAGTAGTAGTAGTAGTAGTAGTAGTAGTAGAAGTAGTAGTAGCAGCAGTAGCAGCAGCAGTAGTAGTAGTAGTAGTAGTATACCACCAGCAGCAGCAGCAGCAGCAGCAGTAGTAGTAGTAGTAGTAGTAGTAGCAGCAGCAGCAGCAGCAGTAGTAGTAGTAGTAGTAGTAGTAGTAGTAGTAGTAGTAGTAGTAGTAGTAGTAGTAGTAGTAGTAGTAGTAGTAGCAGCAGCAGCAGCAGCAGCAGCAGCAGCAGCAGCAGCAGCAGCAGCATAGTAGTTTCCGTTTAACGATGTTGTTGTCTCATAATTTGTTTATTAACGTCGCCCTTTTCCTTTATTCAGAACAGTAGGCCTATAGGCCTGATGAATCCACGGGTTTTCTCTGTTCTTGGCGTGAGGCTTTCCAATTTCGCTACCGTTCTGTTAAGTCAGTTAACGTCGATTTGGTCCGAGATAACATTTATTTAACGCATTGTTTATCTACTTAGCTTCTGATCTCTTAGGTCTCATCGACCTCGACTGGTGTTATCCAACAAACTGATTTCAGAATGCAATTGCAGGCCTAATTAACCTATAGGCATTCTTGGAACTCTCTTCCTGTGTCTGTACGCTGTGCTCAGTCGCTTGTGTCATTTCGTTCTCGGCTGAAAACTTACCTTTTTCAAATTGCTTATCCACCGTAGGCTGTCTCTCTGTCTCTTATACGGACTGATCTTTTGGATGTTGACCTGATTACGGCTTGGTTTTGGTGTGCCATCGGTTGATGCCTTGTGCATTAGACACAGGCGCAATAGAAGTTGCTAATTACATTACATTACATAACATTCTTAGAAGCGACAATCGATTGATTATCAATAGCGCTGCTGAAGAGATTATTAGGCCAAGATGAAATTTCACAGTCCAAATTCTGTGAAAGACGACTGCTAGCAGTAGGCCTTCCTATACCTTCCTCCGCTAGAAACTCGAGACAGATTTCAGAACAGGCTTTAGGCCTGTATACATGGACGCCTGTATAATAGCAATTATAACGTCGTCTATAATGGTCTATACGTAGCCTACGCTGTCTTTCAATAGCAGTATGCGTTGTACAACCCGCATTACTGATTGATGACGTCATCTTGTAAACAGAGGTTGCTGATGGCAACGTTCACGTGGTTTTCACTGTTAGACGTTTCTTCTAAAGTATTTGTTTGAAAAGTTCGATTTTAAATGTCTTTTCTACGAATATTTTGCTGAAAATTAATGACAAGATTGATGTTCAGACATAAGAAGTTCGATAAAGTCATCGATATTATAAGGTAGGCCCCTATTTTTCCTGTTATCGAAATATTCGAAAGTAAGGAATGGTTAGGCTAACTGTGGTCTATTTCATCGATAGCCTAATAACAGATCTTGTACCACCAAAATAATAAACGAATGAAGATTTGAAATGCTTTAGGGCCTACAGAAATTGGAATTAGGTCCAACTCTTCGCCCAAAGAAACTGAGCAATGCAAAGAAAAGCAGTCCTGAGACCTGCAGGCATAATCGTTTCATATAACCAAAACATGCTAATTAAGATAGGATAGATGCAGAGTTTTGCGCATACATGCATGAGCCTGTAGACCTTTAAAGCATACAGCATAATTACGTAGATACATGCGTGCATAATACATTTATATGTAGACAATTTTCAGTGTTTTAGTTGTCAAAAATAGCTGACAGTTTTAAAAATAACGAAAATACACGGACCAGGTCACAATCTACTGTTGTTAACATGTTGTGAAACTCAAGACTTATGGAACATTTTAGTTTCCTTTCTACAAGTTATTTACAACACAAACATGAATGGTCTTTCTTGCAACTTGGGTCGCGGTCGTTTAAAAGACCTAATCTATCGATGCCTTGATCGCGCTGGCATACCTCCAATCAAAGAACCATCTGGCCTGTCGAGAACTGACGGCAAAAGACCCGACGGACTAATGCTTATCCTATGGCGCAATTGTTCGTAGTTTGATCTGGGATGTCAACGTGACTGAAACTGTGGAGGCTTCATATTTGGCTGCTACACCTCGTTCGGCCGGTGAGGCCGCGGGACTGGCGGCATCGAGAAAAATATCCAGATACAATCCACTCCAGTTGCAGTATCAGTTTGTTCCGCTGGCCCTCGAAACTCCGGGCCCTATTAACAGCGTTATTATTATATATTCGTTTATTGAAGGAAAACATCTAGTAGACACACAGCTAGCAGGTACAATTGCCACTTAAAATCACGAGCACTAACATTTGCGCTGACAGTAGACAGTTTTGTTAAGCGTTCTAGAAGTACCTTACTACCTACAACGCTATATAAATCGTCGTAATTACAATTACAATTACAAAAGTGGCGATAGTTAATTGCGTAGTTGTATCACAATTGGCCCCAATGGTGTTAGTAAACGCTTTTGTATAATAATCTAGGGATAAAATTTCTTTCGTCCCTGGGTGGAAGCTGGAAGCCATGACGTCGCGGCGAAGATTGTATCAGTGCGAGCCTCTGGTGGAAACAAACCGGGCAGGACTTGAAATCTCTTCCACACGACCGCTCTGAAGAGTCCCTCGCCAGCTTCATCATCCCCTTCTGTGGCTATTGGTGAAATCGAGTGCAAGAAGCCTCTCCTTTCGATTCTGCGTAGCAGCCGCTGGATGCGTGATTGGTCGTCCTCCGTCCTCCGTACCCCACCATGCAGTCTGGGGTGGCATACATAAGACGAGCCACTGTTGTTGCCCTGCAGTATGGTAACCATTTGCATTGCGTCGGGAGACAGGCCATAGGATCTCAACAAACGCAGCGAGTAGGGGTATGTTCAGTGCCTTGCAGGTTTGTTTGTTGCGTAATCCACCTCAAGCCGCCGCGTAGGGACCCTGGGCAAGTCCTTCACTCGCAATTGCTCATGAGCTTCGGCGTGAAACCCGACGAGGTCGCTCCGTGGTCGTAGCCGGTCCACTAGGAGCCGCGGCGTCGTTTCGGCTCGTCGTAGAAAGACCGACGGAAGGCATGGCCTCCCTGTCGTCTGTCGCGTCGATCTCCTCGGCAGAGTCGAGCCCTTCTGGGTAGCAGTGTCGCAGTTTGTCTACATGCACCACGAAGGGTCGCGATTGTCTACTCTTCTTGATCCGGAAATTTACGAGTCCTATCTGCCCCACCACAGTGAATGGTCCGGTGAACATCCGCATCCACTTAGGACTCCTTCCTTGGTACCGTCTGGGCGTAAAGTACCACACCCGATCGCCAGGGGCAAATCGGGCGGGGCGTACTTTTAAATCGTACCTTCTTTTCCGTCGTTCGGCAGAAACCCGTAAATGTTCTCTCACTTGTCGATAGGCGCCTTCCATTCTTTCAGCGAGGTCCGTAGTATAAGCGGAATACGTGGCCGGCTGAGTATCGTCAGTAGGAGGTCGTCCATAGACCAGGTCGATGGGCGCTCTCGTCTCTCGCCCGAACATCAGATAATTCGGCGAGAACCCCGTGGTCTCATGTTGAGAGGCACGATAGGCAGAGAGGACATAGGGCAGAATCTCGTCCCACTCTCGCTGATGGCTGCTAACGACCTTACCTATCATCGAATTCATGGTTCGATGAAATCGCTCAATTAGCCCATTACAGCTAGGGTGGTAACTAGAGGTCCTCACCTTGTCAATGTCTAGTAACCGGCAAAGTTCCTTAAATAGGTTCCCCTCGAAGTTCTTCCCTTGATCTGTAAGGATCTCTAAGGGAGCCCCATACCTGACAATGACATTGTCCACTAAAGCCCTAGCTACTGAGGATGCCTCTTGGTTAGCCATAGGGATAGCCTCAACAAACTTCGAGAACCCGTCCATAACGGTCAAGATGTAAATGTGACCCCGCCGACTACGGGGATGGGGGCCTGTAATGTCCAGAGAAAGTCGTTCCCACGGTTCCCCACAAGGTAACGGCTGGAGGGGACCCTGCTTAGGAGGAAGACCCCGACGGTACTGGTTACACGGGGAGCATCGCTTGCAGAATCGCCTAACATCCCCGGACCATCCAACCCAGTACGCCCGTCTTCTCACCTGCCATCTTGTCCTACGGATACCTAAATGGCCTCCCGTTACTCCCGTGTGAGCCAACTTAAGAAATTCCTCCCTCTTTGCCCTAGGGATCACGAGTTGATTCACGCCCTCAGGCGTTCGACGGTAAATCTTTCCATCCTGCAGGTAAAGGCTATCCTTCTGATACCAGTACACTTTGACTGTTTCGCTCTCTTGCAAGATCTCAACTAAATCCGGCGCTTCAGCGCCCTCTCCCAACCAACTCCTCACAATCCGTAAATCCGGGTCTTCTCTCTGAATTTCCTCTATGTGATCGAGCGGATCGTCATCTATACTCGGCGGTGCTGACTCAGAAATCTCAATTACCGCGGCCACCGTTACCGGATCTTCTAAACCACATTGGCGACACGGGCGACGCGAAAGCGCGTCTGCGTTCCCGTGATTCCGGCCGGGCCGATGCACTATCTGAAAGTCGAACTCGGCGAGGCGTTCCAACCATCGCCCCTGCTGGCCAATGGGTTCTGGGGTGCGCTGTAGCCACTGTAAGGCGGCATGGTCCGTTCGAAGCACGAACGATCGGCCAAGCAAGTACTGCCTATACAGTTTCGAGAAATAAACCACCGCCAGCAGCTCTTTCCGAGTGACACAATAATTCTTTTCAGCATTCGATAAGAGACGGCTCCCGTAGGCAATCACTCGCTCATCTGTGCCTATACGCTGGGATAGCACCGCTCCAATTCCTTCATCACAAGCATCGCAATCAAGAACGTACGTTCCCTCGTCTTTAGGTAGGGCCAAAATCGGGGCGGTCGTCAGAGCGGTCTTTAACCGGTCAAAGGTCTCCTGACAAACCTCATCCCAAACGAACATTCGTCCCTTCTTTGTCAGCGCGAACAGTGGGGCCGCTACCGTCGAGAAATCTTTCACAAATCGGCGGTAGTAAGAACAGAGCCCTAAAAACGCCCGCACGTCCCGCAACTTTTGAGGGACCGGCCATTCTACCACATCTTTCACCTTGGAAGGGTCCATTGCCACTCCTTCCGGCGTTACTATATGGCCTAAAAAACCTACGCTCCTTCTCAGCAACTGGCATTTACTCGGTTTGAGCTTCAAGTTCGCTCCCCTCAGTCGCTGGAAAACCTTTTCTAATCTATCCAGGTGTTCTTCAGGTGTGCTGCCGAAAATGATAACATCGTCTAAATATACAAGGCAGATCTCAAAATTCAAACCCGACAAAACGATGTCCATTAGTCGCTGAAACGTGGCCGGCGCATTGCATAGCCCAAACGGCATTACTTTCCATTTAAAGATCCCACGTCGCGTCACAAATGCGGTCTTATCGGCATCGTTAGGGTCCATAGCAACCTGATGGTACCCACTCCGTAAGTCTAACGTGCTGAACCAACCTCCGCCCGCTAAGGCGTCCAAGCATTCATCAATTCGCGGAAGCGGATAAGAATCCTTCTTCGTTCGGTCATTCGATTGCCGATAGTCGATGCAGAATCTTAAATTTCCGTCCTTCTTTCGAGCTAAAACCACGTTGGCCGCCCACTCACTAACAGTCGGCTCTATTATTCCATCGGCCAGCATGCTATCTAAGTTGCTATCTATAGCGGTCCTGTGCGGCAGCGGCTGCCGTCGCAGGGGTTGTCTGACCGGTCGTGCATCACCTGTCTCTATCCTATGCATTGCTACCGACGTTCGGCCTAGGTCCCTATCACTAGCCGAAAAAATGTCTTTAAATTCAGTCAACAACGCGCTCAGTCGTTCCCTTATTTCGAAAGGCACCTCTTCAGGTAGATTCGCCAACATTTCATCATTAGGCGACGCTTGGTCGGCCTCGTCAACGCTCTTCCTAATCACCTCACTTACCTCCACTGGGTGCAACCCTCCCAAGGGTTGATCTTTGGGTAACCGGACGGGACCATCATTCAAATTCACCACCCTTACCTGGGTTTCAGCGCTATCACCTATCACTACTCGGGCAAGATGGACCCCGGGCTGGATCTCCCTGGCTTCGGTCATCCAAGCAGGCGCTACCTGTAGTTAAGTCCCCGTACAAGGTCTTAACGGGTACATCTATCTGGCATTTGGGGTTTACCACTACTTCCTCGGCGACGATCACGCGCCGACACCACGTAGACCCATTACCTCTCACTAATGGAATTCGCCTACGTCTCACAAAGAGGGACCCCATACCAAACCCTAAGCGGCAGCGATGCTCTCTTAACCAGTCCATGCCTAACATGGGCTCAGTTATTTGATCGGACACCAAGAAGGACGTGTGAATATGAAAATCTTTCCAAATCCTAATGGGTACCCGCACCTCCCCAAGGACTCTTATATCTGACCCATTAGCAGCCATCAAGAAGCGATTGCAAGATCGAATTTCTAGCCCTGTTACAGTGGAAGAAGGCACTAGACTGACCTCGGATCCCGTATCGATCAGACAGAGTTGCGGTCGACCATTGATTTCCCCTCGAATGTAGATTGCGTTCTTGGTTGCACGGTTCGGCTCTTTTGGGCTGATGGTGTGGTTCGCAGCTACCGTCTCAGGCGTAGGTGGCGGCGAAGCTTCCGTCCCAGCGGTGGCAATCTCGTTCGGGCGTGTCGGAGGACGGCGAGGTTGACGGCAGTTGCGGGCGATGTGGCCCGCTCGTCCGCAGTTGTAGCAGGTCGTCGTCCGTCTCGTGTTCTCCGTAGGACCGGGGCGGTCGCGCTCAGGTAGCGCGTTCCGGCTCGGTTCGTCGCTGTGCGTCGGCGTCCCATGTCGAAGCTGGCGGAATTGAAGATCGAATTTGCTCTCCAACTCTCGTTGCCACTTCCGCTGTTCTTCCCGTTGCGTCGCGAGAAATCTGTCCATCTGCATCTGGAGTTGAGCACCGAGAGCGTCCTCCCGAGTCCCTCGGACTCGGTTGGGCGGTCGTCGTCGGTCATCTGTGTCGGCTGTTCGTCGGTAAGCGTCAAGCCGCAGCGCTGACCGGTAGGCTTCGTCGATCGTCTTTGGCTCACGCTCGCGTACTTTGAGCGAGAGTTCTCTGTCGCTCATGGCTTCGAGGAAGGCGTCTCTTGCGATGATTTGCGTCGTCTCGTTAGCAGGCACCGGGTAGGCCAAGACGACCAACCGGCGGATCTCGTGTAGCAAGTCGCTCAGACTCTCCTCCGAGCGTTGGCGGCGATAGTAGAGCTGAGCACGGAACGTTTCT
Organism: Aporrectodea caliginosa; assembly: GCA_020284085.1. NCBI lineage: Eukaryota > Metazoa > Annelida > Clitellata > Crassiclitellata > Lumbricidae > Aporrectodea > Aporrectodea caliginosa. The sequence continues at coordinate 691,669 of JACEVL010000178.1, read as the reverse complement.
GCTTGGCCTTCCGTCCCGTATCGTTGTCGTAGGCGTTCGACGAGGTCTTCATAACTCGCGCTCGGTTGAGCGCCGAAGTCCCAAAGAAGCTGCGTCGCGGCCTTTTCCAGAGAGCAACGTAAGTGATCGCTCTTGTCGGCGGACGTCCATCGGTTGTGCTTCGCGCAGACTTCAAATTGGCATCCATCCATCATCCGTCCGTCCATCCATCCATCCGATCCATCCATCACTTCCATCTGTCCGTCCGTCCGTCCGTCCATCCTTCATCCATCCATCATCCATCCGTCCGTCCGTCCGTCCGTCCATCCATCCATCCATCCATCCATCGTCCGTCATATACATCCATCCCATCCACTCCATCCATCGATCCGTCCATCCGTCCGTCCGTCCGTCCGTCCGTCCGTCAAATCCGTCCGTCCGTCAATCCGTCCGTCCGTCCGTCCCATCCATCCATTCATCCATCAATCCATCCATCCAGTCCGTCCATGCGTCCATCCATCCGTCCATCCGTCCATCCGTCCATCCGTCCGTCCATCCATCCATCCATCCGTCGTCAATCCATCCGTCCATCCATCCGTCAAATCCGTCCGTCCGTCCCTCAATCCTTTCAACCATCCGTCCGTCCGTTTATCCGTTCGTCAAATTTCGATCGTCCGTCGTCGACCGTCCGTCCGTTTGTCCGTTCGTCCCGTCCCGACCGTAATCAGTCCGTCACTTTAATCACCCGTTTCGTTCTTGCGCATTCGTCTGTCCAGATGCCTCGTTTCAGTCAAATCCGTCCGTCCGTCAATCCATCCGTCAAATCGTCACATCCATCCATCCCGTCCGTCCGTCCGTCAATCCATCCAGTCAGTCGTCCGTCCGTTTGTCATTCGTCCGTTCATTGACCGTCGGTCGTCCGTCCCGTCCGTCCGTCCGTCCGTATCCATCCGTCAATCCGTCATTTTGTCCATCTCTGTCCGTTCGTCAATCCGTCCGTCCGTCCGTCGTCCGTCCGTCCATCCCATCCATCCATCCATTTATCCATTCATCCATTCATTCATCCAGCCATGTATCAATCCATCCATTTACCCATCCACCCATTCATCCATCCATCCGTCCATCCATCTATCCATCCATCCGGATTCAGTCCTTGTAGTCAATCTAATAATATATCTCCAACATTACATATTTTATTAACCAGTCACTTGTCAATTTAAGTAGGCCCCTATCTAGCGGGACCCGTCCCTTCTGGTGAGCCTATTGTTCCGGATCAACTCTCGTTGCTTACTAGCTCAATGTGTTGTTTTAATCTTCGATTGTTCGATTATATGACTATGTTATTCAACACTTGTATCTGTTACTGGGATCAATAAAGTGAATCGAATTTAATTGAATCCATTCATTCATCCATCCATTCATTCATTCATCCATCCATCCATCCATCCATCATCCATATATCCATCCATCTATCAATTCATCCATCCATCCATCTATCAATCAATCCATCCATCCATCCATCTATCCATTCATCCATCTATCCATCCATCTATCTATTCTATCTATCCATCTATCTATCTATTCATTCATTCATCCATCTATCTATTCTATCTATCTATCTATCTATCTATCTATCTATCTATTCATTTCCATATCTAATTTATCTATTTTATCTATTCATCTATTTCCTCATTCCATCTATCTATCTGTCTATTATCTATTGTAATCAATGTATCTATATCTATCTATCTATCTATCAATCTATCTATCCATTCATCTATCATCTATCTATCTGTCTATATCCATCTATCTATCCATCCATCCATCTATCTTATCCATCCATCTATCTCATTCATCCATCTATCTATCTATCCATCTATCCATCTATCAATCCATCTATCAATTCATCCATCCATCCATCTATCTATTAGTCATCTATCTATCTATCTGCCCATCTATCAATCTATCATTCATCCATCCATCCATCCATCCATCCATCAATCCATCCATCTCCATCCATCCATCCATTCATCCATTTCCATCCATTAATGTACCATGTATCCAGTCCAAAATCCATCCATCCATCCATCCATCCATCCATCCATCCATCCCATCCAATCCATCCATCCATTTAATCCATCCATCCATCCATCCATCCATCCATCCATCCATCCATCCCATTCATCAGATTCATCCATTCATCAATCCATCCATCCCATCCATCCATCCATCCATCCATCCATCCATCCATCTCATCCATTCATCCATCCATTTCATCCATCCATCCATCCATCCACCCATCCATCCATCTATCCATCCATCCATCTTCTATCCATCCATCATCATCCATCAATCCATCAATCCTCTATCTATCCATCTATCAATCCATCCATATTTCCATCCATCAATCATCCATCCATCTCCAAATTAACCCAGTAATCCATGCATCCATACATCCATCCATCAATCCATCCATCTACGCATCCATCCATCCGTCCATTTTCCTATTGATCCATGCATCCATTAATCCATCCATCCATCCATCCATCCCATTAATCCATCCATAAATCCAGGCGTTAACAAATTGCAGTAAGCTGAAAATATCTGAATATTTTATCTGAATCCGTTCATTACGTTTTATAAAACACCTTTAAAACAGTTAGAACTGGCCTATGTAAATATTCGTCAAGCGATCATCCAGCCATCCATCCATCCATCCAAAATTCCATTGTACCCAAATGATCAATGACAGCCCTCAAGCTCATCGCTCCAGAATAACCCGCCGCCCATAGTCACTTCACCTGAGGCAGAGCTGAATATTATAACCAGCGCATTTTTACGTTTGTATTGTTTCCAATTCAGGCAGCAGTAACTGTAGTAATGATGTACTACGTTTTTAATGTGCAGTATCCTTCGGAACTTGTACTACGTGCAATTTTCTCCATAGCTGTGTGGGTTGACTTGCCCCCAAAAGGAAAAATTCGTCACAGCTATTCAAAGAAACTTAAACTTCCTGCTTAAAGGAATTGCATTGACAGATACTCTGCGTACCAGTTTCAATGTCATTGAGTATTAAGCAGTAAACCGTGCATGTTATTTAGATTTCCAGTCTGGAGTGTCTAAAGACTGTTAGACTGACTTCTTCAATAAATCAGTGTGATTTTCCTTACAGATTTTATTTTAGTTATAGTTACAGTTATAGTTAATGGTTTTTTTTATTTTAGTTATAGTTATAGTTATAGTTAGTATTATTTTTTAGTTATAGTTATAGTTATAGTTAATGATTTTATTTTAGTTAATTTTAGTTACTACTTAGTTACAATAATTAAGGCTATAAGAAAATTGTGCGTATTAACACGCTGTTTCACAATTTGCTCAGAGCTTTGAAAGCCTTTGAAGCATGGGTGCATTTAACTTCATGAATACACGAGTTTCAAGTAACTGACAAATTGTATAATAAAAATATCGCATTTTTTCGTTCTCATTTATGTCGAATCGTCCATATTGCACTTCCTATTTTTATTTTTTGCATTAACGAAAATAAAGATGAATTTTTTCGTTATTGTTATTTTCGTTATAGTTATAGTTATAGTTAATGATATTTTTTAGTTATAGTTATAGTTATCGTTAACGAAATCATTTATTTTCGTTAACGAACATTTTCGTTATATTTGTTATCGTTAACGAGAATCACACTGCAATAAATTACTATTATTTTTGCTTTCGTTTGAATCTCTGCTTGGTAATGCATGCTTTTTCATACTGTTATCAGCATAGTGTATACATATATTTCTTAGTAAAAATCTCTATCAAAGATATTATGTTTTGTCTTAAATCTAGCTAGACATAATTTCTATTTACCGGCTAACATCAACCATTGCATCCATCAACGCCAGCGTTGTTCAAGGCTCTGGGGTAGGCCCATCATCTTACATCGCCGATGCCTCGGATTTGCACCCAGTCAATCCTCAGAACTTGATCAGAAAGTATGCGGATGACACTTATTTAATTATAGGTGCCTCCATGAGGAGTTCCACTCTGCAGGAGTTGGAAAATGTATCGGAATGGGCCGTGAGGAACAATCTACGACTCAACGAGAGCAAATCCCAGGAAATGATCATCCACCGTCGACGTGTCAAAGGAACATCTGACCCACCTACCTTAGGAATCGTGAGAGTAACGTCAATGCTCTGCTCGGAGTGACAATTGCAAACGATCTTAGTGCTTCTTCCCAAACAGGATCCTAAGTGCATGTTCTGGTTCGCTCCACGCTCTCAGAGTCCTCAGGGCACACGGTCTCCCTCCGACAGCGCTCCATGAAGTTGCACGTGCAACTACCATCTCTCGCCTTCTCTATGCCTCCCCTGCTTGGTGGGGATTCACCACCAACAAGCTATACCAGACTAAAACTCCAACGTTTCCTGCAAAAGGGCCAAACGACTGGGCTACCTTCCTCCTCAACAACAGGATTTAGACCGAATGATGGAAGAAGCAGATGTCAAACTCCTGCTTGCGGTCAACCGGAACTCACAACATGTGCTTAGAGACCTCTTTCCTCCGACCGTTTGTAGGCCTTATGCTCTGCGCCCTAGACCTCATGAATATGAACTCCCAAAAAAAGATGACCACAATTTCATCTCTAGGGTTCTATCTCGTACTTCGGGATGTGCATGCTTTAACTCTCAATCCTGACTATCAGCATAGTGTTATAGTTTTTTTAAAATTTCATTAGTAAAATTATCTCATATAAAAGAGGTTGCGGTATGTCAACTTTGTATCTAGCCTAGAATCAATCATTTCTATTTACATGCAGCCATAATTTTGAGCATCATGATATTATTAGAATAATTAAAAGGAAATGAAAATGAGAATAAGTTGAAATTTCCCACGAGTTAGTGGTAGTTTCCACTATTGAGCTAAAGCGAAAATTTCCAATAAGTGAGTGGCAGATTCCACCATTGAACTGAAGTGGAATATGGTGGAGAGCAGCCATGAGCAAGTGGCAGATTCCACCTTTCAGATAGGGTGGAGAGCAAGTGGTAGATTCCACCTTTCAGATAGAGTGGAAAGTTCCCAGTTATGATGGAATATTCCACCTAAAGTCAATGGTGGAACTGGACCACCTTTGTATAATGGTGGAAATATTTCCACCCTAGGGTGTTGTTTGTGGACCACCAACTTTAGTGGAGATCTCCACCTTTCCCATAGGGTGGAGAGTACCGATCAGTGAGTGGTAGATTCCACCTTTCAGATAAGATGGAAAGTTCCCAGTTATGATGGAATATTCCACCTAAAGTCAAAGGTGGAACTGGACCACCTTTGTATAATGGTGGCAATATTTCCACCCTAGGGTGTTGTTTGTGGACCACCAACTTTAGTGGAGATTTCCACGAATTATTTTAACAGTGCAGGCAGACCAGCTGGACTGAAACACATTTCAGAGCGAGGACCCAATTTGTTGCGACGTCCAACGTCGAGATGGTCCGAATGCAGATAGCACAGACGTGCAACAGTTGCAAAGGATCGATGCATCCACGCAGACCACTGTCGGATTCATTAACCCCGATCGACATGCAGACACCTGTAGGATCGTAGGCAAGACGTTCCTGATAGCAAGTATTGAATAGTCAGGTACGTTTGAGCAAAGCAGAAACTTAGGCTGCCTCACCGGCAGTGGTTAAATTCACCCGGGATCCCGCCGGATCTAGGACCCGGCACCTCTGATTTATGATCCACCAGCTGAACTATGAGATCGATCTGTCACCAAAAGAGGAGACCCGTCACCTGAATGTAGGTCTATCTTTGGTTGAAATAATCGATGATTAATGCATCATTTTTGCTTTATTCTGAATAGCGAATATCAGTTATAGATTAGCCAGAAAGATTTAGGTTTTATACAGCTTTGCGAAACTTTGGAGATCCGCCAACTCTGTGTGATCAATTTAACCACTGCTCACCGATGCCGTCAGTGACACTGGTTTAAATGAAAGGATAAAACTGGCCTGTGCACTCCAGGGTCCACTCCAAGACCAGTCATGACCGCGCTGAACTAACACCGATCTTAGAGCGTAATCCCTCCTTCTTGCGAAGTGGCGATACGTACCCTAAGACAGTGTGATAGTCCTTACATGATTTTGTTTTAGTTATAGTTACAGTTATAGTTAATGGTTTTTATTTTAGTTATAGTTATAGTTATAGTTAGTATTATTTTTTAGTTGTAGTTATAGTTATAGTTAATGGATTTTTATTTTCGTTAATTTTAGTTACCACTTAGTTACAATAATTAAGGCTATAAGAAAATTGTGCGTATTAACACGCTGCTTCACAATTTGCTCAGAGCTTTGAAAGCCTTTGAAGCATGGGTGCATTTAACTTCATGAATACACGAGTTTCTGACAAATTGCATAATAAAAATATCGCATTTTTTCGTTCTCATTTATGTCGAATCGTCCATATTCCACTTCCGATTTTTATTGTTTGCATTAACGAAAATAAAGATGAATTTTCGTTAGTGTTATTTTCGTTATAGTTATAGTTATAGTTAATGATATTTTTTAGTTATAGTTATAGTTATCGTTAACGAAATCATTTTATTTTCGTTAACGAACATTAATGTCGTTATCGTTATGCGTTAAGAGTCGAAAATCACTGTATCATGGTAGGCCTATATCCGCTATGATTCCTTACAGACATCATGTACAAATTATAAGGGGAAGATACAACGAATCTGTGTTTCTCGGTGAAGACCGCAACCCAGACCAGACAAAGACAGACAAATGAAAGACAAACACGAAAGAGTACCGCTGACAGACAGACAGAATAACTCTCGAGTAATGGCCTGATCGGGCTGTATTTGGATTGAAAACAACACGCAACCCAAAGGACTGAATGCGCGTGCGAAGACGCGCCATTCCTCGCATATAGTTATGCTGGCGGTCCTGGGAAACCGCGGCCAGTGCTTATCAGTGTTTATAAAGTGGTGTGGGAACGGCGTTCCCACTGCTCTCGAAATTTTTTGGTTGCGTTCCGCCGTTCCCACTGCTCACCATGCAGTGGGACCTTGATTATACATGCTTCCAGTAATACATGCTCTTCGGAGTTCCCACTGCTCACCCAAACCACTTTAACCACTGCCTGCAATACAAATGATGCCATAATTGTGGCGGGTCGTATGGATTGCACATGCATTTACAGCATGCATAGCACAGCGCCGTATTAAAGGAAGGCAACGCTCAATCGACAAAGGAAGTCATAATTTATAAAGCGTTTCTGACAGTGAGACTTATTACTATACTGATATTGAAGGTTAAAACCTTTTAGGGGTCTAATGGATTGAGTTTTGCAAACACTGGGTTACTTTTGGATTATGCAGTTCATTTAGATGATTCAGTTGAGCCTCAGTTGAATTTGCGAAGGGTATTTTTAAGGGTTCGGAACAATAAAGGGATTAGCAGAGGTTAGGCCAATAGTCAACCCTCCAGTTTTATTTTATATTGGCCTGCCTTGATTGTATGTGTCAACCCCTCGGCAACCCCTCCCCTATAGTTGCATTATAATGATCCGCATGTCAAGACTCTATAATGAATTATTCAGAGCTATAAGATCGAATTGTCACCGACTGACGGGACATTCTTCTACAGAAGCAATCAGTTTTTCGTTTTGCTTGGAGCTCAGTGTTACCTCGCAGCAGATGTGATATATCAGTTCTGTGTCGCTCAACAGTTGAACTGCTAATGAATGCAGCAAATAATATATACAGTTCTCGCCACTGTTTACTTCAAGTTCTGCAATTCAGTGTTCGGTCTTCAGAGGACAATCCAGTGCATTGCCTACAGACAGCCAGTTTCTTGCGGGGTTGGTATTTAGTCATTTATCTGTAATATATATTCGGCGTTCGGAGGGTCTGAGCTGCGGGAGTCAGTCAAATTAATGCGGGTTCTGCTGGCCTTTGGAGAAGCTGCCATGGGCGAAACGATATGAGATGACCTTTCGTGCATGCATAGGCTTAATGGGATAGTTGTCAGTTATCACTTGTCAAGCATCTTCGGCTGCTGCTGCTGCTGCTGCTGTTGCTTCCGCCTCTGCAGGTGCACCGAGAGATGGAGGGCTCTATACTGCGAAACCTTCATATATATCGGCAGTCGACACCGAAGGCCAATGGCACGCACCGATATATATATGTAGATACATAACATATTTGTTTATCAGTTTAATAAAGTGAAAAATGCTTTGCACAAACCTGAGACCCATTACTGCCTGCTGCTCCTGCTGGCCCAGCATCTCCCGTTGGACCTGGTGGACCAGCTGGCCCTGGCTGTCCACTTGGACCTGGCTGTCCAATGTTTCCTGATGGTCCAGCATTCCCAGGGTTTCCAGGCGAGCCTAAGTCTCCTTTGGGACCAGCCGGTCCTGGAGAACCTGAAGGCCCTGTAGCACCAGGACCACCTGTGGCTCCAGCTGGGCCAGTCAATCCTGATGCTCCACTCGGTCCTGGAGGTCCAGAAGGTCCATTAGGGCCAAGAGGACCAGGCTGACCAGCCGGACCAATACCCAAGACCGTGACGGCCACGGACGTCGTCTACGCGCTGAAGCGTCACTGCGTCGGCGGTTAAGCCGTTGCGGGTCGCTCGGTCGTCCTCTGTGACGACGATGAATAGGAGAAGACCTTAAAAGACAGGACTGAACTTTATCAAAGACAGGACTGAACATTATCTTGCGTATTTAAACTGAACTTTATAAGAGAACAGTTGAAAGACTCGGGTGAACATTTGCTTGCATATTTAGACTGAATTTTCTCATTAGTTTCTTATGGTAAATTGAACTCGAATGCGGGTTTCAAGAAATCAAAATATGGATAAGGATGGACGATCTGGGTCATCGGACTTCGATCGGAATACTTCATCTCTCAGAACAACGCCATTCCGTCGCTGAATGAAATGCTTATGAAACCTCTATGGCCGAGGAAAGAGAGGCAAAAAATTGGCAAGGGAGGCGCCAAGTACCTCCATTGCCAAACCGCACCGGAAGGTACTTAGCAACAACACCCAGGACATCACGAAGCCTGCCATTCCTCGCCTGGGGGGTCTTGGAAGCGTTAATTAAGCGTACTTCCAGTTTCATCTACGTAAAGTCTTTCGTGGCGTTCTCAAAGCCTTCCTGGTGAAAGCAACCCGCGACGCCGTCACCTTCACGGAGCACGCCCAGAGTGTGACGGCCATGGACGTGTATAGCAAAGATACGTTCGAGGTTGGTAAATTCAGATTCTTCTACTTTATAGTACCTTTATACGAGAACACTTTAAAAGACAGGATTGAACTTTAGCAACGACGGGTCTGAACACTAGCCGGCATATTTAAACGGAACTTTATTAGAGATCAGTTGAAAAGACAGAGTTGAATATTAGCTTGCATATTCAAACGGAACTTTTTCATTACTTTCATATGGTAATTAGAAGTCGAAGGGGTTTTTCGGGAAATCATAATATGGATAAAAACGGTCGATCTGGATAGTCGGAGTTCCATCGGAATATCTCAGCTCTCAGAACAACGCCATTCCGTCGCTGTGTGAAATCCGCAAGAAACCTTTTTGGCCGAGGAAAGGAGTCAAGGAACTGGTCAAGGGTGGCTCCAAAAACCACCGGATGGTACTGCGCGACAACATCCAGAGCATCGCGAAACCCGCAACTCGTTGCCCTGGTGGGTCGTGATGGCGCAAAGCGTATTTCCGGTCTCATCTACGAAGAGTCGTTCGTGGCGATCTCAAAGTCTTCCTGGTGAGCGTAACCCGTAACGCCGTCCAACCGTCACCTTCACGGAGCACGCCAAGACCGTGACGGCCATGAACGCGTATTGTTCGAGGTTAGTAAATTCAGATTCTTCAGCTTTATAGAACCTTTACACGAAAACACTTTAAAAGACAGGATTGAACTTTAGCAACGACAGCACTGAACAATAGCCTGGCATATTTAAACTGAATTTTTTCATTAGCTTCTTATGGCAAATTGAAGTAGAAGGAGGTTTTTTCCAGGAAATCACAATATAAGAAAGACGGACGGATCTGGATAGTCGGATTCCATCGGAATACCTCATCTCACGGAACAACGCCATTCCGTCGCTGAATGAAATCCATAAGAACCCTGTCTGGCGGAGGAAAGAATGCAAAGACCTGGGCAAGGGAGAATCCAAAAGCCACCAGAAGGTACTGCGCCACAACATCAGGGCATCGCGAAGCCCGCCAATCGTTGCCCGCAAAGCTCGAGGGTACGTACCATACGTATTGTATTTTTTTAAAGGTACGTACGTATTTTAACGTACCCTATTTTAGGGTACGTAAACAATACAAAAATACGTTAACCACGTCATTGCTCATTATAAGAATGTTCAATTTAATTTAAGCAAGCAATCACAACCCATGTATACAGCATAGTAAATTGCTGCCATGCTATATTGTAGGTCTATGTTTATCCAGCATACATTGCACTTAATGCACTAATGTCAGATTATACATAGGCTATGGGTCGCCGAGTAAACCATAAATAAAATTTTCGTGTATGATACGTACCATACGCGTATTCTATTTTTGAAAGGTACGTACGTATTTTAACGTATTCTATTTTAGGGTACGCGTACCCTCGACCTCTGGTTGCCCGGCGCGTCGTTGAGGCGTATTTCCGGTCTCGTCTACGAAGACCCGCGACGTGCTCAAAGTCTTCTTGGAGTAGATCATCCGCGACGCCGTAACCTACACGGGCAACGCCAAGACCGTGACGCCCATGGACGCGTATAGCGAAGATACGTGCGAGGTTAGTAAATTCAGGTTCTTCTACTTTATAGGACCTTTGTACGAGAACACTTTAAAAGACAGGATTGAACTTTAGCAACGACAGCACTGAACATTAGCTTGCATATTTCAACTGAACTTTTCCATACGTTTCATATGGTAATTAGAAGTCGAAGGGGGTTTAAGTAAATTACAATATGAAAACAAACGGACGATCTGGATAGTCGGATTCCATCGGAATATCTCATCTCTCGGAACAACGCCATTCCGTCGCTATTTGAAATCCGTAAGAAACCTGTCTGGCCGAGGAAAGAAGGCGAAGAACTGGGCAAGGGAGGCTCAAAAAGCCAAGGTACTTCGCGACAATATCCACGTCATCATGAAGCCCGCCAATCGTCGACTGTCGGGTCGTGGAAGCGTTAAGCATATTTCCGGTTTCATCTATGAACAGTCTTTCGTGTCGTTCTCAAAGTCTTCCTGGTGAGCGTAACCCGCCACGCCGTCACCTTCACGGAGCACGCCTAGACCGAGAGGGCCATGGACGCGTATAGTGAAGATACGTTCGAGGTGGGTAAATTCAGATTCTTCTACTTTATAGCACTTTTATACGCGAACACTTTAAATGACAGGATTGAACTTTAGCAACGACGGCACTGAACATTAGTTTGCATATTTAAACTGAACTTTATTAGCGATCAGTTGAAAAGACAGAAGTGAATATTAGCTTGCATATTTTCCATTAGTTTCACATGGTAATTTGAAGTCGAAGGGGCGAGGGGTTTTCGGGAAATCACAATATGGATAAAAACGGACGATCTCGATAGTCGGAATTTCATCGGAATATCTCATCTCTCGGAACAACGTTATTCCGTCGGTATTTGAAATCCATAAGAAACCTGTCTGGCCGAGAAAAGGAGGCAAGGAACTGGGCAAGGGAGGCGCCAAAAGCCACCGGAAGGTACTGCGTGGCAACACCCAGGGCACCGCGAAGCCCGCCACTCGTTGCCTGGCGGGTCGTGATGGCGCAAAGCGTATTTCCGGTCTCATCTACGAAGAACCGTTCGTGGCGATCTCAAAGTCTTCCTGGTGAGCGTAACCCGTGACGCCGTCCAACCGTCACCTTCACGGAACACGCCAAGACCGTGACGGCCATGAACTCGTATTGTTCGAGGTTGGTTAATTCAGATTCTTCAGCTATAATATAGAACCTTTACACGAGAACACTTTAAAAGACAGGATTGAATATTAGCAACGACAGCACTGAACAATAGCCGGCATATTTACACTGAATTTTTTCATTAGTTGCTTATGGCAAATTGAAGTCCAAAGGGGTTTTCGGGAAATCATAATATGGATAAAAACGGTCGATCTGGATAGTCGGAGTTCCATCGGAATATCTCAGCTCTCAGAACAACGCCATTCCGTCGCTGTGTGAAATCCGTAAGAAACCTTTTTGGGCGAGGAAAGGAGGCAAAGAACTGGGCAATGAAGGCGCCAAACGCCACCGGAAGGTACTGCGCGACGACATCCAGAGCATCGCGAAGCCCGTCACTCGTTGCCTGGCGGGTCGTGATGTCGAAAACCGTTTTTACCGTCTCATCTACGAAGAGTCGTTCGTGGCGATCTCAATGTCTTCTTGGTGAACGTAACCCGCGAAGCCGTCACCTACACGTAGCACGCCAAGACCGTGACGGCCATGAACGCGTATTGTGACGATACGTTCGAGATCGGTAAATTCGGATTCTTCAGCTTTATAGAACCTTTACACGAGAACACTTTAAAAGACAGGATTGAACTTTAGCAACGACGGCACTGAACAATAGGCGGCATGTTTAAACTGAATTTTTTCATTAGTTTCTTATGGCAAATTGAAGTCCAAGGTTTTTTTCAAGAATTCAAAATATGGATAAAGCCGAACGATCTGGATGGTCGGACTTCGATGGGAATACCTCATCTCTCGAAACAACGCCATTCCGTCGATGAATGAAATCCGTAAGAAACCAGTCTGGCCGAGGAAAAAAGGCAAAGAACTGGTCGAGGGAGGCGCCGAACGCCACCGGAAGATACTGCGCGGCAACTCCCAGGGCATCACGAAGCCCGCCATTCCTCTCCTGGCGTGTCGTGATGACGTAAAGAGTATTTCCGGTCTCATCTACGAAGAGCCTTTCGTGGCGTTCTGAAAGTCTTCCTGGTGAACTGAACGTAAACCGCGACGCCGTCACCTAAACGGAGCACGTCTAGACCGTGTCGGCCATGGACGTCGTCTTCGCGCTGAAACGTAACTGCTTCGGCTGTTAAGCTGTGACGACGATGAATAGAAGAACACTTTAAAAGACAGTATGAACTTTTTCAAAGACAGGATTGAACAATAGCTCGCTTATTTAGATTGAACTTTTTCATTGGGTTGCTACTTGTTAACTTAATGTTGAAATAGGTGGGTTTCCACAAATCAAAATATGAATAATTATATTCACATCGAAAGTCAACTATGGCCAACATGGAAGAAACGCCATCTTCAAAGATGTCAAGATGTGTAGTGAAGATACGATCGAGGTATGTAAATTCAGATTCTTATACGATCAATTCATTGAACAATGAGCAAGGTCGAGGCCTTATACGGTCGCTGTAGAAAAACGTGAATATTTACTATCTGCAGTGGCGTAAATCATGTCCATGCATGCATGCATGTATAAATGTATGTTCATTCATTCATTCATTCATTCTGGAGATTTATATAGCGCCCCTTCAAGAAATCAACTCAGGAGCGCTCCTGAGTACTAGTATGTATGAATGTATACATGAAGACACTTATAACATAGCACCTTTTAGTCGAGTAGGTATGCATGCATGCATGCATGTATGTATGTATGTATATATGTACTAGCAGTTTTTACCCGGCGTTCGCCCGGGTTTTCCTCAGCGCCCGTGTATTTGAATTTAACGACATCTTCGTCGGCGCCCGTGAATTTGAATTTAACGATGTCCAAATTTTCGTGTATCCTTCTGGCGAATTTACGCGCTGGCTTGAAATTGTTTAATTACAACTCTACGCAATATATAGGCCTACTCTTGCATAGCTAGATTTCAATGGCATTGAAACAGACTATGACCACATCGAAACTCAAAATGTCCAAATATCGGAATTTCAAGTAAATTTTGGGTTGAAATAAAGTTGTGTTGAGATCTATAGAAATTCAAATGAAAACGTTCGTTAAAAATTTCGTATCCCTAAAGTGTTGCATTGGCGAATTTTTAAGTCCGATGACCTATAAATTCAGCCGTGGGCGTGACCACTTCTGATTTGAAATCAACGGTCATCGTGATTGGTTGCGAATGAGAGCGTTGACCTAGATGCTCCGTGTGACGTACGATTGCATAGTTAGCCGGCGTGACGTGGACATATGGCCATACTCTGGCCGGTATTGAAATACTCTCGTTGAAAAAGTTGGAAATTTAAAATGTCCATATAATTATTGGCGTTTAAATAAAATTGCGAGCTGAAAATAGTCGCGTTGACCTAGACGCGGCGTAATAATGTTTTGTAATTTTTTCAAATAGCTAAAGCATTCCGTTTCGGAGCCTTTAGCAGGACAGACAAACATACGGAAGGACAGAATAATCAGACTTTTGATTATAATATATATATGTATATATGTATGTATGTATGTATGTTTTCATGTATACATGTATGCATGCATGCATCTTTGTATGAATGTATGTATCTATGTATGTATGTATGTGTTTATGTTGTATGTATAATTTGTATATATGACTGTATGTAACTATGTATGCATGCATGCATGTCATGAAGACACTTAGAATAGCACCTTTTAGTTGTCTTACAAAAGCCATCCAATGAGCTGTACAGCTACTCTATTCTTGTAGCGCCATAGGTAATAAGCTATATCGACTTCATTTTTCAGCCTAGACTTCTAACCTAACTTTAGGGCATGGTCGATAATGATTGTTTTCAAACCGAGTTCGCTAGAGGGCGATAAAGGAATTGGAAGTTTTAGTTTTCTACTTTGGCGGGGATCTGAACCCGACCTCCAGTGTTTAACTTACGCTTTACCAGTGGCGTATATCGGGGGGAGGGGGAAGAGGGGACAGTCCCCCAAAGTTTTAACCGAGGCCTGTCTGTCTCCCCAAAATATGCAAAAATCCGGCCCCAGAAAAATCTGCCCCCAAGTTATGTACAGAATTTCTCCTCTGCCTCTTACCATATGCGTTTCAACACAGCTTTGACCACTCTATCATCCTGATTCAGAAATCAACCGTAGAACAAGGGTCAAGATGAAAGCAGCCAGAAGTCTTCTCGTCGATTTATATAATTATATAGACGCTTATAAGAACCCTTAGTGCATCGTTACTTTGCATTATTACATAACAAAAACTATGAATCGCAATTGTACGTTTTACGCAGCCTATTATGTTCCTACTCACTCAATCATAATTATTTCACTGAAGAGATCCATATCGCGGATGCTGTCAGCATCAACTATACACGTATAACTTACGTAGTCCTTGCCATGGCTATATATAGGGGTGGTGTAACTGTCGCCACAGCAGCCGACGCAATTCGGGAGAGGGACTCCCTGCATGTAGAGGCCCAAAATTCCGTTTAACGTTCACATAAATTGGTTTAACAGTCCTTAAATTGTCCTTAACAGTTTTCACGTGGCTAGATAATTGAGAGTTTAATTAATAGTTAGAACTACTGGTTATGAGTAATTAGTTCTAAAACTAGTTGTAAGAGTTTAACCGTCAGGTTATGTTAATTTTAGTTACACTATACGTTGGGAGGGTGCTCGATAGTGTAGTGGTTAGCGTGCTGGACTGGCAGTCAAGAGGTTGGGGTTCATATCCCCGCCAGGAAGTTGCTTCCACTTCATACCATGGCTGCCTCTCAGGCTAGTTTAAGGGACTGCTCTTTTTCTTCTCTTCTACGTTTGAAAAGAGCAATTATCTTGTTTTTAAATACTGAAAAGTAGCTGAAGAGTGTCACGGTCGTGGGCTGCTCTGGTTCCTTGCTCTTTGCCTCTGCCTCCGGTTCTGCTACCGGTTCTGCCTCTGCTCCTGCCATCGGTTCTGCCACCGGTTCCTGCCTCCAGTTCTGCCCCTGCCTCTGCTCCTTGCCACCGGTTCCTGCCTCCAGTTCCGCCCCTGCCTCTGCCAACGGTTCCTGCCTTCAGTTCTGCCCCTGCCTCTGCCTCTGCTCCTGGCCTCCGGTTCTGCCACCGGTTCCTGCCTCCAGTTCTGCCCCTGCCTCTGCTCCTTGCCACCGGTTCCTGCCTCCAGTTCTGTCCCTGCCTCTGCCTCTGCTCCTTGCCACCGGTTCCTGCCTCCAGTTCTGCCCCTGCTCCTGCCAACGGTTCCTGCCTCCAGTTCTGCCCCTGCCTCTGCCCCTGCCTCTGCCTCTGCTCCTTGCCACCGGTTCCTGCCTCCTGTTCTGCCCCTGCCTCTGCCTCTGCTCCTTGCCACCGGTTCCTGCCTCCAGTTCTGCCCCTGCCTCTGCTCCTTGCCAACGGTTCCTGCCTCCAGTTCTGCCCCTGCTCCTGCCAACGGTTCCTGCCTCCAGTTCTGCCCCTGCCCTTGCCTCTGCTCCTTGCCAACGGTTCCTGCCTTTAGTTCTGCCAACGGTTCCTGCCTCCAGTTCTGCCACTGCCCCTGCCACTGCTTCTGGCCTCCGGTTATGCCACCGGTTCCTGCCTCCAGTTCAGCCACTGCCCCTGCCTCTGGCCTCCGGTTCTGCCACCGGTTACTTCCTCCAGTTCTGCCCCTGCTTCTGCCTCTACTCCTGGCTTCCGGTTCTGCCACCGGTTCCTGCCTCCAGTTCTGCCTCTGCCTCTAGCTTCCGGTTCTGCCTCCGGTTCCTACCCCGGTTCCTCCCCCGGGGCTGCCCCCGGGGGCCGCTCTTCTTCTTGCTCTTGGTTCTGCCCCGCCTTGGAAGGGTATAAATAGATGGTTTCCTCGTAGTGTGTGTGTGTGCAGAGAGATAGAGCAGAGAGATAGGGTCCGTCTGAAGTTGTCCGTCAGCTTAGTATGCTTTGATTCGTGTTCACGTCTGTGCTATTGAAAGAATGTATGGTGTCGAAAACCAGTGACGTGTTGTGTTGATTGACTTTGGCGACCGATCGACTCAGGGCGTGTAAATCCTTCGAAATACTCCGGAGGCCGAACTTGCGCTCCTCCGAGCGACACACAGACTGCTGCTCCGTGCCAGCTCAAACCTCTACCTCTGCTGCTCGGGGAGTTCAGAGACCGCGGGGTTTTTCGCTACGCTGTTACCAGAAGTGGGGTACGCAGTTTCCTTTGCAGTCGACGACTGATAGAATCAACCGAAGATGCTCCTGGGAGACGAGGACGAAACCGTTCCCTACGCGGCCTGGGACATTGCCGAGGTGTCAACAAAGATTTCCACTCCAGCTGCGAGAACGGCCGCAATAGGGACGCAGCCGGACCGAAGCCGTTTGCTGGAAAACCTCGGTTTCGACGACCCGACGCCTGTGAGGGCGAGCGTCATGGTGCCATCATCTACTGTCGATGGGTAAGAACTTCGCTCTTGCAATCGCTTTTTGATGGCTGCTAATGGGTCTGATAGATGTGTCCTTGGGGAGGTTCAGGTACCCATTAAGGTATAGAGGGGCTTTCAGATCCAAACCTCGTTTCTGGTGTCCGAACCAGATTGCTGAGCCAATGTTAGGCATGGATTGGTTACGGGAACACTGCTGTCGCTTAGGTTTTGGGACTGGGCCCTTATTCGTTGGACGTAGGCGTATCTCCCTGGTAAGAAGTAATGGGTCTGTGTGGTGCCCGCTCGTGATCGTCGCCGAGGAGATTATACTAGTGATCCTTAAATGACAGCATGATGTCCAGGTGAAAACCATTTTTGGAGATCTGACCACGGCAGCGCCCGCCTGGATGACGAAGGCTAAAGAAATCCAACCCGGGTTTCATCTTACACGCGTATTGGTCGGTGATTGCGGAGATACCCGGGTGAAAGTCGCTAATTTGAATAAGGACTCGGTAAGGTTAACTAAGGACCAGATCCTGAGAGTCTTGCACCCGGTGCAAGTAGAGATAAATGAGACGCACGAGGGGAACGCGGGGCCCGTTAGCGTAGCCTCGCCCAGCGAATCGCTGTTGGCAGACTTGCCCGACGAAGTGTCGCCTGAAATAAGAGAGCGTTTGGGAAAGATGCTGGTAGAGTACGGGGATGTGTTCTCTGTTACCGATCGGGACTTGGGAAGGACGTCAGTTTGTACCAATAAAATTGAGACGGGTGATACGAACCGTGCGACAGCCGCTAAGACTCCATCCGCTACCGCGTAGGGCCGCCGTCGATAGTCAGCTGGACAGTATGCTGGCCGATGGGATCATAGAACCTGCCGTCAGTGATTGGGCTGCCAATGTGGTGCTGGCCCGTAAGAAAGACGGTGCTTTAAGGTTCTGTATTGATTACCGGCAATTGAATGAGAAGACGAAAAAAGATTCATACCCGCTGCCGCGGAGAACGACGAATGTCTAGACGCCCTCGAGGGCTGTGGCTGGTTCAGCGCGCTGTACTTGAGAAGAGGTTACCAACAGGTTGCCATGGACCCGAAGGACGCAGCAGATAAGACCACGTCTGTCACGTGAAGGGGTATTTTCAGATGGAAAGTGATGCCGTTCGGGCTTTGTAACGCGCCTGCCACTTTCCAGCGGCTTATGGATATCGTCTTGTCCGGCTTGAACTTTGAGATCTGTCTAGTTTACCTGGACGATGTGCTTATTTTCGCAAGTACACCGGAACAGCATTTAGATCAACTTGAGCAAGTATTCCAGCGATTGAGGGGCCCTAATCCCAGCAAATGTCAATTACTGCGTAGGACCGTCAGTTTCTTAGGCCATATAGTGACACCGGGCGGAATGGCTATCGACCCGGCGAAGATCCAAGATGTGGTGGAATGGCCAGTGCCGCAACGGTAACGAGATGTACGGGCATTTGTAGGATTGTGCGCGTGCTACCGCCGGTTTGTACGGGACTTTTCAACTGTGGCCGCCCCGTTGTTTGCCTTGACGAAGAAAGTCAGGGCGTTTATCTGGGACTAAGCTTGCCAGGAGACGCTTGACCTCGTGAAGAATGCTTTGACGACCGCCCAGATTCTTGCCTTACCGAAAGACGACGGTGCCTATGTGTTGGATTCCGATGCGTTCGACTTATGCATAAGCGCAGTTTTGTCCCAGCGCATTGAGGACGAGGAGCGATTGATCGCTTACGGGGCCCGCTTGTTGTCTACTGCCGAGAGGAACTATTGTGTTGCCCGCAAGGAGCTGCTGGCAAAAGTTTACTTTACGAACGTTTATAGACAGTATTTGCTGAGAAGGCCTTTTGTTTTGAGGACCGATCACGCTGCCCTGCAGTGGTTGCAACGGACGCCCGAGCCAATCGGCCAGCAGGGGCGTTGTCCGGAGCGCCTCGCAGAATTCGATTTTCAGGTGCTGCATCGACCCGGTAGGAAGCTTTCGCGTCGCCCGTGCCGACAGCGTGGTTGGGAGGACTCGGCCACGGTGGCCGCTGTCACTGAGGCACCCGAGCTGCCTCCGCCGGGTGCCGACGCTGATCCGCGGACCCAATTGGGCGATCGCCGGACGCGGAGGCAGATGAGGCGCCTCCCAGAGGTAGGATCCCGACCTCCGGATAGTGCGTAACTGGTTGGAAGAGGGCGCGGAGACACCCAAGTTCGTAGAGCTCCTGCAAGAAAGCGAGGCCATCAAGATCTATTGGCATCAGAAGGACCGTGTTTGCGGGACGGGGTAATCTACCGCCGGACGCCGGAAGGCTTGGATCAGATGGTGATACCGAAGGCGAAGAGAGAAGAGATTAGGAGGCTTGCCCATACCGAGGTAACGGGAGGCCAATTGGGCGTTCGCCGGACGCGGATGCAGGTGAGGCGCCGGGCGTACCGGGTAGGTTGGTCAGGGGAGGTTAAACGCTTTTGTCAACGGTGTTCCCCTGTAGCCAGTATCGCCGGGGTTTACCTCCGAGACAGGGCCCTCTTCAGCCGTTGCCATGTGAGGAACCATGGGAACGATTAAGCATCGATATTACGGGTCCTCATTTGCGTTGCCGGGGACACTTCTGCATTTTGACGGTGATGGACGGGTTCACCAAATTTGTGGAAACCATTCCCATGCCTAATCAGGAGGTCACCTCGGTAGCCCGGGCCCTAGTGGAGAATGTTATTGTCAGGTAGGGGGCACCCCTTCCGATCCTGACCGACAAGGAAACAAATTTCGAAGGAAACTTATTTAGGGAACTTTGTCGGCTATTGGAGATTGACAAGGTAAGAACATGCAGTTATCACCCCCAGTTGTAATGGCTTAATCGAACGTTTCCACCGGACTATGAATGCTATGCTGGGAAAAGTTATTAGCAGCCATCAGCGCGATTGGGACGAGGTTCTTCCTCTTGTTCCGGCCGCCTATCGGGCGTCGCCGCATGAAGTTACTGGCTACTCTCCGAACTTCTTGATGTTTGGTCGAGAGACAAGGGCTCCGGTCGATTTTGTTTACGGGCGATCCCCGAATGGTGATCGTGGTGCTGCCACGTATTCGGACTACGCTCAAGACTTTGGTGACCGAATGGAAAGCGCCTATCGTTTGGTATTAGAACATTTACGGGTCTCCGCTGAGCGCCGGTAACACGCCTACGACATGAAAGTTCGTTCGGCCGAATTCGCGCCCGGCGACCGTGTATGGTACTACACGCCTCGCCGGTACCAGGGCCGAACTCCGAAGTGGGAACGCATATTCGCTGGTCCTTCGTTGTGATAGAGCGATGTAGCATCGTCAATTATCGCCTGCGGAAGACGAAACATTTTCGCCCATTCATCGCCCACGTCGACAAGTTGCGGCCATGTTTCGACGAGGGAACTGACGAACTGGAAACGCGGCCTGCGCATCCATTGCCTAGGAAGAATGGCAGAGGGAATGCGACGCCTTTGGCTAACGCGGCCGACATGATGCCTTCGGCTCCCCAACTAGATGAGGCCGACGGGCTGCCTAAGCGGACGAGTCGCCTACCTGCCCGCTATCGGTAGACGAGCAGTATGCCGTCTGACGATGCCAGACGACTACGATGCCAGACGCAGACCCAAAGTCTACCGTCTCGCCTGGATCCGTCTCGGACTCTGAACCAGCTTCTGCCCGGCCAAAGTAGCCCGGTAGGTTTGGTGAAAACCACAGACTCGGACTGCCGTTGTAACTGTTGCAGAACATTTCCCGTTCGACGAACGATGACTGAACTGTGCGATTGAGAGTTGGACGCCCAGGGTGCGACCTCTTAAGCTAATCATTGTTAAGCTCGGATGTAAGTAGACGGTCGGATATCGATCACTCAATCACTTGAGACTTTCTCTTCTGGGACTTTTGTTTTTGGGCCGTTGGCGTGTTAAGCTGTCGAGTTTTGGGGTCTCTGCTTGTTGGCCCGTTGGCCGTTGTTGTAGGGACGGTCGGTGAGCGACCTGGGACTTTGCTTGTCGGCCAGTTGGCCGTCTTCTTGTTGTAGGGAGGTCGCGTCTCGTCCTGGGTTTTCCTTTGCCCTGTTTAGATGTTCTTGGTTGAGACTTGTTGGGCCGCCCTCTCCTCCTTCGAAATAGGGGACATTTGGAGCCGCAGTGGGGGAAGGTTGTGACGGTCATGGCCTGCTCTTGTTCCTTGTTCTTTGCCTCTGCCTCCGGTTCTGCTACCGGTTCCGCCCCTGCTCCTGCCACCGGTTCCTGCTTTCAGTTCTGCCCCTGCTCCTGCCTCTATTCCTGGCCTCCGGTTCGGCCATCGGTTCCTTCCTCCAGTTCTGCCCCTGCCTCTGCTCCTTGCCACCAGTTCCTGCCTCCAGTTCTGCCCCTGCCTCTGCTCCTTGCCACCGGTTCCTGCCTCCAGTTCTGCCACCGGTTCCTGCCTCCAGTTCTGCCTCTGCCCCTGCCTCTGCTTCTGGCCTCCGGTTCTGCCACCGTTTCCTGCCTCCAATTCTGCCTCTGCCTCTGGCGTCCGGTTCAGCCTCCGGTTCCTACCCCGGGGCTGCCCCCGGGGGTCGTTCTTCTTCTTGCTCTTGGTTCTGCCCCGCCTTGGAAGGGTATAAATAGAGGGCTTCCTCGTAGTGTGTGTGTGCAGAGAGATAGAGCAGAGAGATAGGGTCCGTCTGAAGTTGTCCGTCAGCTTACAATGTAGTATGCTTTGATTCGTGTTGACGTCTGTGCTATTGCAAGAATGTATGGTGTCGAAAACCAGTGACGTGTTGTGTTGATTGACTTTGGCGACCGATCAACCGAGGGCGTGTAAGTCCTTCGAAATACTCCGGAGGCCGAACTTGTGCTCCTCCGAACGACACACACTCACACAGACTGCTGCTCCGTGCAAGCTCAAACCTCTACCTCTGCTACCCGGAGAGTTCAGAGGCCGCGGGGGTTTTCGCTACAAGAGCTATTTATTAACTGCAGTATTTAACAGCTGCTCATCACTGTGCCCTGAATTCTTAAGTATCTGCTGCTTCCAGAATGTACGTTTAAGACTGCACAAGGGAAATGGTATAGCCTACTCACTTCTAATTCTAAACTCAAAACTGCAATGACTGTATGACCCGACTTCCAATGCTGTCAACGTCGCAACCCTTTTGGTCTAATCCCCCGTAAATGTCTCGTGGCCCCTCCAACCGATTGTACTGGCGTCGACGCTGACGTACGAAGGCATTTGGACGATCTATGGAAGAAGGCAATTCTCTGCTAGATTAGTAGCCTATTAGCTGTTTTTTCTAGGCCTACTCCAGGGATTCTCAAACTTTGGTGATGCGGACCGGTAATTGTTTTGCCATCCTTACCGCGGACCGGTGGATGCTTTTCAACAGCAGCTTACATGTATGACATGTTATATTAAAAATGTAGATTTTATAATATTGTTACAACTATACTTTTGTTACTGTTGCATGTTTAAAACTGTTTATTTACAAATGAACACTGCATTACGTATGATTGAATAATGTTGTTTTAAGTCAACTATTCACAGTAAGGCAGATACTAGAAAACACATTGAATACACATCAAAAACATTTAGTACCGTAGGGCCTATAGTGTAGGCCCTATACAATTTAATATTATATTTGAGCATGATGAAAATTGTCAATCCAGTTATCATTACGCGGTATGGTAACCAATCACTCGCGGACCGGTATCCTACCAGATCGCGGACCACAGTTTGAGTAACTCTGATCTACTAAATTATAGGACGTATCATGATGGGAGATTTGGAATGTTTGTCTATACGAATACTTTGAGTTGAGACAACTTCGGTAGTAGTAGCTATAGAGTAGGCTAAGACGTATGTGTACAAAAACAGACAGACAGACATATCGTAAATATTTCTGAATAGTATTAACAGACAGAAATATTCGGTGACCTCAACATTATATTCTGCGCCTTAGGCATCTGATAATTGTGCGAGAGGAACATATGTTATCGTTCAAACACCAGATGGCACTGGCTGACCGGTCATCTCGGATGTGGTAACTAACAAGAAGATGCATGTTCACTGGCTGACCGGTCATCTCGGATGTGGTAACTAACAAGAAGCCTGATGCATGTTCAAACCCCTCCCCATCTGCCACTCAAATAATAAAGTAATTTTGTTCAGATGATGTTTTAAAATGCTACCTGACACAGTGTACAAGACGACAGAGAGACAGAGAGACAGACTAGTTTTACAATGTAGGCTAGTTATAGAAACAAGAAAATTGTTGCTACAGTAATCATAGTACATACATGACATGTTGCCATTAACTTTAAAAGAAACGTGACTTGGTAGCCTATCTATCAAAGCACTTCATAGAGGGGCAAATTCGTGCTACAACAGAATCGACATTCGAAGGGGAAGAATTCTCTGTTTCGCATCTGTTTCAAAACATATACCCGGGGGTACTTCAAGGGGAGAGTTGCTGGACACCGGCGTGCTGGATTTTCCCAAGTACTACACTGCGTAGGATACGGACAGAGAATATGAGCACACCGATGCATTTGCATGGACACAAAGACACAGCTCGACACTGACATAATTGATGTACTATAGGCCTATATTCCGGTACAGATTAACGTCTAAACCTTGCCAACTTATCCCATAATCCGAAGGTTATAGATGGCGAGAATTCCGTGGATTGGTCCCAATCCGTTGTCTACCTGAATGTGTTACTATTAAGAGGAGTAGTGCGGCCATCTTAATTGTACATGGTCAAATACAGACACCGGACACACATGCATGAACAGACTGCAACATCGAGAGAACGGACCTATAATTTGCGTTGCCATCTGTTGCACGTTGTCAACGACCGGGGACAGTGGAGTGAGTCGTGCACTATTTGGTACAGACAGATGGAGGGCGATCGTACGTCTTCGTATCCGATGTAATTAAATTTTCTTCATGAGCTCTTTTCGGAGTTAGGCCGAATGGAAAGAATCCGGAAGGTTTGAAGAATTCAGGTAACATCATATTAACCTTACCGACTCCAAACTGCATTTCGTACACTAAGTGTAGACCTACCGCTAAAATCTGAAGCCGTCCTTAAATTTTTAGCTGTCTTTTATTTTAATTTGAACAGAGTACCATAATTTAGCGAAATAACCTTAGAAATAACAACTATCTTATTCGAAGCTCTTGCGACTGCATGGCGTAGGGTTTCAGAACGCTGAGGAAAAGACCGCAGCAGTTATAGTAGGCCTAACGTAGACTCTTTTATCCTTTCAGTGGAAAAGCTCCATTGCTGTTTTCACGATGTATCTGGCCAATAGAACGTATCTTGTCTGCGTTTCATTGCCTGGTTTTAGTACAGCCGTTTTTATGCAAGATAAACTGAAAATGACGCCAGAATTAATGGTGAAATTGGACGTACGAACCTGCCTAGCAAGGCAGAGAACCAAAAGAAAAGATGCAAGATATAGGCTACAATTACCAGCAGCTGGTGCATGTTAAATTGTAGTGGAAAATAGGGTCTGATCCTAATAACGACGAACAACGAAGCATGTATGAAAAACTTAAAATGGGACTATTGTTTTATTTTGCAGTGCCAAGGCTTTCGTCTCGTTCCAGACCCAAGATAGCCTAGGCCTAAACAGGCTGACGACTGACTGAGGAGAACTAGAAAATGTTTGTTCACTTACGCTAACCGATGGTGCCATTCTGTTTAATTTTCGTAATCTAGATTACACAGATGTATAGGCCTATCGTATTCTGAAAAAGGATTCATCCCTGCTGGTGAAGTACAGCGTCAAAATAGTCCATCGCTTGGCGGTGTATCCGGCAATAAAATGGAGCGGACTCTCTATGACTTTCAAGATGAAAGCAGTCAAAACATAGACAAATACCTGAATCCATTTTCAGATGACGCCAATGGTCTGTACAACGATCTAAACACCGCAGAGACGGACTACCCATCGGAACCCACCAGACAACGCTACGAGAATTTCAGTCCAGAAATAAAGGAGACATCTCCACATTCAGAATACGATTGGCACACGGTTAGTCATGACAAAGAGAGGTCACCAAATGACTCAGAAGAATTTCTGTCATCACCGGAACCCGGAAGTAATGACACGATGCACTTAGAGTACACACTGATCGGACTGTTCGCTGGGATAGTCCTCCTGCTCCTCCTCTGCCAAGTCCTCGTCTATTGGAAGACTCGGCGCGGTCGAAGTTCTTGGACTGTCTCCGGTAGGCGGCGCTTTTGCCGCCGTTTCCATCGCAGACGAAACTTCGTCTGCAGTGTCACGATCGAGAAGAACCCCGGGGGGTTCAGGGCCGCTACAGGCGCTGAACCAGGGTCGCTCGAGTTGGGGCGCGTTGGCCTGCCATGTCGACCGAGTCTGATGTTCAATCCGCGACCGAAAATGATCGTTCCGGAATACGAGTATCGTACTGGCAGCGCCACTTCGAACGTCTCCAGCGTCAGACGGACGCGAAGTAGACCTTACCACAGACCGGAAATGAGGCAGAAATCAGTTTCGTCGTCTTCCGTGTACGTCGTTGACGCCAGAGGATCTCATCTGTCGAAGACGTCGCCATTTTGGTCATATCCCCCTGCCGTCATTAGAGGCGACATCGACCCCTCATCTCTGGCATCGGACAGCATCGATAGCAGTACCACGACGACTACCAGCAACAGCAACTACTGCGCCCGTCGAGTGGACAACAGACGCCGTAGACTCAGAAAATCCGAGTCGTGTGGCGCCGCGTGCAGGTTCAAAAGTCATTTGGGGGTCACGAGGGTACAGTCTGACGTTGCTTGTCAGACTAGATGCCACGCAGTGATAGAAGGAGGTTCAAAGGAGTGGTCAAGCGATCCCGGAAGAACAACTTCCGCGTCCAGTTATGGACCTTCGAATGAACTGTCATCAAAGGACTCCTCCGTCGAAACCCCTTTCGGTGCAGTTCCCTTTCCTTCGGAACATGAGGAGACGCGACTCGTAGTAGGACCTCTGCCAGAACCACAGACGTCGATAAAAGCCTGTCCAACTGACGTCATGTCCAGTTCAGCTGCGGAAAGAACTCAGAAGATGGAAGAGCAAGCAGAAGGCGCCGAGAAAATCGACAAAAGTTATCAAGAGAAAGCGTCTGGTAATGATGACGACGGCTGCGTGGATGGATCTGGCAAAATTAGGTCTAAAATAGGCAACGGAGCGGATAGAGATTACGATAAGAGTGCCAATAAAGGCGACAATAGTCTAACCAGACGAACGAGTTGTTCCGATACATGTGAAATCTCCAAAAGCGATAACTATCAGGATAAAGGAGTTGAGGGTTCCAGTTGGCAGAAACACTTAACTGTGCCGGAGGGAGGTGACAGAAATACTAGCAGTGCTACTAGCAGCAGTCTGACCTCAGTCAGCAGTCTTCCTTGTGGAAGCTCAGCAAGTTGCAATTAATCGCATGGAAGTCTGGTTGAAAGACGACTCTTTAACAGTCTGTAAGTGTTCGTTCATAAAGTCTCGTCTTCCGCTTACGCAGTCAGCGATGCCCGTGGAATACTAAACTCATTGTTAACAACTGATTTAATTTCAGAATGTCATCAACTGAGAGTTTACTCATTATGATTGTTCTCACTTTGAATAATTAAAAAAGTGTAGGCAAGTTAATTTGTCTTTAGAATGTTAATACGTTAGGAATAATTCCTCATTCATATAGTGTAACAACAGTTAGGTCTAATAAAGATAATTAACATGCCTTCTTGAAAAGCTGCCTGCGAAGTCTTCTCCCTAAAATTGATCGTTTCCTTTCCTGTCTGAAATTCAGCGATGTAGTACTAGAGCTGGGCCAAGAACCAATTTTCTGAGGCCTTGGACTGTCACGACTCGGACTTGGAGGCGTTGGAGCCTCTGAACTTGAATTTGACTTGTTGATTCGGTTTCCGAGTCACGATTTCTGGGCAGATGAGGCAACTGTATATTGCCATGACTACACTTTGTAGCATCTACAATAATTTAGTTGTTCCCACCACGAGCGCGACTACTGAACGTGTGTTAAGCAGTGGAAGAATTTCGGCATGTCCTCATCCAGATTATCGAACACAACTTTATCTAATATACTGTTTTTAAAGTGTAATTACATTAACATTTCTTTCTGCATAAATGGTGTTATTTTTTTCTATGCCATTGAATTGCGTTATTCAGTGTATTTTGATGCTTAAGGACTTGGACTTGAACTCGATCTTTAGTAACTCAGATACCTTTGGATTTAGACTCGACAGGCACAGTAGATCGTGACTGCTGATGCTCAATTAACTAGTTATACTGATGCAGTTTCCAGTGGTTGTATCAGTTTGAACAAGCATTGCAATTTAGGAATTGGTTGACTTTTTCGCTTCTGGAAGGGTTGTCTACATCCCAGTAACATCTGCCCCTGTTCAGAGTGCTTAGCTGTTGTGGATATTCTAGGCAAAACTCGGGGACAGTAGCCTGTGTGATTTATTCTAATTTGTAAAATGTAACATGTGAAACACTTAATTTGAATAACGTGATTGACTTCTTTAATTTGCATATGATCCATTTAAGTGCATGTACTTCCAGACAAGGCAGTAATAAAAAAAACCAAGCTACCTATAGGTAACCAGGTCACCTATGTTCTACAACCACATCATTTGTACTAACATCATCACAGCCAATTTGTCCACTGTGCAAGGAAGTGATATGACCATACAGATCTTTCATAGGCCAGGTTTTCTTCAAGACTAGGTTGCATTGATATAATTACGGCAAGTCTTTGTATTGTTCAAGCCTTCTGTGCATCATTTCTTCTCGGAGTTTTAACCACGATGGTTTGTACCTCATTTCACGATGTATCAGAGGAAACGGTTCTTGCTTTGGGTTTGGCTTGAATGGCGAAATCATCTTCAGTTTCATTCGTAGAACCTCTTCTGCCAAGTCCTTCTTGTCTCGATACCGATCAAAATACCTGAAACATAACATATCAATACTTGCCATGACTAATTATAATTACCTTTTAAATACAGTAATATTACCTTGGTCTATTATATTCCATTTTATGCATCTAATTTAGCAAGCCTCCTGCCTCCTCATTATCCACTGGTTCACTATAACAGCTTCTTTACTTTGCTCAAATATCTAGCTTACAGCAAGTCCCTTCTTCTTAAGAAATTTCTATCATAGGCCCACAATTACAATATGTACTGCACCAGCAATGCACCTCGTAATTGTATTCAGCTGACTAAGTCAGTACATAGCCTGAAGATATTTGACTGTCTCCTTTCATCTATAAGCTCCATCTTTTATAATTTTATACCCATCACCTCTTCTTGTTGTTGGAACTAACGCCTCTACTTATTTAACCATGTTTCTGAAGCCTGTCTCCATAACCTTATCCAAAAGTCATGTCTAATATACCAACAAGCTTTTTCCTGATCACCATACTACCATTTCTTCGATTCAATATCAAGGTTGAAAAGACACTGGAATCACTTGTTGTAGTTTACTGTCTGTTGCTTCTACTGAATGACAACGAGCTAAACCTCTGTTCCTCACTCTTATCAAAGTATAAACCTCTGCCATCTTAATATCCATTCTATTCAGAATCAAGTCTCTTCTCCAGTTCTCCTGAAAATTAAATCTTTTATAGTCCTGTAGATATGATGGTTTGTGGAGCTGAAAATAAGGACTATGTCACAACATAACTGATCTGCAGACCTAGGCCTACTCTTTTTATTATTTACCTTATTATTATTAGACAAAGACCAGTTCCTCTTCTATCTGTGACTACATTTCATTGAATAACCATCTAAAAAAAGAATTCCAACCTGTCAAATGGTTCCTTATGTGGATATTTTCTCGGTGGTGGGTGGTATGGAGGCCTGTGAGCAAATTCATACACTGGTTCTGCCATTTCTGAAACACATACAGACCTCATAATTTCCCTCATTTCTATACATGAATAGCATCATTTATCTAGTGATGAATAAGTCACTGGTGTTACGCTGCATGAAGGACTTCTCAAAGCCTGTCATTGCAGAATGCATGTCATTGCAACTCCATAGCTGACACAGTTCAAATCAAGAGACAGTTTAATAAACCAACATAAAGAAATACACACCAAGAATGTTGTGGTAAGCATTTCTGACGCTGTCGTCCCACTGACTCTGGAAAAAGGCAAGACCTTTTGGCACCAGAAGGCTCTGATGTTCCTTATGGAAGTCAGCCATCTTAAACGATCGTTCCTCCAGGTTACGGCTAAATTTAGACACAGAACAATGTTAATAAGAAAGCTAAAACACCCATTTACATACAACTACCAACTTATAACTACAATCGAGGTAATTTTAGTTACATTTCACTAATTATCATCAACAGTGGTAAATCTTGGTGAAACATCCTCAACATTTATAATAAATTATAAATAAAACCATTGATCCTTTACAGAAAATGTTGGAAGCCTGAAAAGACTGACAATCCTGAATCAAATTTCCTTTATAACTATATCATATCATGTTTGAAGCAAAGGAAAGTTAACAGCAAATGTTCATGATAAAAGGCAGCTTTCAACCCAGTACAGCAGTCGCAATAACATAATAATAATAATAATAATAATCTTTTCTTTATTGAAGCGCCTGACAAACGCACTGCGCTGTACATTTACATGTTATGCAATTTAAATCTTAACTACTAACAGAACAGACAGCCTGTAATACACTGGACGCTCTAGCAGCCAACAAAGCATATCCGCCCAACGGGGCTCACAACTCGGTACCTCTCGGTCTCTGTGCCAGATGTTATCCAATGCGCCACCGGGCCCCCCGTAATACACATTTAGTCAAGACAATCACTGTAAGTAGACTAGACCCTTTGCTACAATACATGACTTTATAATGCGAATTCCGGCACAACACGGTCGCAGCAATGGATCCCAAAGTTTAATTATGTACACGTGTGATCTATAGAAAAAACTCAGTGCATATAGCTTCACTGCAGTGACCTCGTCTCTAATCATTTGCCAAGCTGATAGCTGTTATAACACGTCTACATCATATCTGAAATGATTCTTTTCTGGTAGAGAACTCTCTAAGGTATGTAAGAGATTTATCATCAATGTTTGCATAGCTGCATCACCAAGACTTGCAACTCAGGCACAAGCACACAAGAGTGACTGTTAATTCATCCTCTGCAGGTTTTCACTTGCAAAGAAAATAATGGTAACCTGAACCAAGACTGAATCAAATTCTATAAAACAGTTCTATTCAATGTTTAAGTCACTCACCAGGCACCTTTCATCAGTTTTTTATAATCAATTTTCTGTGATTGTTCAAACAAGATGAAGACAAGTCGGTGAAAACCAGTTCCTTTTGGAGGAATAGGCTGCATGTACTCCATCAGAACTTCTCCTGTTGAACAATCATTGCCTTGAATGTTGCCACTGTCAACCAAATAAAACAACTGTTAACATTTTAACACCGAGTTGCACTGGTTTTCCAGTCGCTTTTAGTACACGCTCATCGTTAAAGCATTAAGCATAATGCACAAAATAAAATTAAATAATAAAGACACTAAATTCTATTATAAACTTATAGCAACTGAAACTAAGCAAAAACATAAAATAATGCGATGAATGCACAGCAAACTCATACTGTAACACGCCATGTTCATGTACTAAGATTCAGTGATGGGCACAATTCTATTTTGAAAATACTTTTCTATTTTCAAAATAGAAAATACTATTTTATTTTGTATTTTCAAAATAGTTTTGAAAAGTATTTTGTAAAAGTATTTTCAAAATAGTTTTAAAAAGTATTTTGGGGAATTCAAAATACTTGCTGGACCTACTTTTTTTAACTCCCTTCCTGTGTATGTGTGCTCTGATCAGTGGCTTGTGTTATTTTGTTCTCAACTTAAAATCACCTCTTTCCTGTTGCTTATCCACCACAGGCTGATTAACGGACTGATCTTCTGGATATTGATCTGACTACAGCTTGATTTTGGTGTGCCATCGGTTGATGTCTTGTGCAGTAGACACAGGCGAAACACAAAGCAACTAATTACAATTACAATTTTATCAATGCTTCAAGTCATAAGAAACCATAGATCACTGTCAAAACACTAATGTGATGTAATGGTACACAAAATCTCTCTCTCTTCAACCGTCCTCGATATGAGGGTTGGTCGCATTGTAGAAGATTCTTCTCCATCCTCTCCTGTTCTCGGTTTCTCGCAACAAAGTTTCCGTTGATAAATAGCAATATTAGTTGGTACACATTAAAACAATACTCAAAGTAAAAAAGTTGACTTCTTCATAGTATTTTGAAAAACTATTTTCAAAATTATTTTCAACTTACAAGGTTGAAGATATTTTCATTAAATTCTTTTGAAAAGTATAAACCAAAAGTATTTTCAAAAAACTTTTGAAAAATATTTTATTTTGTAGCAAATATAATACTTCACTGCTACTAAGCAAAGGACAAACGAGAGTTCTAACATAAATAAGCAGTCTGTATTCACTTTGATATCCAACCTAGTTCAGTGTTTGAAAGCGCATGTATGAAGCTGTGTACATATACCTATGTATACATGTATGTGTGTTTGTACGCGCTATTGACAGCAGAAGAAGTGCATTGCACGCAAACTTTGCAGAGGTCCCAAAATCCGCAGTTTACGTTGGCACACTTCTTAAACATAGTTTTAAATATGAATTTTAAAACAATACTCTAAAAGTAACAAAGCACATTTCTTCATAGATGAAAACAAGATTGCAATTTCCAAGGTCTGCAGATGCATTAATTCTTTTGTTAAATCTAAACCATCTAAACTCAGAAAAAGTCTAGCAAATATATACTTACACCATCCAATGAACATACTCTGAAGTTTGATCCGACAAGTGGCCATCAGGATTGGTCAAGACCAAAGTCCAAAGTGTATCTTTGGGAGATTCAAATTCAACAGATGGTTCATGTGTTGCCTAAAATATCATAACTACACAAATTATTCACATATTATGGCAGAAGTTAGTTTTGCTTATTCACTTCTGTTGTTTTGACTTCTCTTGCACATAAGCTTTTACATAAAAAATGTACTTTTCTATCGTATTGATAATGTGATAAGAAAATTGTCTATATTCTGAAAGGCTCTTACAGGATTCATGACATTGTGCTATATGAAAATTCAGTTTCTATTACAATTACTGTGATTTTTAAAAGTAAATGGAAATAACATGACTCCTTTCTGAGTTCTTTCATTGTAATTGTAATGTGACATTTATAAAGCACCACTTCAAGAATAAACTGATCAGTGATGCTCCCGACCTGAAACAGTGACATCACTGTCAAATAGCAAACAGAGAAAGCCTGAAGTTGACCATGAAAATCCGAAAAAACTCAGTAAAAAATAAGTCAGTAGCCACAAGCCGAAGCGCACACATACGATTCATTGTATGATATTGGTGTATACTTTATTCATTATTTTTCATGTAAAATTTGCCAGCACAGAATACTACTTGAGTTTCAGAGCACAAATATTGATTGATTGAAGTAAAATATGTATGGCACGTTTTCCTTGGTTTCCAGCATACTGGAGAAGATTTATGGCAAGTAAAATCTGTATATGCACCTTAAATGGTGAACAATAAATACCTCACCAGTTCAACAAAATACATTCCATGAATACCTTTTTGGGTGCTGCATTTCCAGAAGAACATGATGCTGCACGAGACCAATTCAAACATATTTTGATATCAAATTTTTTATATCAAATTTTTTTATCAAAATCAATCTTTTTCAAGTGATCATGATAAATGTCTCTGTTATAAGCAACAACAATTTTTTTTTAATTTGCTTGAACCTTCAACCAACCATGCTTGGAGGTATTCTGTTTCCTCTGCGTACAGGCATGATATAGTCATCTTCACATTCATAGTACACGTTTAGGTTGATTACAGGCGTGAAATAATCTCCATTGAAGAGGTCACGATAAATCCCATAATGCTCAGCAACTGTCCTAGAGTGTTGTGGTCCCGATTCCTCCAGCCATTCCTTTTGAACTTCCTCTAATGAAACTTTTACTGCAAAGTACACAAATTAAACTGGTTGTATGAAAATCAAGATTCTATGTCACCAGTGCATAAAATTTAATTTTTTTCAAGTTTTCTATAAACATGTCATACTTTTTAAGAAATTAAAATTTAATTTTTGTGACCTATTTCAAAACCAAGAATTTGGGGCTCTGCTTTCTTATTTACTTAAATACATACGGGGCAGGAAGACACACTTAGGACATTTGAAATTATGGCAGTTGCAAAGATGCAAACTGTCAAACTTTGATGCGTGACTTGTTTTAAAAAACATCAACATGAACAGAAAAACGCAGAAATTTAGTCATGGAGTCTGGGCAAAAATCGACAATTTCAGTTTGGAAAACAAGTTGGACAGTGCCTGGTGACACTGCTGTCAATGTGACATAGGTTGAGGGACAGGCAGTTGAGTGCTGGGTTGCACAAAGATTGACAAGGACAGTGCACTGCTGAGCAACATTCTTGTGTTGCGGCTCGAACCTGTACTCTTCATTCATGCTTAGAGGTTGGCATGAGGTGTTTTCACTGGTTAGAAAACATTAACTGAAAAGATCCATTCCAGTGGTTTGACATGGCAGATGAGTTGGTCGTTTTGACTCTTCTGTCTGACAAGTTCTGGAGCAATTCTGAAGGTTCAGACAATGAAGGCATGCTGGCATTCAACAATGGACTGAGGCTACAGTTCCAGCAATATGGGTCTGTGACATTCCATTTGGTAGTATTTTTCAACCAAAAATGGAGAGTAAGTTCCAGTAAATTTGTGGTTGGAGCAAAAAAGTTCAAGTTCCTGTTCCAGTGAAGTACTAGTCAGAAAACCATTCCAGTTTAAGTTAAGTTCCCATGCTCTTGACTGCACAGCATCATTGACTTGTTATGTTTTATTCAGAATAACTATCTTTTATATTGACAATCTGCTAACTTGTAAATATGGAAGAAGACAAAGAAAAACTTAAATTTCCTTTTTGCCCATTTTACATTGGCAAATGACATGAGAAAGTTCTTGTTTTCATCATTACTTTCTTATTATTATTATTACACATCACTATTTAATGAACAAGCATCAATTGACGGCACTGAGCAATAGTCAGTGAAGGACTTGTTCAAGGTCCCTACCTAGACAGTAGCAGTCACAGGGCGGCTCGAACCTATACTCTTCACATTACAGGGCAAGCATTCTCGAATACTGTGTTCTATTTCCAAAGGATTAAAAGTCTTAAATATAACTTACATAAAATATAAAATCAGTAATTCATGCTTGTTACAACGGTTGTTTAAGCCATAGACATAAGTTATTTTCTTACAAGTCTTGAGACGAGCAGCTTGTTCAAGATCTTTGTTTCTGTGATTCGCAATGACAACACTTGTGAATTCACGGCGGCTTTGTTTAATGGGCTTGTACTCCACTCCTATGTTAACAGGTGGCACTTTTGACTCTCCATTTTCTTCAACCAATTCTAATTCAAATGCAACCAAACATCATTACCAAAACATTTAAAAGTTTATCAAAACTACTAGCTTCAGCAAATGGTTATACTGTGTTTTGTTAAATGTCCACTATAATGGACACATCAGCACAGTGATAAACTATCTTAGCATAATTTTGTTGCAATCCAAAATCTCATCATAATTCTATTATTTATTCATTCATTCAATCATTCATGTTCATTATTTATACAGCACCTCTTCAAGGGGACTACTCAGAGGTGCTCCTGAATCCACAATGGCCAAAAAGAACAGTTTTCAAGCGCTTATAGAATGTGTCAGAGAGTTACAGAGGCCATTCCACACCGCTGGGCCCACAACTGTCAAAGTGTGGCTTTGCACGGTAGTGATGCGGGCAAACGGGACTGAGAGCACCCCCTGCGCCACAGAGCGACTACTGTGAGCACCCGACACAGGCTGACAAAGCTCAAGCAGGTAAGACAAAGCAAGGCCTAGCTGGCACCGTCATATCAAGGAGGTGACCCTGTACTCTATACGCTGACGGAGAGGGAGCCAGTGCAGTACTTCCAGCATGTAATTTGACACATAACCGAAATGACGTATCTGACCGATAAGGCGCGCTGCAGAGCGTATGGTAGGCCACACGAGAATTGCTCTAAGATAAGAAATACTGTTCGTGACTGCATAAAGTTGGAAATCTCATGTGCCAACAGCCAGACTGTTAACAGAGGGACAAGTATATATTGAGTTTACAAAGGACGTCAGAGATGAAAAAGCTGATGAGAATCGTTAGCTGATAACGTAATCGTTATCTGACTAATGCCCGTGAAAATGATCGCGTACTTACTTGCTAATCTTTCTTCGAATGTCTCAGAATGCTCTGGAAATTCAAATCGACCGCTTTTTATTAGCACATTTTTGCCACCAAGCCATTCTGGAGGCTGTATACTATAATGTCTTGCACTGGCGAGATTTTTAAGTCGTAAATTCCTGAAAATTCCGCAAAACACCGCTGCACTTCTTCCACATGTCGCCATCTTTGACATGCGGTTAAACAACGAGAATCTTATAGCGCAGTAACACTTCGAGGTCATTTCAGCTTCAGAGACTCAGAGGTTACCCAATTAAGTTATAGTTTTGGTTCAGAGACAATCAATCCTTTTTTGCTGTTAACGTTCACGGCCCCAAATATGAACGAATGATTACGGAATCAACATACCGCTGAAAGTGATGGTGGTCGGCAATGCTCGGCACATATTTAAGAGTGAAATCTGTACGTTTTGCCCGATTTCAGTGACAACCATGGCTTTAAAACACGTTGGTGGAGCATTAGGAAAGAGAATCGTGATAAAGATAAGTAGGTTTTATATGGCAACCGTTTCAACTGGGCCGTAGTTCTAGTATAACAGAAAATGTATCAGTTGAATTAACTTGAATATGAGAGGAAGAACTGTCTCGTAAAATTGGTCCGAGGTTTCATTCCGCGTCACATAATGTGAAATATTGTTATTCAATGAGGTAATTGAATTCGTGGCTTTCGAAATGATAATAAGAGGCTAACTTCAGATGGCAAAAATTCGAGTTTTTAGAGGGATGGACTGATGGACCATCATTCAGCTCAACATCACAAACTTGCTGCTTATGAACTGGTGCCTGCTAAAAGCCTCACCTTCTCAAAAGCTTTCTTGAGCCTGTATAGTTATATATAATTTACTCATTTAATGAACATGTTTTCAGCTTCTGAGTCGTAATCGTTATCTTGAGACTTCTACAAAGCCCAAAAACGCAGAGTCACGGGAACCAGCTTATTGACAGGCCCTTAGTCAAAACAAATCAATTGGCAGGTAGGGTAAAAATCTGTTCCTTTGTCTCTGATGACCTCTCACTGTATGTCTACCCGGGATCCCACTAGGATCTTTGCCCGAGACGCTCATTATAGACTTGCACTCATTGCCCTACTATTGTTTACTTTTAACAGGCTTGTCAGTAAAAAATAATAGCTTTGGTCCTCATATTATTCGCCAGATGGTAACACCATTTGGTGTCACAGCCTGTACAGTTGGCAGTTGCAAACTTGCAATGTGCATGCACACGTCTACGGATTTTATAGCATAGATAAAGCATGTAGGCCTAACGTACCGTGATCTTAATAATAATGGCAATAATAGTCTGCTCTATATGGGTCATAACAGTGAAGAGTGGTGCATGGTGCATTCATGAATTCACTTCATGAATAAATGCAACTTGAAATTATTTAAAACTCAGTAGGTAGACCTAATATAATGTAAGTAATGCATCTATTTATCTATTCCAAAAAACTGAATGAGTAATGTATGCATGTATGTATGGGGTCGTCCATTAATTATGTCAACAAATTTTAGGCCATTTTTGACCCCCTCCCCCTTGTCAACAACTGTCAAACATTGACGGACCCCTAAAAAATTATGTCAACAATCCCAGAACCCCCCACAAAAAAAAGAAACACAATGGCTAAATACATGTAGAATCATTTTTTCAAATTGTTTTACACTAAGAAATGCAATCTCGAATTTCAAAATATATGAGTTTAGTTTATTACCAGCTTTTAGTAGTATTAAACATTAAGCACTTTATACATTTTAGCATTACTTAAAGTTTTCGCTACCATTTTGAAGGGTCTGTGTTGATTCATTGGAAAAAAATTTGTTGACGTCAACTTTTACCGAACCCCCTCCCCTTGTCAACAACTGTCAAACTTTTCCAAACCCCCTCCCCTATTTTGTTGACATAATGGACGACCCCTATCTTCATGGCATAATGCATGTATGTAGGCATGCATCTGTTTATTCCGTTACGAAACTTCTCAAATTTAAGGTGACGAGAACCTCTTAATAATAAACATTAACCACATGTGGTAAAAACTGCAATATCTTTAATATAAACCATTGACAAAGGCAATCAATAAATCACTTTGAAGAACCAAATTAGTAAAACTAAGTCATAGACCCTGTTTAGTCTTCAGCCACCCACAAACCAGAGTCACTTAATCTTCTTATGGCAAGTAAAGTTGATTAAGCGACTGGTGTTTGAGGTTGAGTTTGGCACAAACACAAATGCAATATAAATTAACATCAGCGCTCATGAATAAGCTGGTGCCCTGAGCTTGGCTTTTTAGTAGCGCTTTAGAAGTTTGGAGTTTATGATCACGATTATGATGATATGTAACAATGCTTGCACCACTTGCAATTGACATCAAAGGATTAAAACTATACAAGAAACAGAGTAATGCAGCAAATAGGTAATTTTCCTTTCACTAACAAGGCAAATGACAGCCAACCAGACATTTTTAGTATAAGCTTAAAGCATAACAGTATCACAGTGCGTATTTAGTAAAAGAATATTCATGATAGTGAAAAGCGTAAAAGTTGACAGCAGACTGTGAGACCTTGATGATAAAAGGTCGATTGAGTAATGTGGTTTGCAAACAGCTACTGCCCAACAGTATCTTCACCATTATGCTTTTTGTCTTCAGTCAACATCTGAAAAGTTCTCTTGTCAGAGGGCATTGTGTCTCAGTAGACATCTCGAAGACACGTTAAATAATTAATGAGTTTAATGAACACACGAATCTACATTATCATAACCATAAGGTAAACCTATACTTAATATACGCACAATAGGTATGCTGCTAACGCAATGCCCAGGACAGGATCTCACAACCGCCATTCATAAGATAGCAAAACTAGCTTGTACACAATTAGCAAATTTACAATTGTCAGGAATTAAAATATCTTCAGTTCAAATCCTAGTCTCAGATAATAAAAATATTTCTAAAAATATTTTAACAAAGCATTTAAATCGATGTAGCTCCACTATATAATCACAATCATAATCACAGGTTCTAAGCAAGGATCTGAAAAAGACTCAACATTCAAGGCTCTGAGTACAACCCTCTGGAGGGTTGAACTGCCCCATTCTGTTTAACCAGGTAGCATTCACAAACGGACTGCTTTGTCACACAGTCCAAACTTAATCAGGTGACACAATTTTATATTAAAACACTGTTCTAATTATAATAACTTGTATTGGCAACAGAAAGACGTACCATGTCATAAAGAAATATTACAGTGAAGACTCGTTAACAAACTGTTGTTCTCAGACAAGCCAACAGACTTGTTAACTGGACTTGTTAACGTGTTAACTGGACTGCATGTCAAATGGACTAATGCAGAAATAATCTATTGTTTAACTAAATCTGTTCACCCGTCAAACTGACCATCCATCAGTCTATCCTAGCCAACAGTCAGTCGGTTTGTCCACCGTCAGTCAATCTATCTGACCAGCAGTTCGTCCATCTGACCATCAGTCCATCTAACAAGTCCATGCTGTAATTCTTTTGCCAGCAAGCTATCATACTTCGTCTTTTGGGTACGATTGCTTACTGGTAAGAAATGAAAGATCTCTGCAGAAAAGAAAGTCAATAAATAGGGCACTCACTTAATAATTCTGGTAAATGAAATGAAATACACGATCCAATCTGACTTAAAATCTTAATGAAACAAAATCAAGTATCAAACTGAACACATAGAAACAAGATCCGTCATGACGATAATGAATATTTAACATGAAAGAACTTCTCAATACCCGTTTGCAATGACTTGATATGCTTCATTATACTTGATTGGTTCAGGACAAGAAAGACTTTTAACATGAAATGACCACAGCAACCTCACTTGTGGAAGAGCAAAGTAAAACAGAAAGTTGGCTGGAAATGAAGCTGCTCTACAGGACAGGCTAGACTGATCATATCCGAGGTACAAAAATTCAATCTTTTGCATTAATTTTATGAGCAGACTTTCCACTGTTTCATGCAAATTCCTACCTTAAACAGATAAATAAATTTCAAAATATTAAACATTTTAAATTTTTATTTTTACTTGCTATTAGGCAGGTCTTTAAAAATATAAAACCATTCTTTTAGCTAACCAGAAAATTTACACGCTGCCAGATTATCATAAACTAATCGGACTAAAAGACAAATTTCCCAGTGTTCTATTCATTTCTTACAGTACAACAGAAACATTTTTACAATTACATCTGCGCTTAACACAGTGTTCTGTAGCAAAGAATTAGACTGACTAGGTTATCATATTGTGGCAACATACAATACAAAAAACCCATAATATGCTATCGATGCATGACATAATAATCATGGTAGTACATCAGGACAGCCATTGGTAAGCCAATAATCAATGACATCCACACAATCACGTTGCCGTACTTTCCGAAATTTTCTGTCAATATTGCCAGAGGAATCTGTAAGCACAACATTTAAACATTATACATACAATATGAATGTTGCTAATGTATGCCTCACAACTGCCATTCATAAGATAGCATTTTAAACACATAATAGTAACCTAATTCAGTAACTGAAGTGACAGAAAATTTGTACTTGCAATAAAGTGCTTTAACTTAAGTCAAAACGTCAAATGCATTTGCAGCAATGTAACATACTTTGTAACTTAATAAATAAAAAAGTAAAATATCAACCAAAGTAAAATTAAACAGCAAATGGCAGGTTCAGAAAAACATCAGTTAAGTAAAACATCTGAAAAACATCATAATTCAGTAAGCTATCTTATTTAAGTAAGATGCTTATTAATTTATGCAAAAACTGAAAGTCATAGGAGTCAAGCAAATGCTGGAATCAAGTAGCTCATAAAAGTCCAGAGCAAATCAAGATTCAAGAGTTTCCTACCTGAGCGAGCAGCCCCATAAATGACCACACACGGAACATATGCAACGGAACACTGACCAAATACTACAATTAAAAAATTCATACATCAGCAGAAAGAGGTAATCAAGCAAGTAAAAAACTGACAAACAACGACTAACATTTGAATAAAGTCACAAAACTGAATAGCAAGAGCCAAAGCAAACATGACCAACAGTCTGGGTAACTTCATATATCCATTAAATGAATTCCACACAATCGCTGTCTGCCAAAGCTGGTGAAAACTGCAAAAAGTACCAAGGTTGGCACTCACATGCCGATGCGTAAACATACGACGTATCAAGATGCAAGACCTGACGTCATTCAGATCTTGTATTAAAATTTTACCTTCTTCTAATCTAATCTTGTCTAATGACTTCTAATGACAGAGGAGTTATGAGCATAAAGAAGTCATCAGTTGATGGCTACTTCAAGTGGGTGCAGGGTAGAGTAATGGTAACACTATGGCATGAAGATCAGAAGATCAGCATGTATGCTGGATTGATTCTCGCTACACCCTCCCAAAGGTTGACTCAGCCTTTCATTTGCCATGTGGCATTGGTAAAATGAGCAGTAGGCCATACAGTTAAATCGACTTCTGTAATAACTTGTGATCATCCGTTCATACTATGACTTGTAATCATATTGCGGTGTGTGACCGTGTGTCAGTTTGAATTAATAAACGAAGATTATAAAGTTAAATTATAGCCAGGAATCGTAATCCGTTCGAGCAGCTGTGTTGAAATTGAAAAGGTCAGAGAAACTAGAAAACAGGTTATGGTGGGTATGCAAGTTGCAATAGGTAAAAGCAAGTTGAAATAGATCACCCTTTTAGGGGTTACTTAGTCTGCAGTGAAAGCTCTCTGACAATGTAGAGCTTAAATAAGTTCAAAACGCCCAGTTTACGAGAGTTACTATTGTCATTGTTTCAATACAAGTCTTCATTGTAATGATCAAATACAACATATGCATAAACATCTAAAAAGCTTAATTGTGGATTTTAAAAAGACATCTAGCAACAACTGAAAAGACTATGTAAAGCCTAAAGATCCAAGTAGTAATATACTATGAGAAATATTATTTTCTGAACTGGAGTTTGGCAACATTCTAATCTAATCTTAAATATCAGCACGAAACATCAATGTAAGTACACATCAATGTAAGTAAATATCAAAGTAGGTGCTGAAAAATGCATCAAATGATGCTCACTTCTAAATAAATCAAAAACTGCTAAGCTTCAGCCTCTATTAATTGAAAATTCTGTTAGGCTTTCAGCCCTCATATCAAGACCTCGGCGTCTGATAATATAATTGAAATCACAAAACACAGTATATGCTTACCTCATGAAAGAAGGCAGATACAAAGAAGACGATTATGCTGGCCCAAATCTTTGAGATTCCCACTCTAAGTAGCGGCTTGTACAGATGTCTGCAAAGTAATAAAATCTCTTAGTTATTAAACAATGAATATAATAAAGCTACAGCGTGGGTCAGGAGTACTAGTGTCAGCTGCTGCTATTTTCGAGAGTAGTGTGATCCAAGACAAAGCACAATTATCCAAATCTGTCTTGACAGATAAGGTTCTGGCAGTGTATCAAAACCGCCCCAAGGAGCTGAGAATATTGGTCCCTTGATAAGGACAATGTCCTAATTGTAAAGTCAGTCCTTCGTCCCTTTGTTCAGTCCTTTTGATTTCCTAGTCTGTCCATCCAATGAAAGTTTGTTGGTATCACAGTAAACAGTTTGTCCAGTGACCATGAACCACTAGTCATACTGTACAGTTGTCTTTGGATTATTTGCATTAGTAGTTTCATATAAATAGAGCTATCACATTTATTGCGATTAGACTCTGTGTTTATTTGGTATTACATGTATTACCTGCTTGCCCATTTATGAACTGGTATGTTCCAAGTTCTCCAGAAGTACTGAATTGTATCCGCATTCCTAGAGAGGCATAAAGCAACAAATTCATCTAGTGAAAACAGCTACACAAACAATTATTGCTATTGTGAAAATTAATTTATGACTTGGAAATAAGCATCAAAAAGAAATATAATAACATATTTGGAAATAACAACACTTGAATTGCACATTTATTCAAGAAAACTATCTATAAATCAGAAACAGGTTACATTATTAGAAACCAAAACACTGCACAAAAGTGCAATGAGGAAACCTGGCTTTTTAAAAACTGTTCTCAAGCAACAGGCCATACATTAACGATCACAAATAAATGAAGACAGTTAACTTGCAACTACTCATATTTTCAATCCAAATGTAACGGGTCCCCCTGCCTCTATAGGGGAAGCTTAGAGTTGGATCTTACTCACGTTACTTTATTAGCTCCCTATGGAGAAGGTAGCAATGCATGTAAGGCCTATCATTATAGTAGAATTCAATGAAGACAGTCTTGAGTTTTGAATATTAATTAGTTCAACAAATGTCTGATTTAAATACAATTATATTACAATGTTGATGCTATATTTACCTATTCTAGAAAGACTAGTTATTCATTAGTTCATAGGCTACAATCCTTACTTAGAACCAGCATCATTGACTACTTAAATTTATGTTTTATAAGGCCCTAAGCTAACCTCCCCAAACAACTCTGTGATGAAAAGTTATATTCACTTGAACTGTCCGCTCGTCGTGTAGTTACAGTAGATCGTCATTGATCTCCCTCTCGACTGACTTGGCTTGCTTCAGGCTGACGAAGTTCTTTTCGATGGTTCCTCTTGTCATGGCCATTCTGCTTGTAGTAATTCTTCTTGTTGAATTCAGCGTTTCTCCCAGCTTATCTCCTGGCTAGTTCTTGATGATGATTGCGTGGCGAATCACACCAAAGTTCAGAGTTCGTATAACTCGTAAACGAAAACGTTCTACGTTTGAGTTATAAATCGCACTTTTGCGTTAGATATCAAACCCAGTCGATCGTACGTTATCCGCCGAAACTTTCGTTAGTCCGACGAGATTTTCAACGTTCACAACACTACCGATTCAACGAAGTGTGTCGATGGACACGTAACGTAACTTCGCTTTCTTCTGATCGTTCTCGTTACAACAAATTACCAAAACTTGCTGTAAGATCAGGAGTT
Source organism: Aporrectodea caliginosa (assembly GCA_020284085.1). Lineage (NCBI taxonomy): Eukaryota > Metazoa > Annelida > Clitellata > Crassiclitellata > Lumbricidae > Aporrectodea > Aporrectodea caliginosa. The sequence continues at coordinate 648,038 of JACEVL010000178.1, read as the reverse complement.
TGTCTATTGAACTGACTCGATCGACTACCTTAGTCTTTGCAGTCAACAGCAACACTGAATTGATCCTTTGCGATTAATTCTGCAGTCCAGGCGTGAAGGCGGCAAACCGCGGTTCACCTAGCAGACGACAGTTCTCAACGGTCCGTATTTTAATCCAACCAATCACGTCTCGCCAACATCGGCACGGATTAACCCAGCACCACTGATTATCCCCGAAGCCTAGCTAAATATTATTATCTATATCGCTGGTTCTGACGCTGGTTCAATTAATTAATTGAATCATTAATCCTATACACTACACAGCCTAACAATTACTGCAGCCTTACACCTTAACTGTACATACATATATATATAAGAGCATCTATCTACAGCACTTAGTAATATGATTTGTGTGGGGTCTCAAGGACATTCGCTACATAAACCCCCACAAACAAAGATTTGGACACAAATCTTAAATATTAAATGTCCTATATAACTACACACAAATCTTATCATTACTTAAAGACTACCTATTCACTTACTCATCTAATAACCTTTACTTATTCTAATCATCCTGAATATCTTATCCTATTCATTATACTTTAGACTAGAATAAACATCAATTCTACTACTAACCAATACTAACTTAAGTAGTTGCTTTAACCATCACCTTACTACTTTACCTTGCAACACAAAATTACCGACATTACTTAACTTCTATAGAGTCCTATACTCTGCCTATAGAATATCATTCTATAACTAAATCAGCAAATTAAGTAACTTACTATTTAATCTACATTATAAACTAAACTCCTTTCTTAGATATACTTAATTATCTAAAACATCGGATTAACATATTCGAATATCATCTTACTCGTCTTCACACCATCTTCCAAATGTAGAGTACCGTGATCCTCCTCTCTTCTCATTAAATCTCTGTCTCCATTTCCAATCAGGTACATCACCATCTCTCACTCTAACTTCTCTCTCAAATCCATTAGAATTCCTCTTTAGGTTCATCCACCTCCTTCTCTTCAACGACTCCTCTTCCGTTCTTTTCTCATTACCAATTTCATTAATTCCTCCTGCTATATCCACTCTTGAATAAACTCCTTTAGCCGGCCTTCGCCAGTCTAAGCATTCTTCTTTAAACTTTCTTTGATCTCCTCTACAATTTGTAACACAAGATCTGCCACCATCTTGTTTCCAATACTTCTTATTCACCCTACTTCCGACTACATTCCTTCCTTTCTTACACCAACCAGGTTCACACTTATTCAGATAGTCTCCTCTGTACCTCACTCTATCATCGTGTCTGACTCCGCTCGTCTGTTTATTCCTCCAATCGGATGTATAAGGTCTTCGATAACCTTTCTTACAACCGATCTTTTCACTTCTATCTCCTTCACTTCTCCTTTCATTCGAATACAACTCGGGATTACTCTTCCCGTTGCTAGTTTCCTTTTGCTTGACGCTAAGTAATTTATTTGGAGTCACTTCCAAATCAGTTGAGACTGACACTTTCAAGGGTTGTTCTGTTCGAACCCGTTTCTCATTTAGTGCACGTGCGTTGCAACCTGCTATCTTCTCCGTCTCAGACTCAACTATCAACACACCGCCATTTTTATTTGCCGCGCTATTGTGTAAGCGTCTTCCAATGACGTCATCACGTCCATCCTTCTCAGCTAGACATTGCTTGTCTACCTGTCGACTATTTTTTAAGTACGGAACACTTCTGCTCACATTGCTAACAACATCACTAGTTCCGCTAGTCCCAGTGCCTTCTGTCCTAGATTCTTGTCTAGTCCAATTACACAGTTTAGGTCCAATTATCAAGTCTGTCACTAGACTATCAACAACAATGGCCTGTGTTTCTCCTGTGAAACATTCACCTTCAATCTTTATTTTAGCTACAGGATACTTCTGTTTCATTCCATTTGTGAAAACACAGGTTCTATTTTTCCCCATGTACTGATCTGGATTCACCAAATTTGTTTTTACTGCGACACCTGTAGCTCCTGTATCATATAAGCACGTAGCTTTATGTCCATTGACCATCATGGTCCTAGTGAACTCGTTTTCACTACAAGCCTCCTCGCTATCACTCTGTTCCGGTTTAACAGCACAATACAATATTGCCATTTCTTTATTCTCATCTTCTTCTTCTTCGCATCTCATCATCGCTACCTGATGCGTTCTCATCTGTCTACTACCCTTATCGCATTGTGCTATGCGATGGCCTAAAGATCCACACCGGAAACACCCTGTTTGTCTATTTTCTCCATTATTTCTTTCTTTCTTATTCTCGTTGAAGTTCCAACCACTTCTGAACGGGTTTCTGTCTTTATATTCGCGCTGCTCCTTGCTTCTCTCCGGTTTTGCAATCGGGCTACTCCTGTCCGTATGTTCAAACTCTCTACCATGATACTTACTATCTTTATCCTTGTTCTTGCCACTATGTACCCATTTTCTTTCATCTGACTCACGAGCATCGAGAAAATTCTGGGCCTGCTTCAGCATTTCACTAAGCCTCAACTTCCCTTTTTCTTTCAAGAACTTTCTCATCTCATTGTCACAATTGATGAAAAACTGATCCCTCAGAATAAGAGTTTCTAATCCTTCATATCCTTCACCAATTTCTGCCATCTGTAACCATTGTCTAAGATACCTCCTAAGTCGTTCAACATACTGTGAAACCGTTTCATCTTCATCTCTAGAAGATTTCTTAAATTTCTTCCGATATCCACCCTCAGTCAACTTAAATCTCCTGAGTAATTCATCTTTCAACTTCTCATAATTTTGGGCATCCTCTGCTTCCATTCGCTGGTACACTTCCAGGGCTTTACCCTCAAGGAATCGAGTAAGTGTCAACGCCCACATATTCTCTGCTACGTTATACGCAGTGCACGTTCTCTCAAACCTTAAGAGATAGGCGTCTAAACAATCCTTATCTTCTCTAAATACTGGCATTTTTATGTTCTTGGCATTATTATTTCGTCCAGTATTATCCCAATCTCCTCCGTTCCCAAGTACGTCACCTCTGTTTCTTTGCTGAGCATTATACTCCGTCCTCAATTCTAATTCTCTTAGTTTTATCTGTTTCTGGTTCTCCATTTCTATACGTTTCAATTCTAATTCGTCTCCATGACGTTTAGCTTCGAGCTCTTCCGTACGCCTCTTAGCTTCAAGCTCTTCTGTACGCCGCTTCTCTTCAAGCTCTTCTGTACGCCGCTTCTCTTCAAGCTCTTCTGTACGCTTCCTAGCTTCAAGCTCTTCTGTACGCTTCCTAGCTTCAAGCTCTTCTGTTACAGTACGCCGTTTCTCTTCAAGCTCTTCCAAACGTCGCTTCTCCTCTTTGGCTTCTGCCTGCCTTTCTTTTATAAATTCTCTAAGTTCACTATTTTCGAAACCCAGTTCCTGTCCGATTTTCATCCATTTCTGATATTCTGCGGACATCTTGCGTTATTTTCACTATAGGCACTGCTGGCGCTATATGAAAAATCTCAGCCTTGCGCTGATAAATTTTCTTAAGGCTATAAATAGTTGTATAACCTTGACCCAACCTCGCTTTCGCCGCTAATTACCTATAGCGTTCAACACTCTCGGTATGCAGTTGACCTGACCTCACTGACGTCACTATTACGTCGTGACTACACTTTCAATATGCAGTTGGCCTGACCTGACCTCACTGACGTCACTATTACGTCGTGACTACTAATAAGCTAATCAGACGACAACAAGAAATTGCAAATGGCTGCCACGTGAGTTGAATTCGATTTCAATCTCAAAATTAATTAAGCTCGTGTCTATTCTATCTGTCTAATTCTATCCCGGACGAAATGCCACCACTCATGTAACGGGTCCCCCTGCCTCTATAGGGGAAGCTTAGAGTTGGATCTTACTCACGTTACTTTATTAGCTCCCTATGGAGAAGGTAGCAATGCATGTAAGGCCTATCATTATAGTAGAATTCAATGAAGACAGTCTTGAGTTTTGAATATTAATTAGTTCAACAAATGTCTGATTTAAATACAATTATATTACAATGTTGATGCTATATTTACCTATTCTAGAAAGACTAGTTATTCATTAGTTCATAGGCTACAATCCTTACTTAGAACCAGCATCATTGACTACTTAAATTTATGTTTTATAAGGCCCTAAGCTAACCTCCCCAAACAACTCTGTGATGAAAAGTTATATTCACTTGAACTGTCCGCTCGTCGTGTAGTTACAGTAGATCGTCATTGATCTCCCTCTCGACTGACTTGGCTTGCTTCAGGCTGACGAAGTTCTTTTCGATGGTTCCTCTTGTCATGGCCATTCTGCTTGTAGTAATTCTTCTTGTTGAATTCAGCGTTTCTCCCAGCTTATCTCCTGGCTAGTTCTTGATGATGATTGCGTGGCGAATCACACCAAAGTTCAGAGTTCGTATAACTCGTAAACGAAAACGTTCTACGTTTGAGTTATAAATCGCACTTTTGCGTTAGATATCAAACCCAGTCGATCGTACGTTATCCGCCGAAACTTTCGTTAGTCCGACGAGATTTTCAACGTTCACAACACTACCGATTCAACGAAGTGTGTCGATGGACACGTAACGTAACTTCGCTTTCTTCTGATCGTTCTCGTTACAACAAATTACCAAAACTTGCTGTAAGATCAGGAGTTTGTCTATTGAACTGACTCGATCGACTACCTTAGTCTTTGCAGTCAACAGCAACACTGAATTGATCCTTTGCGATTAATTCTGCAGTCCAGGCGTGAAGGCGGCAAACCGCGGTTCACCTAGCAGACGACAGTTCTCAACGGTCCGTATTTTAATCCAACCAATCACGTCTCGCCAACATCGGCACGGATTAACCCAGCACCACTGATTATCCCCGAAGCCTAGCTAAATATTATTATCTATATCGCTGGTTCTGACGCTGGTTCAATTAATTAATTGAATCATTAATCCTATACACTACACAGCCTAACAATTACTGCAGCCTTACACCTTAACTGTACATACATATATATATAAGAGCATCTATCTACAGCACTTAGTAATATGATTTGTGTGGGGTCTCAAGGACATTCGCTACACCAAACATGCAAGAGTCGAATGAATAAAAGTCTAACAAATTACACAAAGGTCCATTTATCACTCTAATGACAAGCTGCATTGTTTTCCCATTCGCTTTTAGTACACTCTTCTCGTTAAAGTGTTAAGTAATCTTCTGAGGGTGATTCCTGAAAATCATCGCTATACCATTATGTTAAACCACAAAAGAAAAGGCACAACATTTTTCAACTTTTAGTTAAACATTTTAAATTGTTTAAACTAAACATTAAAGTTATATACACAAAAAGATGCAAATGTTACTTGCCACCAATCTTTGTAGAATGTTCGGTCTCCAAATCGAAGAACTTCTGCAAGAACATTGAGGCAGGAATGAAACATCCAGTAGAAGAATATCAACCATATTAAATGGTTTGGAACCTGAAAATGTTCAACACATAAAACACTTGATAGTTTCAGAAAAAAATCGCAAGACAATTTCCACTTCCAAGCATTGGAAAGCAAGTGGCCTTCCTCAACACTCTCTAGAGCTTTATGATGCTTCTCTAGTTTCACCATGTCCAAGTCACATGCAGCTCTCTATATCATCAAGAAAATGATTCACATTTTAAGAAAAAGTGTCAGCAAAACATATGAGTAAAAACTTATTTGTAGGTCAACAAAATACACAGCATCAATAGACACTCCTTACCGCTAACTTCAAAAGTCTTTCAAACATCTGCGAAAAAATCTGCTCCTGGAAAGGCACGAGGGAGTTATTTATTGTAGGGATGATCCACTGAAATAAATAAAACCAGAGAATGACATGAAAATCATTCATGACATAAAAATCATTCATCACCAAATTATGTAGCACATTTATAAATATACAATTTGTTCTTTCTCATTCTGAATCAACAAGACAAGCAAAGACAAAACAGTTTTTGAAGAAATTACCTTCCTGTCTTCTATATAAGGAAGATTATTTTATTTGCACCCATTACTCCAAATAACTCAGTGTCAGATACTATTGCACTAACCAGGAATGAAAAACCTTTTCTAAGGTACATGTCGCTAAAACATATTAAAAATACCTTTGTGTGCCTTCGGAATTTTGCAGTAAACAATTGTTTTTCTCATGTATGTTATAATTGACAGAGCATAACAAAAATGAATTAAAAGACATTATTTCAAAGATGGTTTTAGAATGCTGTTACAATAAAGTCCTTCATAAAACAAAATGTGTATTCCTACAGTGATTTTGTATTTCTAAGTTTTAAATTTCAGGGGATGCTCCAAATTCCGTGTGCACAAAAAATGTAAGCACGTGCCACTTTGGGCACATGTGCCATAGGTTCACCATCCCTGTACTACACAACACTTCATGATGCACCATAAACTCTGGCAATTAAAAGTATTCTTGGAGATGGTATTTCTTCCTGTTTACAGCTCAAACTTAGACATAACAAAAACAGAACACATCTATTATCAGTGGCGTACCGAGGGGGGGCAGGGGGCGAGTCGCCCCGGGCGGCACTTGAGCAGGGGCGGCAAAATAGGGTTGAAGAAAAATAAAAGAAGGAGTGAATGTAGGAAAAAATTGAAAAAGTATAAGAGAAAGTAATAAAAGTAGACAAAGAAGGAAGGAAAGGAAGAAAAATAATCCAGTAAATAGCATACAGTGGCGTAATGAGGGGGGCGGCACGGGCGGAGGAAGAAAATTTTCCGAAAATTTGCCAAATTAAGATTAAGTGCACGGCGCGGTAATTTTGGGCCGTCGCCCCGGGCGGCATTTAAGCTCCGTACGCCACTGTCTATTATTAACCTTGTCTGAACATTTTTGAAAGCAAGATGTTACAACACCTGCTCACATAACCATATGCTTTTCATTTGGTATCTTAAAGAACGTAATAATTAAAAATAATCTCAATTCCTGAAATTCAGTTATACCATTATGTTAAACCACAACAGAAAAGGTACAAAACTTTCCACTTTTAGATAAACATTTTAAATAATAAATAAATAATAACAAGCAAATGAAATCCTGTTAAATACAGCTAAACAACGATATTTGTAGTTACCTGCTGAATGAGGCTGATCATTAGGCCACATAAGAAAACCTAATACAGAACAAAATGACTACTTTTAATTCAGATTTAATCTAAAGGAAACAGAATCTAATGCATAGTATATCAATCAGTGGAGCAGATAAGCCTATTCAAAGATCCAGTAAACTTTTAGAATGTCAGTCCATTCTTACATTTTTTAAATAATATGCATACTAAAACAATTCAGTTAAAGGGCAAAAGCAAACTGAAGATTTAAGCAACTGCTTTGTTAAGACTTACTACTACGACATATCAACAACAGCCCACAACGCCAAACTATATATGTAATCATTTATGAAGTTAAGTTTAACAAAAGCCATTATCCAAACACTTGCTGCATATTCAAGTATATGTAACCTTTTAATTATTTTGGGTTTGGGAAAGTGAGCAAATGTATTGACCCATATATTAGCCATTATCAAAAACATGCTTCGACTGATATGCTGGTGGACCAAGTATGACTAGCCGTGCAAGATAATTGCAATAAAATCATGAAATGAAACATCTTATATACTATCAAGTATTACAAAAAGAGAGAAGCCTTAATGCTCATTTAATTCTACAAAATTCAGTCACTTCTGAGGATAATGGAACTGTTAAAGACTTCACTGATCATAACCATGTCCAGTTGGTGTCTTGTTCCGTTAAAAAATGGCATCTTGTCTATTTAATAGGGCTATAACATATTGTTAGAGTGCTGTTATAAGAAATATTTAACTGTTATGCAAGTAATAGTGTACTTCTACTGCAAACCTACAGTACTGAAATGCAGCAACACTTTCAATTTCAGCCGACACTGTACCATGCTATATAAAGGATGCATTAGAACAAATTAACATATTAGGAACCGACTTATATCTGGGAACAATATCTCAGCAGCATAATACAGGTCTTGATTTATAACAAAGTACGTTACTGCTGTAACAGTAAACTAAAAACAGATGAAATTAACGATACCATTTCTGCAACGCGCTTCAGGAGAAACCTCATTCGAATTCGAGCAGACCTCGGAAAGTTCAGGTCGTAACAGAGAGTTGGAGCACATATGAAATAATACACATCTGAAAAATCAAAGACATGCATTGCAAGAACAAAGCTTAACACCCGACACACTGAATGTATGCTGATTGCTGAATGTGTCAAAAGTTCGAGTGATGCAATTGACTGTACAATAACTTCAATAAGTAATTGCACGTCGAGCATCTTAATAATTGGGATGAGCTTGAAGCTGAGTTCTTTATAGGAGGTAAAAGATCACAGTTGGGCTGGATCAATACTGCATCTCTGCGGCATTGTAAGCCATCTGCCAAGGGGTCGGAGGGGAGAAGCCAGGTGGACAGTGAAAGATGTTGGTGGAGTGCAATGAAAAGTATAAAGGACAAACTGTACTAGTAGTCATTTGCAGCAATACAATTTTAGCAATTATTTGTAATGTAAAATTGTCCACTATATAAACATAGTAATCGCACTTTAACCATTGTATTTTGAAATATGTAACAAAGGCAAAACAACCATAAGTAAATACCATAGTCATTGCCTGTGAACAGTAAATGTATTGTAAGAAGTATTTCTGCAGAAACAAGCCAACTGAGTAAATGACTTGTTACATTCATTATATTGAATAATCAATGTATATATTATGTATACACACATATATATATACACACATATATATATATATTATATGCTTCACATATACTTTATCTCCATTAATTTGGATTAATTCTTACATAAAGTTGTCATAATAAAATCTAATCTGCTTATATAGACCTACTTAGTTACCTTTCACATAGAGGTTGTCTGGATAAACTTGAACTGTATCATCAACTTTTTTCCCATTTCCAGGAGAAGCTGAAAACAAAAAAGACAGTTTCAGTGATCCATACAAGTTACTTAAGGTGAATAAACATTTTCCACAGCTACACTCTTAAATTATTACATCAAAATTTCAGACGAAGACCGAAATTCACATTTCAGGCAAATGCCATCATCCAAATAGGAAAACAAAATTTTAATTTGCATTGTAACATAGCATCCTTAAATTGGTTTGCTTATGTCAGATGTAGCATACTACTACTTAAGTCTCTGGTTATTTATATAGCCCCTTTTAAATCTCTCTAAGGCAATGGAACAGTTATTTAACAGATCTAGAAAGTACTCCTGCAAATAAATAGAAAATACCAGAACATTTCATATTTTGAGAGACAGATTGTTCTGGGACCATGCTAGTATGAAAGAGAAAGTGGTGTGTCAGCCCAAGTCACTGTATGTAAGCATGGACAAAGAGATCCAAAAGGTTGCCAAATAAAAACCCTCAAATCAGATAACGGGTAGTTAACATACCACTCACTTAACAATTAAGACAGTAACTGTATCATTTTGATTTGGATTAAGACTACTCATCTCATCACCAGTGAACAAGAACAGAATTACATCATCAGTGTAGAGCTTCTAGGGATAGCATCAAAACGAACAGCCATAGATTTAGGATAACAGTCACTATTCAAGAGGTGAATATATAATAGTAGCCTTTAACAATTAACAATAAACGACAAGCTGCTGTGGTTTCTCAGTCGCTTTTAGTACACCCTCAGCATTAAAGTGTTAATAGAAAAGAAATCAAACAACTGTGAAAATTGAAACAAAGGATTAGATAATTGGTCCAAGCAAAAGATAAACTCTAGCACAGAATGACTTACTAGAGCAAAGAATCATTCGCTTTTGCATCATGTGTAGAGAGGAATTTAGGTGTTCACGGCACCAGGAATTGACTTGCATATACGAGATCAGTTTCAGAAAGACGATAATATACATCACCAACATAACAGATGATGACACTGAAATAAAAATGCAATTTTAACAACTAATCCACCTACTAATAGTTGAAGAAGACACAATGGTACGCATAAGAATAAAAGCAACCCTTAAGCTGATCATAGTTAGAGGCAGTCATAATGGCCAGAGTTCTCCAATACCACCTGATTTTTCCACTGAAGGTGTACAATCAATGCATGCATATCGTAACTGGGTTTGCTACAATATACTAGTAGAACACATAATATACATAACAGTTTCTATCCACATTTAAGCATAGGCTAGTTCATTTTTAAATACAGGTCAAGTGGCAGACTGTTTGCTTTGTGCTCTAATCAGACATTGGCCTGTAGTTTGTACACAATTGTTGGTCATCAAGCTATTTAAAACTGATACCAGTGGTATCAGTCAGGAAGCAAGCTGTAAACCTGGCAATTTGTCCAGCACTTTGATCTTGATTTCTAGCCAAACAGAAATGTTCAGTAGTCCAATATCTTCCTGAGAGGCACATACCTTAGTTTATCACAAGTGTGATAAACAGCCACTCCACAAATACACAAGTTAATGGCGTTAATGATATTAAAAATTCAAAGGATACCAAGCAAACTTTAGATAAAAAAAATTACCAAAATAACAGCTTCTGAGGTTACTACACTACCTAGATAATATCAATCAATTAACCCCATACAAAAAATATATTAACCTTTATTATTGCCTTACATGGTTTTGGAGGAGCACGAAGTATAACCACTGCTGGGAAAGTGATTTCAAGGAACAGATTGGCAGTATGTAGATAAACACCCAACTGTTCAGTAAACAGTCCCTGCAAAACAAACAACAGATAAGCCATCAGCCGTTTAATATACAGCAGGCACATCATCCAGGACTTTAATCAGTTACAAGCTTTCCAGATTACAGGTCAAGCTGAAGACAGAAAAACAGAACGTGCGAGATCTGCAGGACATTGAACTTAAGACAGAAAAAACTGCAAATGATAAACAGCAGTTAGAACAGTCAATAATAGTAAGGTAAACATTTACGTATATAAACCACCTGTCATATTGACCTAAATCAGCTTCCAAGCAATGTATTTCTTGCCTCTATCACATCCTATAACATTCTATTAAAGATTGGAAGAATTCAAGATTTAGAGTCAAGTTCTAATGCCTAAACTCCTTTTTCAAATTTTAAGTTCTGCTATATTTTGCACTGATGACTGAAACCATGTTGAAGAAACTAACAACTCAATTATCAGTTCCTTACTGTTACTCACTGACCTACATTTATCCAAATTACCAAATATAATGCATAAATGTATCTGAATTATAAAACATAAACCCAGTTTGACTCCCTGACCTTTCTATTCATAATTCCTCCCATCCTACTCTATGGTCAGATGGGTTGACTTGATGAGGAAAGCTGTTCACAAACTTAAGCACCCACTTTTTAGACTTAATTGTGGAAAAATATCGGGGTGGCTCAATCTATGGCAAATCTAGTATTTACATTATTGAGGCACTCGACTATACCTGCCTAGAGAAGTTTACATCTGCATTTCAGTTCTTGTCTTGACCAGTTATCTCTCTTATCAGCACTACAGTTCTGCCATAACAAGTGCTATTAATAACTCAATAAACAACTTGATAAGGTGCTGTATGAATGCTCATGAATGAAATGTTATCATTGATTCTAGGGCCTTAGATCCATCTTCACTGCATTCATGATAATATGGTCACCATGATGATAATAAACATGCACCAACACCATCATCAGGATGTGAGGATACACCATTTAAGCTGTCACAATGGCCTATTGACACTCTAGCCACTTTTCAAATCATTATATTGGAATAACTCTTAATTCTTTGCATTCAGCAAATACATGTACTTCTAAGTTACTGTTCTGTCCGTTTCTAATCATAAGTCTAGCAGTACACTCCATTAACAGAAAAAGTTACCTGTGACAAAAGCAATTCTAAGACAAAAGCCGTCAAAACGAAGATGTTTAATGCTGCAAAATAAACATTCAGCATTAATAGATTACACTTCAATATAATTTTTCAATTGTAAGTATCGTGTATAGATTAATGTATGCAGAAAAAATTAACATAGCATCTTTTAAGTGCCTTAAAAAGTTCTTCTGTTTCAACAGTCAAACAGCCACTGTTTATTGAGTTACAGTGTGGACTTGTTTACATGCTCCCGGTTTATGCACCAATCTGCTTACTTCCCTCAAAGTATTAACTTATGTTAACGAGTCCACATTGTATAGGTTATTCATCACAGAATGCAATACTAATCATCAAACAGAGTAAATTTCATGATTTGTTTCTCCGTGCTGGCACAGGCCTGTGCATTGTCTCATCTCCTTCATACTTACGTATGCTGGATTCATTCAGTTTTATGTTTAACTGGCTGTATATTTTTAATTAGATAGCCCGGGTGGCCTGGTACTTAATGGGTGTGAAGTACTAAGAATAATCCAAGTATTAAACATGATTTGCATTGATTAACTTTACTGTGCTTTACTGTGATATCCACAGTGCCTTTCAAAACCAGATTTTTATGAAGAAATCTAACTATATTAAATTAATAGCCTACCAATGAGTAAGATGACTGATGGCCAGCTGGAAGGGTCTTTCAGAAACACAGACAGCCACATGATTGGATCTATCAGAATTCCATATCTGTTACGAAAGACATACAAATTCTATTAGTTTAATTTATTTTTTGCATAACAGCATATACCGTAGTTCTGATGCAATAATACTGTCGCAGTACAATGTGTAGCTTAAGTTGAGAAAGTGAGCATGTTCTACATGTTTTGAAAGTAGGTAAGCGTTCCAGAAGGAATTTGGAGAAGTCTTGTAAATGCATTTATCACGCATTATGATAATGTTGCTATAGAAGCAATTAGATTACATTAGATATACTTTTGAAGTTGGGCCTAAAGACTTTACATCTTTAGCTGCAGCTGCTTTGTCTTTATTATTATCACCATCCTAATTCGCTGTCAGTTCATTCACTTTTTATTATTAAGTATGACTGCAAAAACTAATGACCATTAAATCTGACATTATTTAAAGAGCACCAACAGCACAACTTACTCCAGAATATTTTCTAAGGCTGATCCACCTGTTGCCAAGACCTGAAGCAAAATTTACAACATAACTGAGAAATATATATATACCAAGAGGCATCTGAAGTCAGACTATGTGTCGCAGAACTAATTCCAGAATTCTTCAGCGAATAACGAAGAACTCAAAGGAAAGGCTAACCCTAAAGTTGACACTTCACCGACGAGCTGCATTGGTTTCCCAGTCGCTTTTAGAACACTCTCATCGTTAAAGTGTTAATGGCCACCAAAAACTGAAGAATAAATTCTTGACAACCGGCACATCAATGGCAAGTTGACAACAGAGCAGAGAAATATAAATTCTGAACTCACAATACATTTAAAAAGGTGTAGGAAATTTGGCAGGTTGGCCCAATTGGATCAACAAAGTTAGAAATTCTGGCACAGTTTGAACCTTGACATCGTATTGTATTTATTAATTTATATAGTGCCACTCACAGCAGTGGCCATTCACTAGCACTCCCAGTGCAAGAACCCCTAGAGAAGAAGGTTTGGAGGAGGGAGAAGGCTATAGGAAGAGACCCAGAAAGAATAGTAACAAGTAGAGAGGAGGGAAAGGCATTCCATAGGAAGGGCCCAATGGTGGCAAAAGATCTAGTTTGGGCCATAATGGTAGACCAAGAGTTTCATTACAAAACAGTGGATGAAGGTAACAACAATAGTATACGATTCATCAAACAGAACAGACACTGAGCTGGTTGCTGCAAGGTATTACCACAGCACTGATATAAGAATTGAATAAAGTGCTCAACAATGCATTAAGTTTTAGACACTTAAAATATCAAACCCACGAGAAGAATAAAAGACCAATTCACAAGTCCTCTGAAGTTGGTGAATCCGCTTGTAGAGCTGAACAGAGAGTCTGACATTTCATGGCACCTGAAACAGAATTACAAATCTTAGATCAAAGAGCATCAAAGATTAAATAAAACATGGTTAACAGAGGCGGATCCAGGATTTCTGGTTAGGGGGGCGTAAATACTACCAATCCAATCCCGTAAATATATATATATATATATATATATATATATATATATATATATATATATATATATATATATATATATATATATATGAAATTAGATCACGCAAAACTATAATGATCCTTTTTATAGAAAATGTTATGGAACTTTAAAAAATATATATAGTTTCTCATATAAAACAATTGGTCTCCACTGAAGGTTAACAGTGAAACGATTATAAATCAGTTATCGGTTTTGATCATGCAACCCTTGATCCAAAAAGAAAATAATTAAGTGTCACATGCCAGTGGATTAAGCAGTGTCATTCTCCTTGGGTGCTTTCTGGCGTAGGCATTGATAATGTCATCAATGTCTAACTTGATGTCCTTGTGGACAAACAATAAAATGAGTGCATTAAATCTGTCCTCGTTCAAACGCCTTTCCTCTGTATTTTTGTCGTCCGCGATAATGCCACACTGTTTCACAATATCTGCGATGTCCAGCCGTTCACTTGATGGCTGACAGTCTGCATTAGACTTGGATGACTGACGCATATTACTGGCTGCTTGTGCAAGTGGTATTGGCTGAGTGGCAGATGCTTCCTGCTCCAATGGCGGAGTTCGAATTGTGCCACCAACAAGGCTCACGTAATGGTCTCCTTTGCCTTCTGCAATATGTCCAAGTAGCAACATTGGCAAGTCAGCCATGATGGTGCTACTCTCATTAGGAGCCACAACAGCTGTGGCATTGTCGCCAAGTGAAGACAATATTGTGAACTGAACAAGGTACAGGCAGCAGGCTCCTAGTATCATTATGTGGTCACCAAAAGTACCTGGCTGTGCCATTTCATGAAGGTAAGACTCAACATCGCCATGTGAAACTTTTTCAGACAGATGTACTGTAGTGCCATCGAACAAGGTAAGACTATCACGTCGGTCCCAAAGATACTGAACGATGTCACTTCTTATTGTAGCTGGACTTATGTTTTTGCAGAGACATAGATTCATTTGGTCAGAAATTGATGAAAATAGACAATATTATTGCCATCTTCTTTGGGATTTAATGACACTATGTTGTTCTGAAATGCATGGTAAATGTTCTGGTGCAAATGCTGAAATATTGCAATATCATTGATAAATGTATAATAATAATAATTTTCAAACTCGCAATTCTACATGCATAATGTCTTCGTATTTGTTAAACTTCTTACATTGTTTACTTTTTCCCCGGGCACTCCGGGCCCCCCTCACACCGCCGGGCCCCTGGGAATTTGCCCCTCCCCCTTTCGGCGGCCCTGGCTGCCCCCAACTAAAAATAATATAGTCGATGCCAATTTATCATACGATAATTAACATAGTAATGATAGAAATTGAATACACTAGTATTTGTATAAAAATAGATTCAATAAGCAAGGGATGGATCATGCGCCTCATCCATGCCATCTTTTGAGATTTAGGCCTAAGATAGGCCTATGTCTTACCAACGGCAGTCGGCTTATTCGCGAATGATAAAACTGCTTGTTTAAGCCGTTTTGACGGCGGACCACTCAACATATTTTTTAATTGACCAATTTCTATTTACGTAAATTTTGTCTGTACATGAACTTTGTGAATGACGTCACGGCAAAAGTCATTGGTCACGTGGGCAACGTCTGCTAGCAACTCAGGTAAGTAGGTAAGAGAGCTCCGGTAAGAGAGCTCCATTCTGCCGGTCCAGCTACTTCAAACATCCTATTCCCAAATTGCAGTTATATTAGTTTTAGGTCAGTTTAGTTTGAGAACATTTGCTGCAGGTTTAGGGGGGGCGTACGCCGGCTCCGCCCCCCTCTAAATCCGCGCCTGGTTAAATAAAACTGCTTTAGCATTTTACTATCACAGTACTGTAAATGCTCAATATTCTGAATTGCTATAAGAAACTGACAACATCTGCAAGCAATAAAGGAATTTACCAGTCCATGGGCTTGTTTATCATACTTGTGCTTCAGTCATCAGATTTATTACCTCAGGAATGCCCCTCTAAAAACTGAAGTGAAACAGAGGTGCAAAATAAAAGTGCAATTAACTTTACTGGCAATTGTCAAGACTGGTCGCTGGTTGACTGGTTACCATGTAAACAATATGGTTGCCCCAGACTTCAATCGGATACAGCACTGAGCACTACCTATCAGCGACATCCAATTAATAATATAAAGGAAGAGAAATGTCTGTCTGTCTTCTGTCTGTCATAGCGTGTTATGCTGACTTCACACTGTGTCATTCATTCGCTAGGCGAGCAGTACTAGCCATAAGGGGCAGAGTAGTGGAGGAGCAGGGTCATGGGAGGGTAGGGAGGTGAGGGGAGATGGACAGGGAGGAATATACGTTACAAAGGTAACATTTATTGTAACAGGACAGGCAAACGTTTACTAATGCAATAGAACTACTTAAAGGTGTATGTCTCCATAATTTGTCACGAACAAGCTTGAAGGCATAGCGTCAAAAACACTCATTCCAGCATGATAAACCTCTTCAGAACATTCTTATATCCATTTAAGAGACAAACACCTTCAATAAATTCTGGACCATATAAAAGTTCTGTTTAAATTTAGTACATTACAGACCAAATAAAAGTTCATTTTTAAATGTCTGTATATTGGTAGCTACTGAGTGAATTACATTAGGCTATGGGATGTTGCCGGTAGGTAGCAGCGCTCTATTCGATCGCAGTCTGTGCGGCCATATTCTTTACTTAATGACTGGTCGACCAGTCTTGACAATTACCACTTTACCTATCACATTTATTTTAAAAAAATTAATAGTCAGTTTCACTTTACAATCAGAAGCCAAAGAATACAAAATTGTTAAACCCTGGCACTAGTCAACAGCTCCACAAATTTGACTGGCTTAATTATGCCTGCTCAACTGGTGAACTGCTCGAAGTGCTCATCAATGAATAATAACTGTTGCTTGTGTTTTTGTGAGAAAATTTTGAGAAATATAACAGTATGAAAATTTTATAATAATTTTTTCAACTGCAGCTTCCAATACCGAATATCCAATATACGAAGGTGAAAATCAATCAACTTGACGTAGGTAACGTCACGTGACATACTTTTTTGGTTCCCCAAATGAGGAAACGAGACAATACACGAATTAAAATACGAATTTAGCTTAATTAACGTAGACGACTACATGAGCTGCATGCTACCTGACAAAATTCAAAAATTGCAGGATACAAGGTCTACATTAAATATGACGGGAAATTAAAACACCCATCAGGCTACTCAAACTTGACAATAGCAACACGTGACTTTTATGCTTATCCGATATTCTTGCAGCTTCGGCATCTAATTTTCGATTAACACAAAGAAATCCTTTTTCTTGCTTTTCTGTCATGTTTGGAAACTATAGTTTAAAGAAGTATAAAATAGATCAAAATAATAAGAATGCGGCAGGTTTCATAACTGCATGCGGCGATCAGCTGACTACGTATCATGTACAATGTAGTGAATGATAATTAAATAGTATTAACGCACCTTGTAATGCAGCTGCCATTTAGAACGCAGCTATTTAAAACGTTCTTGTTGTTATTGTTGCTGTTCGAAGAGTCCTTCATTTTTGAAACACTCATTTCCCTAATTATCGGTTCCGCATTAATTAACTACACGTCGTCTTATTCTTTTGAAAGACCGCCTTATGAAAGATTTGAGCTACACAAGATTGATCACTTTTGAAACGTTGACTAACGCAGTCCGTAACTAGGTCATGAGCAAATACTAGAAATGTTATTGGATGAAATCAGGTGAAGTAACTCCGCCCACTTTAATCGCTATCCAACCATACTGTCTTGATCTTGCCTTCACCCTCATCATGACCCTCATATCGGCGGCACGTGTTTGTTCAACCGGAGTTAGATGGCAGTCTGGCAGATCTTCTAAAACCTAAGCGTATCTGGAGAATCTATAACCGATAGGCAGACACGCTGTTTGAATGGAAAAAAATGCGTGAAACACGATCGATGCATATTCCATTATTGCTATGGTATAAAAAGCAGTTAGGTGGTAGTTGGGTCTTCGAGATCTCTTTTAGATGGAGGATCTCATATTTTACATAGGTCATGTGGATGATTTCAAACCAGAAGGCTGCCATGGATCTACGATCCGGCGGGATCCCGGATCCGGCTAAATTTAACCACTTAATTCCTCAATAGGCTTGAGCATGAGCAAACATTTCCAGAGTGTTCGCCCATTTTACCCTGAGTGTAAAGCAAGATCAAGATCTGAATTTCGCCACTTAGGCTAATTCCTCAATACTCACACCGGCTTGAGCTAGGCCCTATTGTTCTGCATTTTGACGGTGGTCTCACCGTGACCACCACGTTTTAAAGTCTCCCTAATTCGTTCTCCTGTGCTTTAGTAACTGGAATTTTATTCTTTACTAGGTAGGTTCAGATAACTTCTCTGACTTGATGCGAATAAGCTGGTGCTCTGAGCTTGGTGTTTAAGTAGTGCATGAGTCCTTCCATTTAAGTTTGTGATTATTTTTAAGCTCTACATAAGTCTGTACTCGATGTGCACAGCTAAAGACTAAGATATTTCTATCATGTTTACCCGTGTTGACCCCAAAATATAGATATCGATGGTTGATCCGTGTTGATCTGTGTTCTGGTGTTGACTGTTGATACAAAAGACGGCGCACATTATTCTATAAATAGTTGAAGATGGCGGCCAAGAAGAAGAGTAGCGTTGTAGAGAATGGTACTGGTGTTCGACTCCGACGAAATAACAGCTACGGTGACAGCGAATATGAGACCGAAAAACGTAGAAAGTTTTACACAGATCACGACAATCCGTATGTATTGGTGCTAGACGTGTCATTGTCTGGGTGATGGCATTACTATAGAATCGGGGACCGCTAGTTACGGTATATTTATGATAAAAAAGTCCATACAAAGTCCATACAACTTTAATTCTAAATTATACATGTTTTTGCAAGTTTAGAAATGAGATGTTTGCAAACTTATAGTATCGGGGCTGAAGGATTATACAGTATCTTTGGGCATGCTGCAATTGACGCCGGATGGTACCAGGTTTTGTAATGACAACACTAACCCTAACCGACCCTCGCGACGCCTAACCTTATAAAAGTTAGATTTCCCCAAATAATTTTGTTTAAAGTATTGGGGTTTGGGGATTTGCTATGCACCTCATGTTACGTATAAACAGTATCACCACCCCACACCGGAAAGATTAGAACACTGCAACCTTCACACATCTAGGTCCATCTATTATTAAGTAAGTAATAAGTACCGAACACAAATCAGACGTTTGCGGAAAAATTTTTATTAGTTGGAAAATTATTAAGGGGCAAGCTTATTCCAATCTGAAAACTTTAGAACGGAGTTCTCAGTGTGGAATTGATCAGACTGGTCGGTTTGTTGTTATAATAAGGTGTCTAAAATAG
Organism: Aporrectodea caliginosa; assembly: GCA_020284085.1. NCBI lineage: Eukaryota > Metazoa > Annelida > Clitellata > Crassiclitellata > Lumbricidae > Aporrectodea > Aporrectodea caliginosa. The sequence continues at coordinate 628,555 of JACEVL010000178.1, read as the reverse complement.
CAAGTGATTTTTTTGTAGTCACTGGCTATTGATGAAAAACCGTACATCTAGAGCACAGGGTGATGGGCCAAACCCTGTGGATCTACCTGCTGTATGCAGTAAGATAGTTTGTTTTTCATGGATGCTGGGACCCTGTCCCCAAAGCGGAAATGGCCCTGGGAGGGGCGATAGGGCCCAGAGAGCTGGTCCAATGACTCCTGCTACTAACGGCCAGCATTCTTTTTTTGCACATGGAAGGAACTTTGTAGGTCCTCACGATGATATGGCACACACAGAATGTGGAGGATTTGAATGCATGCAAAGATGGAAACTGAAACAACTATTTGGCAAGTTGTAATTTGTTTCCAGCATGTTTTTGTAAGTTTGTCTGGCAACCCCATATTGATGTGAACAGATTGATTTACACTTACATTCACAGAAATGTTCCCTATTTGAGTAATTGTTCCTAAATAAAAGCTCTTTATCAGAAACATGTATTATATGGGTTTCTTACTCATTAAGTATTTACGTCAGGTATGTCAGCTGTGGGGCCCTGTTGCCATGTTGCTCGGATGTGTGGCCAGTCTAGGGCAGCTAAAGCATTTATGCTTGATCGGCTGCAGGCAAACCAAACTTAAAATTTATTGCTGTTGCGATCCATGCACACAAAGTGAACAAGCTTTGTAGTACTGTATAGAGAGAGTCTTCATATCCTTTAAGATCGAGCTGTCACTTATAAAATTTGTAACTAGTACTAAACAAGAACTTGTAACATCTTCAGGCTGTCTCAAGCTTGTATTTTCAGGATGTATTGACTTTTGAACATGTCTTCAGAAATGGGAAGACATCCTACTTTTTACTTGACTCCTCCAGCTTTTCAAAAGGGGGCGTGGAATTAAATTTGTCTAAATTTGTTATAAATAACATGTCAAAACCCATCCTAACTATACCTGGTAATGAGAAACATTTAATGGTTCCTGGCTGTAAACATTCAAAATTTGAAAGTATACAGAACAATTGGGCAAGTAATGATTCTTGTGTTGCAAAAAACCTGCTGATTGTGTTCTCTTTTTTTTATTATAATCTGTGAAATTTTGTTTAGATGTCATGAAATGGCGGACTCATTGTTCAGCTCATCAAGTGGATTCAACAACTATAGAGGCATCTTGAACTGGTGTATCATTCTGCTGGTAGGTGGTTTTATTATTACGAAATTGTTCAAATGTTGGTTTTATAAATAACCATGAGCTGAGCGTTTAATACTTTTTACAGGTTATTAAAAGTTATTTAAATTCACTAAATGAGTTTAGTTAAAATGATGGATGTGCGTTTAAATTGGCTTGTTGGCAACAACGATGTCTTTCTTTCAAAAACTTATGTTACTTAAGAACTGGTTATTACAAATGTTCATTATGTAGCAGAAAATGTTTTGATGCCATTAATGTATTTATTACCTTAACATCACATTACATTACTATGATTTGTGGTCTTTTTTATGTTCTTTTCTGGTTAATGCTCATGATTGTTGTGAATTTTGCTTTAGTTTCTGGCAACTGGCCGAGTGGCTCTAGAAAATGTCATGAAGTAAGTTGTACCATGGTATTTGAAATTATAACAATAGTAATCATTTATTGATTCAAACTGATATGAACACAGTATGATTACAAGTCATAGTATGAATGGATGATCACAAGTTATTACAGGCGTCGAATTTAACTATATGGCAGCCATGCAAGGTGCCCATCTGCCCTACTGCTCATTTTACCAATGCCATCTGGTGAATGAAAGGCTGAGTCGACCTTTGGGAGGGTAGCGGGAATCGATCCCGCATCCATGCAGATCTTCTGCTGTTCGTGCCAGAGTGTTTACCATTCACCTAAACCCCCTCCCAATATGGTTATAAAGATATGGATTTTCACACATCTATGAACTGTTGGAAATGCAGTTCTTATTACAATAAATAGTAGAATTATACCTTGCTGAAATTAAGTATAGATATCTGCACCAGCTATCACAGAGCCAAACAAAGCTATACTAGTGTAATTAAACTTGTAAAATTCATGTAATGGAATATTTGGCAATTTTTCATTTCCTTCAACTCCCTTGTCTCAAGAAAAAATTTAATCTCAAATCTTGGACACGGTTCCAGCGCACGTTGCAGGACTTCCTACCGCATATTTTCAGACTAAAAGTTATGGCTTTATATGAACTTCTAGCGATGCAATGTAAGTATGAACTTTTCAAAAATGTTGGGCTATCCCGGTATTTAATCTGCTGTACTGACATGATTAATAAAAAGATTCTAAAATGTTTTCTTCCAGCTGAAGATGAGATATTTGAATATTATCTGGTTAGATATTATACTCTAAACGCTGTTAAAAGTAGTGTAAGATTACATAAGTTTTGGTGTTGGCAGATTGCTCAAAGATGTAACTTGTCTGATCGGAAAGCCTTCTGGCAGATGTTAATATCCAGTTTCTCTAAAAGACCACATTGCAGTGCAGTTAAGGAACAAATGGATTTTGAATTTTTTGGGGGGGACCCGATAGCGCATTCGATAACATCTGGCGTAGAGAGCGAGAGGAACCGAGTTCGAGCCCCATTAGGGCGGACATGCTTTGTAGGCTGCTATTAGCGTGTATTGCAGGCTGTCTGTTCTGTTAGTAGTTAAGATTTATGTCTTCTGTCATTTGCGTTCTTGTGAATTGTTTCAATTGGATAACTGTAAACTGTTCCGGTTGCGTTGTGTCAACCGGATTGTTTCAATAAAGGAAGAATTATTATTATTATTTAACATTAGACAATTATGCTTGTGGCAGCATTAATATATCATGTTTGCACACATTGCTTGTTTGCAAACATTACTTTAATTAAGCATAAACGCCTATGTAGCTTACTGCCTTTGGATTTGGGCTGCCTGGCTGTTTGCAACATGTGACCAATACAGCAGGCGAGCTCAACCTGGATGGCAAAATTAACTAATTCATCTTGGTGCTACTGATAAGAAGATTTGGTTTGGGCTTGTTATTTTCTCATGGGTATGTTGTGTCCAGCTATGATAAGCTTACCTCCTTCACATCTGCGCTTTCTGTGTGCAAGAGCTATTGCTGGGCTACACACTGGCTGCATCTGTGTCTGTAGCAACCAGGCATAGCTGTTATTATTCATCGAGGTCATCATTCTGGACGACTTTTCTGAATGTTAACCCGTAAACAATGAGCGTGCAGTAGAGTGTACTAGGGGGGATGACTACGTGTCGTCTACTACCATAACGACATCTGTTGACCTATGAGAAGCATTATATTTTGGACACTTTACATCATTTAGGCCAAGACAATATAATTAAAGATAGAAATAAGTGGAAGAAATCTTTTTGAAGGGGAACCTAATCACGTAATAAAACCAATCAAAACGGACATGTAAATCTACACGTACCTGGGTATTGAAATTACCCAAGATGGCAACAATGCCTAGGCCTTTTCAACCTCTTTTATTTTCTTATATTAATGCATTTAACCTGTATGTACTGAGCTGCGGTTTGCCAACCTGATTGGTTCTAATAAATGAAGATATATATAACACACTTAGATGAATAGATTCGAGAATGAACTCACCGTTTTCTTGAAAAATTTATATTCAATTTATGACAGATTCGATGAATCTTGACAATTAAAAATTGTATGCTATATCGTGATAAGAGGGATTGTAATATTATTTGCTTCTGGGTGGATTTATAAACTTTGTCTTAATGCTGCTTATCGAGAACAACGATGGTAAAAATTCTGCTTTGAAATTTCTGCTTTGTGGCATTGGTTCACACTGATTACTGCGTACCTCTGGCAGCAGAACTGTTGTAAAATGCATCAAACCACTGTAAGCCTAAGATGTGCTGTTTTAATTTTACCTGGAATTTACTGTTTGCACTGAATCAATCAATATTCGTTTATTGAAAATAATCAAGTTGACACAGCCGCAACTTGATGACAAGAAATAGAAAACAGTTATCAACTTGTTCAGAGGATACGGGCCCTACCTGTGGACCTGCCGGCAAACCCTGAGACTGTGATATGACGAGCAGCCTATGTGCAGATCATTGTTTTCATAGATGAACTCTACTGCTTGTGCATAATGTAATTGAACACTCCTTCTGATGGTGCATTATAACTGACTGATTACCTGTGTAACATAAGATATAAATCTTATTTATATATAGTTTTAATGCAGGCTTGTCTTTTAATAAATTTACAGTTTTAAACTTTTCTCTGCATAATAGATATGGAATCCTGATAGATCCAATAATGTGGCTGTCTGTATTTCTGAAGAACCCATACAGCTGGCCTTCATTCTGCCTAGTTATTGGTGAGTCTTTTATATCACTTTAAATTGTTGTTTCCTGCAGGTGGTCACAACACGCCTATAGGTGACATTACTAAAAAATACTAATGGAAAAGTATCTTTAGAAAAACTTGATTTGAGCTGTAGATATGGGCTGCTTATACTATGCAGTTTGATAAACTAGATATACATGTTAAAGTATTCTCAGTTTGATAATTATTTTGAAGCAAAACTTGAGTTTTTGAATGTGGCAGAAGCAGCTTAAGTTTGTATTTAGCAGTTCTACGCCAAATGTGCAAGACACCTAAATTGTTGATGAAAATGTTAAATGTTAGTTGCATTTCTTAATGATAGAGTGGCACTGCATTTGACTTTCTAATGAAGGAGTAATGTTAATTGGTGATTTTGTCATATTTTTAGCGTCAAACATCTTTGTTCTGATGGCTTTTGGCATCGAATTGCTTCTGTCACAGGTATGATACGCCATATGTTAAAGTGTGCTAATACTAGGACAAGTAAATTGCTGCTGACAAAGAGAGAGAATAATTACCATGTATTGTTGTTTCGGATGGTGGTTGATAAAAGTGCATTAGGCAGAAATGCAACTGTTTCTGGATCAGAGAAGATGGAACTGATCTTTGACATCTACCAAATTTGACAGTCAGACTGCCCTTAAATTATTTCCTCGTTGTGATGTATATCGATCATGTCTGTGCCATAGAGATACTGGTAAGAGGTTTAAATGGTTTTTAATTTTGATGCTTGTAATGAATTGGGTTTTTTGCTGCAGGGAAGGATATCTGAGAAGATGGGCAATTACCTGCACGTAGTCAATCTGTGTGTTGAAATTACTTTTCCAGCAGTGGTTGTCCTCTATGTTCATCCAAGTCCATGTAAGTGCATTTAAAATGGCATTTTCAATGGTTGATGGCCTTTATTTAAACTTTCTAACATCTTTATAACATGCAGCATTGTTATTCAGATTCTGATACAAGCCATGCGGGATATGGATCAGTTTGGATCTATTAATAAAAGTAATTAATATGCATGCAGATACGAATGTATTAACGTATTTAGTGCCCTAGGATTTATTGAAGATGAGCATCTGACTGAATCAGTGACAAAGGTTTTTTAGGGGATGTATGAGATGTGGGAGACCAGGGTTTGCTGTAAATTTTGATATCTTCATCAGCACATATCATGAACACGCTGTTACAGACAAAGCATGGGAAATTAAAACTTGCATACAGCTTAGCAGATTAGCAAACAGGCACAGTGTGATCGTCATTTCCCTAGACATGTCTGTACTTAGTATCCGTGTAGTATAGATGTGCCTGGATTTGTTCAGACAAGATTTAGAGGTATACATTAAGCTATTATTATGTCTGTTTAGTTAATTGGAGTGAGACCTTAATTAATGAGAATGACTATTAAGCAGTGTAATTGCCAGGAAGTAGCAATTAGAGAAACTATCATTATTATTAACATGTGATAACTGACATTTTAAGTCAATAAGAAATCGAATAGAATACTGAGCAAGGACAAAAACAAACTTTGTGATTGTATTGAAAATAAGTCGTGTTTGTCTTTAGAGGTCTAGGAAGGGGTGCAGTGAGAGTTTGTCTTTTAAGATTTATGCGAATTTCAACTTAATGGCTTCATTGAAAGTTTCTTATTGTCTTTCAGTCACGTCATCGCCTGCATTGGCTGTCTATGTGGTGGCTTTCCTCAAACTGATCTCATACAAGCAAGTGAATTACATATGTCGCGACCATCACAATTCCCCTCGACAGAATAGGAAGATGCGAAACCGTACAACATCTCACTCGGTTATCACCAATGGTAGTCATTTTTGTACTACGATTAAAGTAATTTTTTGGCAGATTTGAAGTATTAGAAATTTCTGAATAAAATCCTCAAACTGATCTCATAAATCTTGCATTTAGTATAACTTTTTAACACTTCAACAACAAACTGCATTGGTTTCCCAGTCACTTTTAGTACACACTCGTTAACATGTTAACTGCGATCCTTTCCTGACTGTTTATTGTAGAGTTGGGAAGCTCATCATTGGTGGGAATCAACCTACTTTGCACTTGCATTTCCTTTGTACTTTAACATACTCTGCTGTCTTCTCGCAGTGTACAGCTGGTTGTTCTCGCTGTAAGGAAAGAGCATAGGAACTATTTATAACAAATTTGAACTTTTCCCTGATCAACAAAGTCTTCTTTTGCCAGCTGTTGGAACATTTATGTGTTTTATTAATAGATTAGGTAAGGTTCAAGCTGGCATGATAAGCCACCAATTCTGCACTGTGCATGCTCATTTTTCTAAATGCTTTGAGATGCATCCAATTCTCCTTTGTAATATTTTTCACTGCTGCCATCAGCGATTGTTGGCCCTTCTAGATAGACACATTGTTCTACTTGTTCAATAGCTTTCCTTGAATGCTGATAGTTATTGACCAGTGTCTGCTGACCAGTCTCTGGTTCTATGAACAACCATAAGACAAGGGCTGGTCCCCTAACTTCCATCTATTAGTAAGCTCACCTATAATGTGACAAATTTCTGCATGTGTTATGCACGTTTTCGATGCCAACATTTTGTGCCTGTGTCATTCAAAGGTTTAAGCCAGTCTCCCTATTTGGTTTCAGCATGCATTGGAAACTGGAAAGAAACAGATGAAGAAGTTCAGGTTTACCCAGACAACATAAACCTTAAAGGTATTATTGATAGTTTTTTGGGAATTTTAAAAGAATTTCAGCATTGCTGATAAATGGAAATAGTACCACAGTTAACAGATGAATTTTACTAAGTTGTGTATATTGTCAATACGTATCCAATTCAGTTCAGTTTATTGTGACCCAAGTTGATGATAACAAAAGAGTTAAATTGGAGATCGTTTTAAATATTGCTGGAAGGAGTGATCGGTAAGCGGGATTTTCACTGCAAGAGTTTGGTCAGTGCCTATGAAATAATCATTGAATTTATCAGCCATTGCTCCAGCTTCACTAATCATTTCACCTGCTATGATTACACATTTTATACACAATCAATATTAGTGCCAGTTTTATCGGCTTTTAGCACTGAACGAATGATGCTCCAAGTTTTTAAGGTTGTGGCTACACTTTGAGAATTCTGCAGCATAGCAATTATGCTCAGCCTTGATACATAACTTAACGTGCTTCAATAGGCAGTGAATTTAGTTTTATTTTCCCTAGTAGGATTCTTAATATATTTCAAATACATCTTCGACTTTTTTCTATGTGAGTTAAACAGGGCTCGGGTCATTCACGGTTGTTTCCGTTGGTGATGACCTTTTTATTAGAATGGACAAATGAGAATTCCTGATCATGCGCATTTCTAAATAACATAACATAACATAACAAGGTTTATAGTGGCTCAGAAGATTTTCATCTGTGTCAGAGCCACTCTCTCGAGCCTCATCCACTGCATCTTTACTCAGTATCCAATTTTTTATTGAGTCTCTTCTTGAACTCCATCACCGAGTCCGCAGTAACAAGTAGATCATTAAACAAGCATATGCAAGGTTTAGGTCTTCATCAGCACAAGCAGGTGACACACAGGTCCAATCCAATTGAGGTAATAATTTACTAAACTGCTCCATTGATTCATCATATAGAGAGCGAGTAGTGTAAGAAGAGTTACTATTGGGTGTACTTGGAGCAAGTGATCATTCCATGCCAGTGTAGGTAGGTGATCAAATATGTCACTCCTAATAATGCAGTAGTTAACTAGCTTGGGTCAAGCACTAGTAAAATGTTGTGTATTAACGTAGCAGAAGAATAAGTAATTCCAGTGGATGAAGTATTGCATATTGCAGGGAAAGAATGGTGAGGAAATACAGTTTTAAAAGTTGTGGGTTAGAAAATGGTTCCTGAGTTTTCAACAAATCTATTTTAAAGTCACCTAAGAGGAAGATTTCTTTGTTTTGTTAATATGTTACAAGTTAGTTAGTAATGACTCAAATTCCTCGTTTAATGTATAAGAATTTGATCCAGGGTATGTATGTATGTATATATGTATGCAAGTATGTATGTATCAAGACACTTAATATAAAGCCTTTCGGTACCTCGCAAAGTGCTGCACTACAGGGCTATCTGACTAATTTAAACAAATGTGTTTAAGACAGTTTAAGAATGATTGCTGGACAAGGTTAAGTGCAACAGAGCCAAAATGCAATGGAAGACTCTGGTCCAGTCATGAGAAGGCATGATGGTTCGAGTTGAAGGGCAGAAGCACGGCATCTGCACTTCTCCACAGCTAGCAGAGCACAGCGATCGCTGACCAGGTTGACTGTAAACTAGTACACAGGGTTCTCTGATGTATGCTGGGACAGAGCCAACCATCAAAGCACGTGCCAACAGGATGATCTTAAAAGAACTCCGCTCGGCAACAGGAAGCCAATGTAACGTCTCTCACATATATATATATATATTGCGATATGTGCGAACTTGTTGGCAACGGCTACAGTGAGCTGGCGACATTATCCTGGTAGACCTGCAAGGACTGTATTGCAATAATCCAGGCACGTTAAGATGAATGAATGTGAGGTTCACTGCAGCACTGACATAGATTGCGTCATATGACCCATATCTGATGCAGCTGGTGGAAGCAGGACCTGCAAAAGAAGTTCACGTGATCTGCCATTGATAAGTCTCACTGATAAAGCACACCCAGGCGTGGACAACTAGTGGGTTCCAATCAGAGAATTGGAACTTCATCATACTTTCATCAGTGTTTGACCACATCTTGTGTGTGCCCACTGCCCAGCCAAATATGCTGTGTCTTTGTTGGACTCGGCCGCAGCCAATTAGACGACATCCAATTTTGCATTTCTGCTTACAGTGCACTTTGTAGAAGATACATAGTCATACACTTTACTGATTCTATGATTCTTTTTATGTAGTTTATCTCGTATGTATCAGAGTACATTTCGATTCACGTGATGTTTTTGTGAAGCAGTCATTTTAGCGTTATGTGCCGTGGTATTTTAAGCAGTAGTTGTATACGCAGTTCTGATGCTTGTCTGCTTCGGATGTGCATTTCAGATTTGTATTATTTTGTGTTTGCTCCGACTCTGTGTTATGAACTAAACTTTCCAAGATCTGCTCGAATTCGAAAGAGGTTCCTCATAAAGCGAGTTGTGGAAATGGTAACTTAGAAAAATTTTGAAACATCTTAAACATCTGTTTTGTTGTGCATTTTATATAGAACATCGATACTTGTTTGTGTAGTAAATGTGCACAATTTCATGTACACAGTTTCTTTCTGAGCTTTAAAATAAAACTACTCAATTATCCTCCTAAGAAGTGATGATCTATTGATACCTTGAGTATTGTTACATGAGCACTGTGGCAGTTTTCAGATTACAGCAGAAACCTTTAATTGTTTGACTAATGTAAATCAACAGGCGCCCAGCCCTATGTTTATGCGTTTTTTGCTTGAATGGATCTTTGTTGTATTTTGTTGTTGCTTTTTATATAGAGCATTGATACTTGTTTCATACCTGTCCATGGATTTAATGACTCCCTGTTGCGGTGAAGTAATGATTTAATTGCAAGCAGGATAGTTACACAAGAAAAAAATTATTATAATGCAAGTTTTGATGTAGTGCAGGATAGCATTATAATGAGGCTAATTTCTATGTTTATCCTACAAATTATGATTGTGAATATGTAGTTTACTACCGGGTAATTTTTGTTACAGGTCTTTCTGTATGGTCTGATGCTAAGCCTCATTCAACAGGTGATTGCTGATTTCATCGGTGGTTGTTTTAAACTTTATTTTCTGTATTAATTGGCAATTAATAATTAATTATATGTAGTTGCTGCTTAAACACTCGATTTAGTTGTGGCTCTCTCTAGGAGTTTGGCTATTGCGGACTTGATTTGATATAGCGCCGGTGAATAAGCTGGTCTCCCTGGTTGTAGCTTTATGTGGGCGCTGAGTTGCTTCTTATTTTCGATTTATTTACATTACATTACATTAGTCAAGGAAACAATAATTCAAGCTGTTGTTTTTTAGCCGTATTTCACATTCCTGTATGATAGTTTGGCAGTGGGCTTTATGTAGACATTTTTACTAAGGATCAGTAATGTGAAACATGCTTTAACTACTATGCGTCATTCCAAGAGTTGCTGGCTGTGTAACTTACCATGCCAAATATAAGCAGCCTTTTGACTCTAAAATCTGCTGATGATGATATTTCACCAATCTCCTTCAGTTTAGATATTTTTACTGATTTCAGTTCAGAAAACTATGCATGTTTGTTCTACTCCCTACTCTTCTGCTGCATTGGAAGGTTTAGTTTGATGACACTGAGTGAAAAATTAGGACACTTGTTCATTCGCAGTAACCAGTCTGGGAACTGTTAACCTCCTCATGTTTGCAACTCTTAGTGAGACTGCCTTTCACTCTAACCTGAAAACTTGCCTCTTCCAGTCTACTTATTGCTGTTATTGGTTGTGATAAAAAGAGTAAATCGACAATGGACCCAAGTTCCAAGATCCGAGCATGGGCGTCTTCAGTTCTGGGGACTTAAGTAGGGTATGTTCAGGGGCTTTGAGGGACCTCAGGATAACTTTAAAATTCTGTAAAAAATATTTATAGACAATAGATGAATAGAATAACGAGAAAAACTTCAATATGGGTGTTTTCTGCGATTTGTCATTTTTCTGGACACCCCTACAATGTAGTAATCTGTCCGATCTCATTTCCTATTCTTGCTATATCCAGCAAATGCCTGCAAGACTATAAACATGTTCCACATTAGCGTGTACTGGCTGTCTCAGCTGGACATCTCTGTAGATTGGCCTGGCACTGCACCTGACTTAAGAATGTTGCCCAAGAGCCTTGCAGAGTTTATTTGACTGCAAGTGAATAAGCTAGTTTTGCTAGTAAACCATTTGTATAGTTGAGAGATATTGGAAGATTTACAATTATATTGCATGTTGTATAATGAGATTGCTGAAATTTGTTTCAGTGGATCATACCAACTGTGAATAACGCCTTTGTGCCCTTCCAGGAGCAGATATTTTCACAGATGGTCGAAAGACTTCTTAAGTTAGCGGTAAGAGGCTTAGTGTTTTGTCACAGAGAATTTCTGGATAATTGGTATACCTCTCGAACAGATTCTGTATGATCTTTGTAGTCGATGGCTTTTGTAGTAAAGCCAACATTGTAAATCAAAAATAACTTTGAACATTTTAAAAAAAAGATTTCTTGCAGCAGTATGAATATTTTTAAAACTTATGGTTGAGACGAAGAGTTTAGAATCTATACGATGTTATTTAATGCCGTCATATTGATTGTTATAATGGCTAAGAAATCTGATGGGATGCAGTTCAATTGGTCTTTAATCTTCAAATCTTCTTTAAGATGTATGTATCGTATTTGATACTGTATAAAGTGCCTCTTACAGTACAAGCTATTCAGAGGTGCTCTCAGCGTGACAGCCTTGAGGAAATAAGAAAGAATAAGGGTGGGACCCTGACTAAAATCTTACTATGGATTGAGGGGAGGTCATTCCACATAGAAGGGCCCACGATGGCAAAGGCACGGTGTTGGGCAATGGCAGTCCTTGCCCGGGGAACTAGGAGATCAAGTCCATCCACAGACCGGAGAGGGTGGGAAGAGACAGCAGAGAGGGGTTTGCGCATTAAATTGCAAAGATATTTAGGAGCTTGTCCCTGTTGAGTTCTTAAGACTAAGATTAGTGCCTTGTATTGGATACTAGAGGCAACGGGAAGCCAGTGTAGGACATCAGGACATATGTGGTAATTTTTACTCTTTTTTGCGGTTCTAGGTTCCAAACCATTTCATCTGGTTGATATTCTTCTACTGGTTGTTCCATTCTTGTCTCAATGTTGTGGCAGAACTTCTGCGATTTGGAGACAGAATTTTCTACAAGGACTGGTGGTAGGTGACAAGCAATTTGTCAACAGGAAGGATACTTAACAGAGGCTTCAGAATGTTGAACTACTTTCAAAAATCTAAGCACTGACATGTTTAGTGGTTGTTTGCAGTTTTTTAAATGTATTAATGAAAAGCATATACATTCATTCAGAGCATTTATGTAATGCCTCTCCCCGATAACTACTTGGAGACTGTCCCAGCCCAACCACGGTGGAAAAAACAACTGTCAAGTGTTTATAGAAAGTGCATGCAGAATCCCTAACCAGGACAACCCACAGATACAAAGGCAACCTGTTCCAGGTAGATGGCTCAACCACCGAAAAGCACAACACTGCATTCCTGAAGTGCATGTAAAGGAACAACCAGAATACCCTTTATATGCTGTCTGAAAACATTAAATGTGAAATTTGAGTTTTGGAGTGTTCTGAAAATATAAAAGTATGTAGTAAGACACTTAAAGTAGCTGGATTATTTTTAAAGCAAATGTCAATGTCAAATTTGCAATATGTTTGCAATTTTCATATACCATGTTTAAAAACTTTAAACATCATTTAAGTTGTGAATGCCATTTTGAGTATTGATTTCAAAGAGCTGATGTAACTGAATTGTTATTATATATAATTACTACTAATCTGGGTAAATATTAAAATTTACTTAAAAATTTTAAGTTTTGCTTCAGTTCATACATTCATTTTCAGTTTATTGCATAATTACTTAGTAAAATAACTTCAAAGAAATTTATAAATTGTACTGCAACACGTGGCTTACTACAAAGAAGTTTATAAACTATACTGCAACACATGGCTTACTACTTTTAGTCTTTATTTGTTGTGTTGCTATTTGTTGCTTGCAGGCAGTGCTTGAGAATACTATAAAATTCTGTTTCATTTTTATCACTTTACATGAAAGTCAGCCAGTCTGATTTGTAGTGAATAATCAGATCGTAAACCATTGATTTTTTTAGCACTGAGCATTTCCAGTTACTTTTCAAGGGATGGGTTTTATTTTCAGGAATGCCGAAACAGTGCAATATTTCTGGAGAACTTGGAACATACCTGTGCACAAATGGGCAAGCAGGTGAGCACAGCTATGCCAATGCTATTAGAATAGCTGATCAGATGATGTTTTAATATTTAAACCCCTACTCCATCAGAGTTGTTCTCTGCTCTTATTCCAAAGTCCTTTCAGACTGCATTTCAACGCGAGTTCTCCGACTTGCATGCCTCCAGCACCAGACTGGAGGCATGCAATGGGCATGGGTCATGCAATGAGTCAACAATGGGCGACCTTAAAATAATTAACCTTTTGACATTTGTCCGAGTCTATCTACAAATTATCGTCAAATTAGCTATATCTCTACGCACTAGACCTTTAAAACTGTTTGTATAATTTCTTAGTACGAATTGCATGCTATAAAAGAAACACAAATGCTGAGAACTTTGAGTACTCTGTAACAGTTTACTCTATAAACATGTATTTAGTCTTCGAATAAGCTTCAAACCATTTAGGCTACATATATACGTATTCTAGCGTAACCAGAAACAGCGTATATTTATGCTATACTATACAAAGACGAAGGAAAGGGAAAATAAAGAACATCTCCACTTCTTTCTCTTCTGGCACGGTCTTCTCCTTCAGTCCTTCGGACCATCTTCCCCGAGTGTGTCCTTCAGCTTGCTCTGACGTAGTGTGACTGACCAAAGACCTACTCCCCTCTAATGGGCCTCTCCTCCTGTTTATGTTGCGTAACTGCCCATCCTTTCATGCCAATCCTAACTCAGGTTCGCTATTACCCCAGGTAAAGTCTTTAACACAAATACATGAGGAACCTTTTGTGACAGAGCTTTTTTTTAACCTAAGATTAGTTAATTACATAGAGAATCTGTCTGTGAATATCTTGTTTTCTGCTTCTTTTTGGTGCTTATTTTTTCTGTGTGGATTAACTCAGGATTTTGCAGACTTGATGTGCCTGTTTTCTTGTCAAAATTATGTATTTAATTTTGTAGGCATTTGTATAAGCCGATGATTAATGCTGGAATATCGAGGTTTCATGCCAACATATTTGTCTTCTTTGTTTCTGCTTTCTTTCATGAGGTGAGATGTTGCATCTGATGTAAATTGAATAGCACCCTTCTTGCTAGATAAAGTTTATTAGTAGTTAGAGTGGAAATTTCCAGAGGAAGGGTGTCATTTCTTTGGTAGTAATGCACTTATGTGGTGCTGTAATCTCTATCTGTCTGTTTAAATCAACTTGGAGTTGTATCTTAATTGAAGGTGCATCTGACTAGCTTAAATGATGGGGCCCGGTGGCGCAATAAATAATAATAATATCCGTTTATTAATTCAAACTGAAATTAGTACGTTGTATTGCAGATTGTCTGTTCTGTTAGTAGTTAACATTTGATTGCTAAGAAGTGTAACAGGAGTTGAATTATTAAAGAAAAGATATTATTATTATTATTATTATTAGGCAAATAATAATGATAATATTTTTTATTAGTTCAAACTGACCCAGTACGCAGTAATATTACATTATAAAGTCATGGGGCTAGTGGGTATTGAACCCATTTCCTTCTGATCTTCGTGCCAGTGTGTTATCATTCAACCATCTCCCCACCCTTAGTTCAACAGGACTGAATAGTCTCCATCTCAAAATGTTTCACTTGCGGTTTTGAACTCTAAGTGAGGCCTTCACTTTGGCAACATCTAATTTAAGAATGCTTCTTAAATATTGATTACCGGTACTGTGTAGGAAAAAGGTACTACTCAGTATCAGTGCTATCAGACGATGACATTTTTTTAATTTGTTCATGAATTTAATTGTAGTATTTGGTGAGTGTTCCACTTCGTATGTTCCGCCTGTGGGCATTTTTTGGACTTCTTGCTCAGGTGAGAAATTGGTTTTTATCACCCTTGGTGTCTTGCTTGCTGTGGTTCTCCTATGCCTTTTGCTTCAAATGGAGAATATTTAATCTGTATACATGTCTTACGGGCAAAGATCTTGAGTGTACTGGTGGTGCCCAATCAACAAAGTTGCAGGCCCCAATCAGCAGGTTGTTTTATTTAAAGAGGCTCTATGAATATGGCTATATTCAGACTCTAAACTTGAATATAGATGGCCCAGCTCCTTTGCATTGTTGACCACCACGCACACGAGTTATATAGCAAGACCTGGGAGAGTCATGTCTTAGTGTACTCGGAGATTGTAATTGAACATTTATATAGCACCACTTCAAGAGCAAACTAATCTGTTTGGAGCAACTTACTCTGTGCTAGGCTGTTTACTTAACTTACTTATATGATGTTAAATGTCATTAACTGGAGTTGTATCACTTAGCAAAACAATGCACAGAAAACTAGTCGCCACTGATGGGTCCACACACATAATGGAGCCCGGTAAACGAATTCCTATTCACAGTTGACAGATGGTGCTAGGGTGAGAGTCTGTGGATCAGTGACATTGTATTGATAGTTTGGAGCAACGACAGACGACAGTGCTTGCAGCACACAATAATACCAACGCTGACTAACTGTTGAGACCAAAGACCTGACCTAGGTCAAGACGAAAATTGCTCGTCTCTAGATGGCATGCACAGTTTGTATAGTCCAGACTCTACTGCACATCAGGAAAGATGTGCCTTCCTGATGTAGTCACGTAGGGCAAGACAAAATCCATAGCAGAAACAAAGAATAAGTAATTACTAAGCAAATTCTGCATTTAGACAAAACCCACTGAAATGACGCCTATGACAGACAGAGAAGGTTTTTGTTATGGGTACGAAGCAGAAGAGACTTTATTGAATGACAGTATGTAGATTTTTGTGATGATTGCAAGTTATGATGTGAATTTGCTGCTTATCAATCTTGAAGACAAACTTTAAGATAGGCTTGCCATGCAGGAGATCATCCTAATCCAGCTACTTGTATTTTGTTCAGAAGGAAAGTCTAATAAAGGTCAGGTGTGATATCAGTTATGAGGATTAAACTGTGTTGTGAGCTTGACATATTAAATAATTATATTTTTTAGGTACCTCTGGCAATGCTAACTCCAAAGTACTTTTCTGGAAAGTACGGAAACATGGTCGTATGGATGTCATTGATCATTGGACAACCAATTGCCCTCCTCATGTACTACCATGACTATTACATCATGAACCGGTAGCAGATCGGAAGTCCTGTGTGTAATTTGTTATTCAGTTCCTGAAATTCTTTTCAAAACTGTAACAATATAGAGATTAAAATCAAATATGAAACGGGGTATTTGAATAATCTGTCCATTAATTTTCTATCTAGTATTACAATTCTGTTCAATTAATTCTTGAAATGCATTAATAACTGCATAATTGGAATAGAATAGAATGACAACCGTTTTATATGTTTTTATTGGTTCATATTCTATATTTCTATCAGAGTTTTTGAATAATTTGGAGAACTGTGTGGAAATATTTGTAAATCTTGATCTGTAAATTTGGTTTGATATATTTGTGAAATGCTTGCCATTATATTTTCTGCGTACCTGTGGTTGTTTCCATTACTGCCAAGTAACTACTGGTTGATGTTAGCCATGAAGGATAAGGAAGACATGAGAGAGGGAAAAAATCAAAAGTTGCAATTAAAAGTTCATATAATTAAATATGTTACACAGCAAATTCATGTTCTTTATATTTGGGCTTCTATTAAATATTACAACAATGGCTTTGTTTCGGCCTGTTTGGTTTTTAATTTGACTATAAGGTCCAGTTCAGTTTCATCTCTTCCTAAATCCTGTTGTTTGGCAACATCACTTTTGTTTAGTTAAGTATATAATGCGGTGTTATTGTGTGAAATACTGAATTTAATTGTTTTGCCGTTTAGCAAACGTGTTAGTGACTTGCAAATACATGCAACTTAAAATGTAAAACTGGTCAGATGTAAGTTATTTAACATTGAGAGTATATAAATATGAGTGTGGTTGCATAAGTGTCAGTTATATCTATGTTACAGATTTTTAGCGCTGTAATCGGATAAAAAGATATAATGTTTATTTAGATTGTGATAAGATAACCTGTTTATGCTCTTAGATTTACTAGCATTATATGTTACATCTAGATTTAGTTTGACATCTAGGATTGAATGGTTGTTGTGATGCTGAGTGTTGTTGCTAGTTTCTCTTTCTTTTGCACACAGTGTTAACCAGATAGCTGGTGTATGTGGTTGTTTGGAATGTGGTGGAGATGGTCACTGGCAGTTCCAGAAATTCACAGAGCGAGGGGCCAAGTTGGGCAAAGCCATATTTTATGATAACTTCTTTAGTTTCACAATTTTTTTAATCTTTATTATTTTACAGATTGAATAGACAAACTTCAACCTGACTAGTTTATAGGCAGTCAATGGCTTGCCCAGCTCAGAATGAGACATGGCAGGATTGCCTTGCCCGCCGATTTATCCTTGGCGGTGGTTGATGCTGGCAAGTCAATCAATCAATCAATCAATCAATTTATATAGCGCCTCTTCAAGGTTTCTACTCAGAGGCGCTCCCAAGCCAGGCCCGATCATAGAGAAAAGTCTTCAGTTGTGTATAGAAGGAAGTAGAATGAGTACGAGGGGATAAGCGAAGGAAGGATGGTAAGTCATTCCACGTTGTTGGACCAACGATAGAGAATGCTCGGCGCTGCTTAGTAGCAGTGCGGGCAAAAGGGACCAAAAAGTCACCCCTAGAAGAGGAACGGAGGGCTGAGCGACCTGTGAGAGAAGAAGATAGAGTAAAGATAGAGCGTAGATAGCGAGGAGCTGAACCCAAGACACATTGCCAGACAAGGGAGCAAAGCCGATACTGGATACGATGCCGGAGGGGAAGCCAGTGGAGGGTGTGATGCATGTAAGAAGAAACACTACCATAGCGAGGAATGGAACCAACAAGGCGCGCCGCAGACCGCAAGACCCTCTCAATGGAGGACAAGTGGACTTGGGGAAGACCAGTGTAGAGAGAGGAACAATAGTCTAGGCGAGAGCAGACGAAGGCATGGATAAGAGTGGAAGCAGAAGAGGTTGAGAGAGAGCGAGCAATAACCCTTAGCTGACGAAGATGGTAAAAGCAGGAGCGAGACAATGAGGAGAGGTGTTTGGAAAAGCTTAGTTCCTGATCAAGAATGACACCGAGGTTTCGTACTGAGGTAGAGAATGTAATAAGAGGAAATTCTACTGCAAGAAGATTAAAGTCCAGTTTAGCCAGCTGCTGGCGGGTGCCCAGCCATATGAACTGGGTCTTAGTAGGATTGAGTCTCAGGCGATTTGAAGAAAGCCATGCAGAGAGAGTGTCAGTTGCGAGAGACATCAAGCGAACAGCACTCGCAGCATCACTTGCAGAACAATGCAAGTAAGATTGGAGATCATCAGCGTATGAGTGGCTAGAAAGAGCACAGGAAGCGAGGACAGATTCAAGATCGGCTGTGAAAAGAATATAGAGAAGAGGGCCAAGCACTGAGCCCTGGGGAAGGCCAATAGGCACAGGGATCCAAGGGGAGCGCGACGAGCAGAACACAGTAGATGAGGAGCGATCAGATAGATATGAGGCAAGCCACTGAAGAGGCAAGGAAGAGATACCAAAGGAAATGGTAGTGTGAGTTTAGTAGACTGATACAGGTGTTGTTAATGTAGTGGCTACATGGGTGTGATCATCTGTTTGGTGGGTATGTGCTATGTTTTACAGGCAATTATATCTGCTGTTGATATGATGATGATCATGAGTTAACAGTGATGTCAATAATAATTATGTGATGATGGCTTTCATTCCATTTGACAATTGTAAACTATGTATATCAATACTTCATTATAATTAGAATTTGAAATCACATTTTTGGAAGTTAATTAATGTAGAGTGTTAAATTATAGATTATCTATTGCATTGCATTTACCTTGCTTCCAAGCTGCTGAAGTGAAATCATGAAGGAATTGATGTAGCGATTTGTAAATTATAGAATACTGTAAATCCAAATTGTTGGCGACCATCAAAGTTTGCAAAGTTGAATAAAAATTACTTTTGTGCCAGAAATGTTTGCATCATTAAACACAGCTGCTTATTTGAACTCATTTTATTACTCATGCATTGACTAGAAATGAAGAAACTATATTAAATTGTAAATATGGTGTCACTAAATGATGCGTGTCGTAGCGGAAAATGTTGACAGCTAGATAAATGCGAGTTTTAGCCACTCACGAAATTTGTTAAATAAATGGCGCGCTACATTTGTGGATTTACAGCATCTCTTTTAACTCTACAATGTAACCACTTTCTGACATGAGCTTAAGTGACCCAGGACTACAGGGTAGTATTGCTTTTAGGGTGAACCTTATGGCAATTACAGAACTTCATCCAGTATTCATCCGCATTCTTTTGACAATTCACTTTGCACAAAGGAAAACCGCGTCCCTAAACAAGTTATTTATTCACTTCTTATAGCACTTTTACAGATAACTTATTTAACCTAGTAGTACCAATTCGACTTAAAGTAACTTCTTTACATTAACAATCGCATCTATCAAAGTTATACTAAAATTGACATCTGTTATGGCACTGAGTTATGCAGTCACCTGTTCCTTATAAGATGTATTAGTCAGACCATATGTCAAACTATTTGGAGCTTGTTATTCATAACTAGTTCTTTAGAGGGTGTTTGGCGACTGCTCAGCAGTATTATAGTTCATATCTGATGGCTTGTGTGAACACTTCTTAGACTAAACTAATTAATCTCTTGGCATAGCACACCAAAATGAAGCTGCAAATTCAAGTAATTTGCTAAGTCAGTCCAGTGACTCAAAGGCAGTCCATGCTATAAAACCCTGTTCAAAGAAAATGTCCGGAGATTGTGTTGAATATAACTAATCGGCTAGTTTGCAAAAGGCAAAGATCTGAGTAACCTTTTAATGACGGGTGTGTACTAAAATGTATGGGAAACCAATCCAATCCAGCGCGACATTTAACGGTTAAATTGCATCGCTCACTAATTTGCCAATAGATGTTTGGCCAGCTTGAGTTTGGTTTGCTGTTTGCAATTAGAAAGGATAACTAGGAGATGTGTGTGTAAACTATGTCACTCTAACTATGACTATGTTTGTTATTGATGTTTTCTTGTAACTTCAGGTTTGCTGTCAGGGTTTTCTTAAGAGGCTCCATATAAATTTGCAATTAGTTGTTCAAATGTAACCTTAAAAAACTAAATGCTAAATTGATTGTGTGATTCCAGACAACTGGAATGTTAGCTGTATAGTTTCAATTAGATTCCTTTTCCAACATTTTGTAGGTTAAGTCATGTCTTCCAATATGTCAAATGAAAATTTAAAGTTTGTTGTTTTTTGTACTCGTTTCATGTTAACATTTCTTTGATTTGTGAAGATAGACATTGAATTGTCCCCTTCTATAGTAAATTAATCAAATTATCTTTCAGAGGATACTATGCCTGTTTATTTCTAACTCATTATGAGTGACACAAGTGTCTAATGCACAACGCAACAACTGATGGCATTTCAGTCTGCTGCTCTTCTTTATCGTCATAATAATTTTTTATATGGACTGGCAGCAGTGCTTGTTATTTCAGCTAAGAGCTACATTATGACTGAAAAGTAGCATAGCCTTCATGCACAAGCACATCTTGGTGTGCAGACTCTTGACTTATTCATAGGGTTGTCAAGTCATTTGTGACCATTGTTAATAACAATATATTTAGTGGTTGTATTTAAAAATGTTAAATGCTTGCATAAAATATACTTGTAAAGTTATGATGAATATTACTGTAGTTGTGATAAACTAGTCTAGTGATAAAACACATGGTTCAGGTGTTATACAATTTATTATCACAGTCAATATCCCGTATTAAACCAAGCTTAGAATTTACTCTAACATATACTTCTGGATTAAGCCTCAGAATTATTGGTTGGTCTGATCTAACGTGGAGACTTCTACAGTTCTTCTTTTGTAACAAACAAAACTTCAAACAGTGGCGGTTAAGAAATTGGAAATTGCATAACACAAAAATGTGAATGTGTATGTGAGAAACGTCTTGGACAGACACAAGAATCTGGAAAGAAAATGCTTTGAGTACTGTACAAAGCACAAAAAATATCATTCGATCTTTAACCCAACTCAAATGAAGTCATACAAGGAAAACAAAACAACTCCAGATGAACATGTGTTCACAACTGACAGTGAAGTCTTTCCAAAGGTTCTTGTAATATTATCTGATTTTGGCTTGGCTTTTACAATGGGTTATGATTTTTGATTGTGATTTCACTTCACGCAACCATAGACTGAGGTCTTGGACACGGATTACGGCACTATAGAAGTCATTAGATTAGACCTTTTGTTACAGAAAATGTAAGAAAATGAAGACTGGCATGAACATTGTAGTGAATAGATAAATTTAGTTTACCTAATTAAAATCAGCTGCTTCAGGGTATCCATTATCAGAATTCAATCTCTGTATGGACAATAGTGCTTAATCTACAGCCAAAATCAGTGGTTTAGACTCGAATATGTATAATATATATTTGTCCCAATGTTAAGCATGTAGTTCAGTTGCTAGTGCACATTTATACAAGTGTCTCCAAGAAAACTCAGAGGTGCTCCCTACTTTACAATGCAAGACCCACGATCAAAGAGAATGCCCTTCAGCCACTGAGGAAATAAAGTCAGAGAAAGTACAAGAAGCTCATGTGACACACTGCATGGCACACTTCCAGAAGTATGGGATGACCAAGGCCAAGCCACTATGAAGCTATCGTGAAACACGCATGCATATAACAATCATTAACAACAGCTCTGACTCAATGGCCCAGCTTCCTCATTCACCTGTTCAGGTGGGCCAGCATTTTGCTAAATCATGTGCACTGTCCCCAGTATAACCATTCCTCCCACCACTACAATCTAGGTCTCTTGTAAATCTGCTCAATTCTTTTATGCAAATGTTACTGACAAAATTGGTACCAATTAACCTATTTACAATATGCACATTAAAAATCATAAGTGCACGGTTAAACAGCATCTTTTTAACAATTTAACGATGAATGTGTACTAAATGTTACTGGAAAAACAATGCAGCTCGTCGTTAAAGTGTTACGAAATGTTCTTTAGAGGTGCATTTGACCTAAACGCACAAAACCACAATCAAAAAAGGATGTGCTTCAAGTGCTTATGGAATAGAGTTAAAGAAATCTCAAGTAGCTATGTCACAGGCTGATCCACAACTAATTCTACAATGATAAGACTGGCAAAGCATTTTTCTATGCTAAATATGGAAGTTTTGGAACAACTCAACCTGTTCACCTTATGCAGTGGAGTTAAGAGACCTGCAGCCATGCATTCAAGACACGAAGAACCACAGCAACGTAAGAAAATATACAGTACATCCATGGCACTTGTATGTGAGCACATTCAGCACAATGATTTTCAACTTGATCTGTTTCTGCATGTGAAACATTACCATGGACACAAATATCATACTGATTCAAGCCCGGTATTATTCTGCACGGCATTTGAAAAGCCCATGAACACATATGCTAACATATGACAGCGTATTACAAGTCCCTCAAGTCTTTTTTCTTTAGTTGTGGCTGGGCCGGGAGCGCTCCTGAGTAGCTTCTTGAAGGGGCGCTATATAAATGCTCTCAATGAATGAATATGATGGCGATGCAAAACAACCTGAAGAATACAAAACTTAATTGCATATAAAAAGAAGGTAAATGCAGGAGTCAAGAATTCTTGTTTTAATAACAGTAGTCTTGCATAAATGTCATATTCATGATTAATCCTTTCAAAACTGCCAATTTTTCATCCAGATACTAATAATTCTGCTCCAACCTTAACCTTACCTCTACCCCAACTACTTTTGCAGTAAGAAAGCTATGAAAACAGTGCCATAACAAAATCCATTATATATATACTACAATTAAGTTTTTGACAATGTTACACCGGTCAGCATGTGAATGTACTTTATCTTCCAAGCCAGAGTGGTGTGAATAGAATAAAGCTACTGCTTCCTGTTCATTACGAAGGTCTAGCAATCATGCTCCAGTCACCATCAGGACCGTTTGCAAAACCTGCAACAGATTGCATTGCAAAAAATATACCTCTTATTACTAGTAGTAATACAATGATTATCATCATCTTAAAAATAACCGTTTATGAATGGAAAACCATTCATTTATGCATTCATTCATTCATGTAATAAATTTATCAGTTTTGTTTGATACTGTCTCCATGATATCCAGCCCTGCCTCAGTGGAAAAGCATTAATAAACTGTGCACAAGTAGGATCACTAGACAAGAGAAGATGGCATCAAGATGCCTATTTAGAGGAAGACCATTCCTAGCAGAACTATTATTGTTGCATTGTCAAAGTGCATATGCTAAGGAACACCAAATTAGTGAGTGACATAAGCACTGAATGTAAGAGACAGGTCCACACCTGGTCCAGTTTATAGAAACAAGAGAAACAGACGTCTATTTGCCAGCCACAGTCAATTCTGATCTAGGTCAACCCAAGATCCTGAATGGAAAGAGAAAAGGTGAGCTAAGCGAATTCAGTGGCTTCCACATTACCTAACGAGATGTACTGTATTTCTAAAGCACTGACATAAGTTCGATACGATGACATGCAAGCGCAAGTGCTACCACTGCATACACCACCTGCAGTAAGTGCATCAGACAACACAGGAAGGCCTAGATATTGTCAGCATACACTTAACCCAGCAGGATCAAGTTCAACAAGAATCAATGCAGGACAGGCACCCTAGAAAGATAATATTAATTAGTGATTTATCTAGCACCAGCGTCTAATGCACAATGCACCAACTGATGGCACACCAAAGCCGAGCTGTAATCAGTTCAACGTCCAGAAGATAACTTTGTTGAGACAGAGAGACAGTCTATGGTGGGTAGGTAATCCAAAACAAGTCTGACCACACGGTACATCTCTCCTTGTCTGCATTTGTCCAGATTCGGGTAACCCATTTGGGTAAACCATCCATCCCTCACTGCAGATGTCTTTCATGAACAATCCCATATTGATTCAACAGTACATTTCAATTATCTTACTAGAGCACTGGCTTTACAAAATGGAAGTAATAATTTTACAAGTGTACGAAAATTCGTCATGTAATGCACACTTGAGAATGTTAACATTTTATAGATTCACCTGGTTCTGGAACTCTTTGCCTGCTTACAAGTTTACTATCCATTTTCTTAAGTTTCTCATTTTGTTGTCTCAGCATATCATAGATATGTTTCAAATCATTCGACTGCATTGAGGTGGAGGAAAGAAGGTCATTTACTAAATCCACATTACCTGAAAATTAAACAAATAATTAATGTAATGAAAACACATATACAGTAAATTCACTCCCTTTAAAATTTTACAAACTCATTTATTCAGCATCAGTTAATTACAGTCTTGGCCAAATAAAAGTGATTGGTCCTTTAGGTTGAACAAAAGTTTTCAATTTTTCATACCTGTTCTTCATTTGTGACTTTGGTCAAAACAGAAACAAGTATTCTGTGTAATATGACTTTTATTCTATCTGCCTAGTAAAACTTGTTTCCTTCAATATTAATAGCACTATCCAAATCCATATGCCAAATATGTTATATCTGCTTAGCAAACTCATGCTACTGAATGTAAAGAAATGGAACTTCATCACCACACGTGTCTGCACAACATCGTAATCGTAATCGAACATTTATATAGCGCCACTCAAAACAGAGGCGCTCCCGACCCTGGCCAGTGTCTTCATTGGTAAAGAGAGGTGAGGTTATACAAATTATATTATAAACTATATTTACGAGTCTTTACGACTTATTTATGTCTACATGTATGTATGTATAAATTACTATGGATAGTAGAAATTCACGAAATCACGGAGGCTGTGAATTCCTAGATTTTCAGCAGTTGCCATTAATGCCGTGAATTTCCCAAATACTGTGAATTGCCGTGATTTTGGGCAATTTTTTTAAAATCTGCATCACAGTTTTACAGATGAGAACTTGGTGCTACATGTAATGATGGTGTACAATTGCAGAAACTATGTGCCCAAAGTTGAATCCGACTATTAGCATAACATTACACAGCGACAGCACGTCGCTGCTTTGATCTGTGTTAATGATATGATTACGTTGATAGATCTTAGTAAATACAAAAGTGATTTCATGGAGGACATTTACACTGACATTTAAACATAGTGAACGGCTGAACGCGCAATTTCTTTCTTATTTGCATTATTGTTTGGTCGGATCTTAGCAAATAAAAGCGAGATTTCAAGCAGTTAATTTGCCGTGAGTTTGACCTATAAATTTTTACAAAATGCTACAATGAATTTTGAACTTTTTTTGCCATGAATTTCTACAATCCCTAATTCTGACCCACACTATTGTGTCAC
The DNA here is from genome assembly GCA_020284085.1 of Aporrectodea caliginosa. Classification (NCBI taxonomy): domain Eukaryota; kingdom Metazoa; phylum Annelida; class Clitellata; order Crassiclitellata; family Lumbricidae; genus Aporrectodea; species Aporrectodea caliginosa. Next base: position 602,899 of record JACEVL010000178.1, on the reverse strand, counting down.
TTATGGATCTCTCAAAAAAGCTGCACACACCAGTATTTAACTGACCTAAACAAACTCAAAGTAGTCACTGTGACAAGTGTGTGCGGGTTTTTAGATCATGACTGAAAACTGAATAGCTCTTCCCAAGCACATTTTCCAAAAGTAATTTTTAGTGTCTTTGCTCATGACAACAGGCATGCACACCGCGTTCACTTAGAACGAACAGCTGTATTTGATGCCTTCTGAACTGTAGCTCTATCAAAGTGCTCAGGTAGATAACACTTAACCTAAAGATTATTTGGCTTATTTTATATATCAGTAATGTACCTTATAAAACTGTGTAAAAAATAAAGTAATGTATTTTGGATTGCAGCTACTTACTTTGATAAAATGATTCATTAGAAAGAGATGAGGATGGCTGTAAATCCTCTGATAAAGACTGATTCGGCGTGTGGAAAATGCTTTCCTGTTTTCCTGGAATTTCTTCATCTGCTTTTTGGGACATGAATTTCTCATCACAGACAGATTTGACCCGTGTTTCTTTGTAACGCAACAAAATCAGCGATCTTGGACCTTCTTCTGACAAGGACGAACACTGCCTCTCCAGTTCCCTTAGCTTTGGGATAACATTTTCCATCATACCCTTCAGATCGGTGTCAACGTAACTCTGTGCCTCCCTTGACATCTTGTCCAGCCGTTCCCTAAGTTGTTCCAGCTCACTTATTAAAGTACCCGCACTCAAAGGTTCATCATCTGAAATGCGGATGCCTGAATGCATAATCGTCTTACTGTCCTGACGTCCGGCTAGTTCCTTTAACGAATCATTCGATTCAGCCTTGGAATTTGACTTTTGGGGCGATGTCTTCTTTGAACTTGGTTCAGTGATTTTCTGCAATTGCTTCTGCAGCTTTTGGTGTTCCAATTTCAGTTTATTGTACCTGTCACGCAGGATAGCATATGCATTCCTAAGTGCCATGACAGATTCCGGAACACATGAATCACCGTCAGCAAGACAAGAAGGAAACTTTGATGAATCTTCAGTCGGGTTTAGATTCCCATGCGTTACAACATTTTGATGTTTTGTATTTGGCATCCCATTAAGAACTAGGTCAGTAGACACCTTACTCATTGTCCTAAAATGACATTCAATTAAAGCAAAAATATAAATTCACCATAGTTGCTAATTATTATAAATAAAAGACAGCATCCACGATTCCACATAATTAAGCAGCTGGATTTAATGCACTAAAACATTGATAGAGCTTCCAAAGTCTCTCAAAAGTGTGTCGGTAGAACTCGCAGATCTGGAATAATTTTTTATAATTTTTCTATCTGGTATAACTCATGCCTCACGCAACTCATTTCTGGTTATTTCACACAAGAACTCAGATAAAGACTAACCTCATTTAAATGCAAAGAAATAAAACCGAAACAGAACTTTACAATAACTACGTACGACAATGAAAAATGACGACAATGAATGATCCATACAACCTTCAACTCAACAATTCAACCAGTTAATATCATTTAGGTTGGTGCAGATAGGGCCATTGTGAGGTACTTAAATGGCACTACAGTAAGTTTCTAGATACACGCATACATCAAGCCATTTAAGTTGTGCTACTATATACCCAGAATGGCCTTCCTCTTGATCCCCACTTCCTCAATGCAACTATAGCTCTACGCCACATGATGGCAGATTATTCTATTTTTGGGATTGAATTGTGAACACTTACGAGTGGATACCTTGAAGAGGTACATTGTGGTACAACCTATATCATGTTTGTCGATTATGTGTACATTAAAAACAAGACACTTAACTGGATCGCTGTGGCAATATTCGCAATTCAGCCAAAAGCTTTCAACCACGGGACTAAGCCACTTTCTATATTGTTATACAGTGATAAGAGTATTACGTGCTATGTTTTCCTTACAGTTCTGTTATCGTCAACTCTTTTTAAAACGAAGAACTTGATATTTGTAACAATGATTCAATAATATCAAACGAAACTGATTCAACAAGAACTATACACTGAACTAGAAACTTTTTATGAGACGTATACGGTTTTAGGACGATAATCGGGGTCAGGACAAAATAGAATATTGTTCACATAACGAATGCATTCAGTCAGTTATATTTATGAAGCAAATTCACGAATAACTATGTTTGCGAAGTAAAACTTGTCTGTGGAGATTTAAATCACCATATTAAAGTCAGAAACAAATTTGAAGTGGGGCGACATCTGTGTATAAGTTGGAAACGGATATACAATTATTTTCATGTGTAAACAATCCTCTTCATATAGATTCTTTGACGATCTGACGTAGTTCCGGTGTGTAAATTTTCTCCACGAGCGTTCCATTCTTAACCGCGCAATATAATATATGTGGTCCTACCGTTTATATAATTGGTTGCAACCTGGGACTATTATTCAGCAATAATAGTCCCAGTTGCAACAGACCGACAGCACATTTTTTTTATAAAGTAGCCTATAATGCATGAGCATAATGCTTAAGAATTTATTTAATATAATTATTATTTTTTTACCCGAGGCATTTGTAATTCCTCAGGTGGTCAAAACTATATGTAGATTTCGTTTATTAAGATACAAAGTTGACATACCGCAACTTGTTTACATGTGATAATGAAAGTAAAGGAAATTAAAAACAATAAGTTTATGCCTATAGACAGGATTGAGAGTTAAATCTTAACATCCCGAATTCATTCATTCATTCATTACTTGAATTTACTACTCAGAGGCGCTCCCAACCCCAGCGCGGCCAAATAGGACCATTTTAAGTTGAGAGAGGAATGTCTGAGAAGGGGTTCTAGGAAGGGAGCGGAGGACAACAGGGAGGCCATTCCAGGTCAAGGGGCCAACCACAGAGAACGCACGGCTCTGCTTGGTGGAGGTGCGAGCAAAAGGCACAGAGTTAGAAGACCGATAGCCTATAGAACCCTAGAGATGAAATTGTGGTCATCTTTTTTGGGCAGTTCATATTCATGAGGTCTAGGGCGCAGAGCATAAGGCCTACATAGGCCTACGGTCGGAGGAAAGAGGCCTCTGAGCACATGTTGTGAGTTACGGTTGACCGCAAGCAGGACTATTATTTATTATTAAAAATTTATTATTATTGTTATTTTTTACCCGAGGTAGTTCTAATCCCTCAGGCTAGTAAGAAAATTTCCGGAGACAATAAGATGGGCGTCTGGAACGGCTATTCACTCGACAAGTTCTGGTTGGCCAAAAGTACCGCGGAAGGCCACGGCATTAAAGCGTTGGATGGTGATTGCTAAGCGTTGGAAGAGATAACAAGTTTCTTTGGAGTCTCCGGTAAGTAGAGTAAGGCGTCTTCCCAATTCTTTGATGAATTCCAGTCCGTTGTTATTGATGGGGCCCAAGGTCTCGAAGGCCAGCGGCACAAACAAATGGGATAGGCCTGGCCTACAGGGAGTTGGCTGTATTGTGGCATTCTGTCTGGTGGCTGCCAGCTACGCCGCCGCTTCTGCGCGGCAGACGTTGCATTTAGGTACGATGGTGCCACGGTGTCCGTCACGGTGACGTCCCAACAGTGGCGTACGGAGCTTAAATGCCGCCCGGGGCGACGGCCCAAAATGCCGCGCCGCGCACTTAATTTGGCAAATTTCCGGAAAATTTTCTTTATTACTTCCGCTAAAATTTCTGACCTTTTTTTTTTTCTTTTCCCTCTTATACTATCATTGCCGCCCCTCATTACGCCACTATGCTATACTTTTTCAATTTTTTCCTACATTCACTCCTTTTATTTTTCTTCAACCCTATTTTGCCGCCCCTGCTCAAGTGCCGCCCGGGGCGACTCGCCCCCCTCGGTACGCCACTGCGTCCCAAACAGCAGACGTTGCATTTAGGTACGATGGTGCCACGGTGTCCGTCACGGTGAGTGACGGTGACGTCCCAAACAAGACTACGTCCAACGCGCCATGGAATCAGCGTCAACCCATCAGGTCGCTTTCCGTCCGTTCTCGACAACCCGGGTGGCTCGATCTTTGATGTTGGGGATGCATTAATTGCCAGCGCGCGTGAGGCTGCGGCTGATCAGGTCGTTCAGAACGGCGTGTCTGGCAATTCTTCACCGGACCGAGACTGCAGGACAATCCATGCGACCCATCCGCCATTAGGCCTACCACAGCCCCACGTGCGGCACAATAGGCCTAACTGGTTGGCGGCATTCTCCAGGGCACAGCGCAGAAAGTCGACCTTGTCTGACTCAGACTCAGATTGTTCTAGGAACGACTCCAAGGATCCAGTCCCGTGTAACTTTGCGGGTTTCATTGGCTTCGGTCTCTTCCCAGTAGTTGTGTAGTCGATGTGCTCGTCTGCAGAACGCTTCTGGTCTCCCGATCGGTAGCCTATAATAATAGACGTTCTTCGGTAGCTTCTCGACCGACTCATCCACAGGCGGGCATTTACTCGTCTCCACCGGCTTTGGGTCATCGAAGTCAATACTCGTCAGTTAACGACTTCGTTTCAGCTGACTCTCTGACAACGTTCTCTTAGCAGGCGTAGACGTAGGCTACTCGGCGATAGATCGGCAACGCCCGGGATCGTGTAACCGAAACTAGGAACTAGCCAAACTAGACCTCGCTGCACTTGCGACTGAATTCTCTGGTTATACATTCTCAACTCCGTGACCTCGGTGTCCTCTTGGACCAGGAGCTCACTTTTGCTCTACACATTCACAACCTTGCTCGGGACTGTTATTATCAGCTGCCACAGCTTCGCACCATTACCCATTCACTTACTGCTATAGACACCACCACCCTAGGCCTAGGGCATTCTTTCATCACAGTCCGCCTTCACTCTACTCTGGCCTCCCATCCAATCGAATAGCGTGCCTGGACCCGGTCTTGCGCTCTGCTGAGTGTCTTTTTTGGACAAATTCACAAATTTTGTAAAGTCTCCAGCTATATGCTCATTATGCTGGAGACTTTACGCTGGCTCCCTACCCGGCAGCGCATTGAGTACAGGATCGCTGCCCATCTTCTTTCTGTCTTGGTTGCTGTTTAACGACACTGTGTCATAAGGGGCCGTCCATAAATGACGTCACGCACCTAGGGGGAGGGGGGTCGGAAATTTGTGACGATGTGTGACATGGGGGTGGGGGGTCTGAGAAGTGTGACGTCACACCAGGTCTATGTTATTAAATTTAACAATTAACAACAATTTAATTTTATTAATAACAGCACTAATTTTGAGGATTAAATTTTCATCATTTTTAAAATTATTTTAATGTATACGGGCAACATTTCTAATTATTTCAATATTTGGTCACCGTTAAATTTTAAAATATTCATGGTTTCCCTATTTGTTCCATGAAGGAGCATTTTGCTTCGCCATGGAAATTTGGTTTTAGGGGGGTCAGAGCTTTGTGACGTCATTTTCAGAGGGGGTGTTACTTTTGTGACGAAGTGTGACGAGGGGAGGGGGGGTTAAAATCGGCCAAAATTGCGTGACGTCATTTATGGACGGCCCCTAACAAAGATGATTAGTGTCGCCCTCCTCCTTTATCCAGGCTTAGGACTGGCACTACCACAGGTAGGGTAGTGGCGGAGTTCTCCTTTCTGTGATCTCTGTGCTCCTTATATACCATTTCCCGGTATGCCACAGGTAGAGGAGAGGGGACCAGATCAACGGAATCTAGGGACCAGAAGGGATCAAGGGGACCAGATCAAATTTACACCGTCTGACAGCTAATATCCAAGACTAACATCAAAGGCTGCCGCGGCTTAGGAAGAGGGGACCAGAGGAACCAGAGGGAACGAGAGGAACCAGAGGGAGGGACCAGGAGGGACCAGGGAGACCTGATCAAAGGAAATATATACCGTCAAAGATATTAACATAAAAGGAGTACCGCATAACTCATCGGCTATTATTATAGGGCCTACTTCAAAAGAGCCTCCAGTTTCTCATCGACCTCTCCGATCCTTGGTCAGGCATACTCTTTTTGTTCCACGAGTTAGGACCACTGGGCCCAAACTAGATCTTTTTTGCCACTATTGGGCCTCCTTATGGAATGCCCTTCCCTCCTCTCTACGTGATGCCATTCTTTCTGGGTCTCTTCCTACAGCCTTCTCCCTCCTCAAAACCTTCTTCTTCTCTAGGGGTTCTCGCACTCGGAGCGCTACTGAATGGCCACTGCTGTGAGCGGAGCTATATAAATTAACAAATACAATACAATAATTATTCGCCTAAAGGGAAGCCCCAAATTTCGTCCACTGTTAATAATGATGATGATGATGATGATGATGATGATGATGATGATGATGATGATGATGATGATGATGATGATGATGATGATGATGATGATGATGAAGACGATCGACGACGATGATGATGATAATGACAATAATAAAAGAATAATAATGGAAATTACAATATCAACAATGATGATGATTTTGATGATGGTAATCACGATGATGATGGTGCTCCGGAGAAATGCCTTGAGTCACGAGGTTCAAATGAAGTCCTTCCTCCGAGAAAATAATAACGAGCATAGTTTCTTCCGGGTAAGAGAAGTTGGGTACGGACCGTACGGTACCCTCCAGTCCAACAAGTGGGGTACGAGTACGGTGTACCCTCGTACCAACCGAAAATTACATGCATGCATAATTGAGCACGTACATGCCTTCGTGTATAGGCCTACGCATATAATTATGCACAATGCACATTATACATACATAGGCATAAATACATGCATAGCTGCATACTTACATAATGCATGCATGCATACATATATACATACATACATACATACATACGTACATACATACATACATATATACATACATAAATTATGTATGTATGTATATATATGTATGTATGTATGTATGTATGTATGTTGCATGTATTTGTATGTATGCATATGTATGTATGTATGTATCTGTGTATGTATGATACATACACACATACATACATACATACACACACATACATACATACATACATACATACACACATACATACATACGTACATACAGACATAAATACATACGTACGTACATACATACATACATACATGCATACATACATACATACTGTTTCTGTGTCTCTGTGTCACATCGGGTCGACTGGTATATAACTAGTACCAACCACTGCAGGATGACCTGACCAGTGCCCCTCTGATTGGACTGTCCCCGTCGTACTGCCTTCGTGGTCTGTATGAAGTTGAATATCGCTGCAATACACACATGCATGCATCATGATGCATGCATGCATGCATACATACATACATACATACATACACATACACATGCACCCAAACATATAGGGGAGACTGGGGTTGTTTTGTAGGGTACCGGGCCGATATTCCGGGGTCCACTATTCCGGTGGACCCCGCATGGCTGCCTGGGGATCAGCCTCACTCCGCCTCACTCCGCGACGTGAGGGTCGATTAGGGTCAGGGCTAAGGTTAGTGTCGCAGCATGCTATCCACGGAATAGCGGACTCCTGGAATAGCGGACCCTGGAATGGCGGACCGGAGCCGTTTTATAGGCAGGGGTAGGTTGAAATACATCCCCTTTTCCCTTGACCTAGCCGACCAAGACCTTTTTAGAAATATCTTAAACAATCCTGTAGGCCTAGCCTACATATCCTCTATTGCCTACTACCCCTGTTCTATATGCTGGTCACGATCTGTACCCACGTTCCCTCACCAGGCGCCGTTTCCTGGCTACAGTGGCTAGGATGTTGGATAGGAAAAAGGGGAGGTGGATTTACAGCTAGGCCACAGTGTTTTTAGTTTAATTATTATTTACTAACTTTCTGCTACTAGGCCTATTTGATAACTTTGCATAACTTTGTGCATGGCTGCCGAATACAGTTAACTTCGACTCTTGTAATAACCTGTGATCATCCGTTCATATTGAATTGTAATCATACTGCGTAATTATTGTCAGTTTGAATTAATAAAGAATATATTATTATTATTATTATTATTATTATTATTATTATTATTATTATTATTATTATTATTATTATTATTATTATTATTATTATTATTATTATTATTATTATTATTATTATCGATATCCTCTGTTGGATCTGTTGGATTATTATTATTATTATTATTATTATTTATTTTTTTATTTATTTTTATTATTATTATTATTATTATTATTATTATTATTATTATTATTATTATTATTATTATTATTATTATTATTATTATTATTATTATTATTATTATGTACAGACGCCTTTCGTTTGCCTGTTTTCTAAAGAACATACTATGTCAATGGGCCCCTTCTGCTCAACTCCTTGCTAGTCATATTAACGCTCTTTCCCAAGATCTCCATCTGTGGATGTCCTCTAAAAGCTCTAATCGCCTTTCTTTCAATTCCTCCAAAACCCAACTCATTTGGTTTGGCACACCACAGCAACTGCTGAAACTCGATTATGCCTTACTCTCTGAAAAGTTTCCGCATGTCACATTCTTATCTAGTGTCTGTGACTTGTGTGTCACCCTAGAATGCCTATAGATAGCTCTCTAACCTTCACTGAACACATATCCAAGCTTACCCGCTCTTCTTACTTCCAACTTAAGCGTCTCGGGGCTATTCGCAGATCTGTTTCATTGTCTACCTTCACCTCAATTGTCCAATGTCCATGCTTTCATTTGTTCCCGAATTGACTATTGCAATTCTGTTCTTGTTGGCTAACCCAGGTTCGTCTATCTCCTCTTCAGTCCGTACTGAATGCCGCTGCCAGACTTGTTGGTCGCCTTCCTCGCTTCTCTCACATCTCTACATTTATGGCTGATCAACTTCACTGGCTACCTCTCTCTGCACGCATCCAATTCAAAGTTCTCATTCTCGTGCTCAAATCTCAACTGGGTCTTGCTCCAAAATATCTTTGTCACCAAATTCTCCGTTCCCTCTGTCACGTCATTGCGTCCTCTCAGACCCTTTGACCGGCTTGACCTCTCATTAATTGTCTGCATAGGTCCCTCCATGTGGAATAGACTTCCTCCTTCTCTACGCTCTACAATCCTCTCTGGTAGCATCTCTACCTCTTTCTCTCACCTTAAAACCTTCTTTTTCTCTCGGAGTACCTGCACTGGGAGCGCTTCTGAAAGGCTTATGCTAAGAGAAGCGCTATATAAATGATCTATATCCTACACCATGTAAATGATCAAGTACAATACAATGCACTTACTTTCTTACTTACTTACGACCGTTTACGACCTCTATCCAAAACATCGACGTATATTGGTCGATGATCCAAAATGCCATTTATTTATTGACGTCATTGCGAACAATCCTCGGCTACGTCATTATGACGCAACAGTTCGGAATGCGCAGAGCGTTGTTAAATTTCGAGAAGAAAACGATTTTTGTGAGTAAATTTTTACATTCTAAGAACTTTTAATGTGTTGCATAGTATAATACATCGATAATTTGTGCTTGTAACCTTTCTGTAGATGAATGTAGGCTATGCTTATTTTAATTAAAAACTTTTCAACTACAAGTGAAAGCCAAATTACCTTTATTTTCGTTGAAAACGGTGGCATAGTTGCGGGGCAAGTTGAAAGTGGACGCTTCAACTGGCCCCATCGTGTTTCAACATACCCCATTTGACTGTAATGTACTAATGTCAGAGTGACAAAGCATATTTGGGCCAAAAGTAGGCCTAATTATTTAAAAAATTAACTGGGACCTAGCGCTTATATATATTATTTGGATCTCTTGTTACAGATGACTGAGATGAGGACCTCTAGAGGCAGACGGAGCGAGGGAGGACACCACATTCTACGAGCTGTGAAAGCAGTTAGCTATAGACCTACTAAATGCGGTCAGTATCCTACTCACTGTACAGCATAAATAATTACTGTAAAACGGTTGTGAAGGTAGGTAGGTAGTTCCAATTTAACGACATTGTGTGATATCAAATACCATTAACGTCGCCCTCCTCCTTCATCCAGGCTTGGACTGGCACTGCCGGAGTACGAGCAGTGGCGGAGTTGGTTGTGAAAAACTTCAACAGTCATTCAATAGGCCTATGTGACGTTGTCTCGATATTGCAAAATTGTAAATGTAAGCTTAGGCCTACTCGATTTTAGCCTATATAGGCTAGCGACTGTATATGATCAGAGATGGGTACGATTAGTTAAATTGCTAATCGATTAGAATTACTTAAATTTGCTAATCGACTAGAATTAGAATTAGCAAAATCTTGGAGCTAAACGATTAGGCCTAGAATTAGAATTAGAAATAGAATTGTCTACTCGATTAGCCAATTGATTAGAATATAATCGATTAGTTACCCATCTCTGCAGAATCTGCTGTATATATGGCCTCGACACTCTTCATTGTTAATGAATTGATGGGGAGAGATCTTTCACCACCGGTTGCCCGTTTGAGTGGGCGCCATGCCATTTGAAGTCACCAGTGTACTGACCAGAGGTGCAAAAAACCAAACTTTTTTCAAAATGAAAAGTTGGTTTTTTGGTTTTTGGTTTTATTTGGTTTTTTGGTTTTTTGTTTTTTGTTTTGAAGATTTTCCTATTTCGGATCATAAAACTCATAAAAATGGCATAATACCGTTCAAATTAATCAGATGCATATAAATTAAATTAATTAGAACAGTAGAACCGTAGAATGTCATAAAACGAAGTTAACAAAGACCATACAACAATTGCCAAGAGACTTGAAGAGACGACATTTTTGGCATTTATAATTTTGAATTTTTTTTAAAAACCCCCAAAAAACAAAAAACCAAGCCTTTAACAGCCCTGTAGGCCTACTGACCGTGCTAGCCAGAGATATTTATCTGAAACAAGTCATGCGCACCTTCGGGAAGCAAACAGCGATCCGCACGCTGTCTTACACAGAAGAGTGGGATCCAGCCTATATGGTCTAACCAATGTAGGTAAATGGGCTAGTAAAAAGACAATAATTATGTAGGCCAACACGAAGCATGCAATTGAGTTAAATCAGGCTGATCGAGATGAGAAGACAGCTTAATTGTAGGGTATGTGAGAAACCGTCAGGTGTTTTCTGACGAAAAAGAAAGGCAGCTAGCAGAATACATAGGCCTAGGGCCCTAGACAAAGCTGCAAAACTGTATCATGGCCTATCTCCAAAGCAGATTCGCAAGCTTGCATGCCGATTCGCAATATCTAATCAGGTGACTAGGCCTAAGCTTATACCATAAAGTTGGTTTGAATTTGAGGTGGCATATGCTTATTGGTTTGCAAATTTTTTTAAAGAGGCATTCACAGCTGACCATCAAAACTCCGGAAGCAACCAGTTCAGCATTTGCACAAGCATATCTGCCTCAGGTTCCTCTATCTATCGGGCCATCGGGCTTTCCACTCAAAACTGAAGTCTCACCTCTTCAAGAATTCATGCCCCGACTCATCTGACACTCCATCTTCCAATCATAAACGACACCCGACTTAAAAGCTGCTCTGCCCCTCTGGCCTCTGCCCGTCACACAACCAGACTCGGACCTCCTTCTGAGTTCTGACTACCCGTTCTGACTCGACGCAGCGCTAGTGAATAACCTAGCTGGGCCCTGCGTTTGGTTTTCGAGTGGCGCTTTGGAAGTTTGCAGCTGACGATTACGATTACGAAGGTCATCCAGTTTCGACAAAGCAATTGCAGGTCAAAATGTTCTTTGATAACTTGTCTGCAGTGATGGTTAGATCAGTTAAGTGTTCTGACATTTATAGGATAGGAATAAGTAATATCCACTGTCCAAAAGCCCGATAAAATTGTAGCCACGTCCGTTTCAAGGTCGTCGTAGGTCCTAGGTAGACCTACTCTTGCATTCGTAGACCCCCAACTGCCATCTCTGCATTAAAGCTAAACGCATAAAATTTCGCATTCACGTTATTTAATTTATTGACGTCATGTTTGACCATGATTCATGAACACACCCAGTTTTTATTTTAAATCTCGATTTACTTTTTTAAAGCTGATTATTTAAATTTAATATCCTGGATATTTCCACTAATTAAAGTCTAATGCAATATTTCCGTTTTTCAATATCTCATTTTCAGACTTGCGTAGGCGCCTGAAAGCTATAGGCTAGGTTCGTAGGCCTATAGGCACATGCCTACTGTGCCTAATAGATAATACGGCCCTGATCGTAGCTGCCAAGCGCACTAAACAAGTTAGAGACTTAGAACCATCACAGGCAGAGAACGTGGTAGTCCAGTTACACTTGTTCTTACACTATAGGCTGTAGGCAATGCCGTTCCTCAAATGCTAGTCTTCCCACGCGACCAATTTTTTCGATATGGGCCTGTCGTTTGCATCGATGCTGCGAAAACATCTGGATGGTCAAATGAATTCATCTTCCTATCGTTTATGCAGCACTCTGTCAAAAGCGTAGGCCTATTAATGATTCTCGACAATCACGAATTACTCCTCTCTATTCGTGATTGATAACTGCAAAGGACAATGGAGTTGTCTTACTGTCATTTCCGCTTCACTGCAGTCATAAACTGAAGTCTTTTGATCTGTCCCTATGCGGATCTCTATCATAGTCTATAGTCTATTATGCCAATCTTAATGCAACAGTGTTTGTCCTTTTATTGCAGATGATTTAGGCACAAAAGAAAAAAATTGCTTCAGCAAACAACATATTATTAGATTAAAGTGCACTCTTCTACAAACCAGAGAAATGACCGACACCAACGAATAGGCCTACATCAGCTTCATCCTGTTCTCATCTGTGAAGAACTCACCATGCCAGGTTCGAAATAGTCTCACAATATTCTTAACTATAATCAGCTACCAAAGATTTTTGCTATGGCTTGCTAGTTGCTGCAGTGCATGACTTTTCAGTAGATAACGGTACACTTGTCTTTTCATGAGATTGCGCTATACGAATATGTCATAACATGATACCTATGAAGTTTCTATTGCGGTCGAAGGTTATTAGCGTCTGCTAGTGATAATAATGGCGACACGATTGCGTATGGGCGTCTTTGGCCCACGTACGTCTCGGCTCTCAATATTCGGCGACCGTCCGTCATGGGGCTTCTATATTAAGTCGAGACAGACCGGCTCGACAAGAACCGTTTGAGTCTCTAGACCAACCTGATAAGGCTACGGCTGACGAAGCGCGCGATCATCGAGGTGCATCCGAGCGAAACCTGAACTGCGTGCCGCCGAGCGGGTTACAGTCGCAGACCGAAGAATCGCCGGCAGAAGGGTCCGAGAGACGGTGGTAGTCGACAGATTCGTTGACTTCGGAAGCTGGGGAAGACGTTTCGTTGCCTAGCCTGGTGATTCTTCGAGACAGAGGGACTCTCGATCGTCGCCAGGATCAGGTTAGAGGAGACTGTGTTCCCTGCCGCATTCGAGGGATCCGGACGATATAGCCGTCTCTGTGAAGCCGCTTTCGGAGAAAAGGTAGGAATACTGGTTGCATAATATTACAATAAACGAAATGTTTAAAGTGATGCCCTTCGTATAATTTTGTTCAGCATTTCTACAGTGTTGGAATTAAGCTATTTACTGGGGTTCAAATGAAAGCCATGAATGCACAAGTTTTTGTTTAAAAGAGTTGCAAGAATTGATCATTAGAAACATATACATTAGTATGTGTGTATGTTTGCGTCTTTGTAACGGTTGTGTTACGGCATAGAAATCATCGTTGTTATTATGTATGTATGCATTTATATTGTATGTAGGCTATGGATTGATGTGAGCTTTTTTGCATAGCATCTTGTAATTGTAATCATAATTGATATTGTAATTGAGCATTTATAAAAGCACCGCTTAACAATTCAGAGGCGCTCCTGACCCAAGACAGTGCTAATTGCCAACAAATAAAATGGACTTCAGGCATATCCGAAACAGAGGAATAGAAAGACTGAGGAGCTCAAGCCGCAATTCCTGTGGAAGGCAACTCCAACTAGAGGGTCAAACACAGGCAATGCTTCTAGATTGAGCAATGGCCCCATACATGCGGGGGACAACCAGAAGGCCTTGGTGTCCAAGCATAGAGAGTGGAGTGACTAGGGAGTGAAGACCGAGGTACTGAAGGCCCTATGGTATGAAGGAGCTAGCCTTCTGAGACAGTTGCACATAAGAGTAAAAATTTTGAAATGGATGTGCTGAGGCACAGGAGCCAGTGTAAGGAGTCCCCAATGAAGTCAGCTGTATGGACGAACTTCGGGAGACCACCAATAAGGGAGTTTCGAAAGGTTTAGCGAGGAGAGTAGATGGTGTTGACAAAGTTGATCCTAGTACAGATCAGTACATGGACGAGAGTGGTGATCATGTGATAGGAGAGTGAGTTAAGGATGGTGCGGAGTTGACATAGGTGAGGACGTATCACAAGTATCGTGAATATGATTCAAGCGCAGTGAGCGTAGGATGTATTGCTGTGAAGCTAGGTCAGTTTAGTGGGAAATGTGCTTATATAATTTTTAATTATTTGTTGTTGAAACTTTCATAGACACCTATTGACGTATACATTTGAAACATAAATACTGAGCAGTTGGCCATTTTATCTGCATGTCAAATGGGCAATCCATTATTGGGCCATGAAACTAAGGAATTTCTGTCTGTGGTTTACATGTTTGTGTTTAAAGTAAACAAATATGATCACTGCCTTACCACTAAGCAGTAAGCACCTTGCTTTTCTTTGCCTGGCTACCTTTATACGTTATGTTCCGTTACCTTGTTTTAGCTTGTTGCATTTACTTACTATACCCTATTTACCTAACCATCCCTACATTGCCTTACATCACCTTACCTCGTCTTTTCTTGCCTGACCTTACCTGACCTTACTTTACATTACCTTAGGTGACTTTATGTTACTTACCTTGCCTTGGTTTGCCTGCCATCTGACTGCCAAGAATGTCTATTCAATGTTTGCCAATTTGTCTTTATAGCCGTCATACTTTGACTGAATTTTCTTTTACCGTTGCTGTTGACCAGTTAACATGCCAGAAAATTGATTACCATCAAAGCTGACTGAGAAGCAAAATAATTGCCCTTTGGTTACTAATACTTGTAATGTTTTGATGCATGTTATTGAACAATGACCTTTTAAACAAACCTGTTGGCAAAGTTGTTAGTAAGACAAATCAGAGCTTGTTCTTTAACACTTTAACGACGAGCTGCATTGGTTTCATTAAAGGGTTAAAGTGCATAACAGAAATGAATGAAATGTTCAATACTCGGATCAGGGTGATTCATGGGATTGCTTGCTGGCTTTTGAGTATTTATAAAAGGCATGACCAAAAATCGTGCACCATAAAATAGCGTACGTCATTAGGTCATGCAATGGACCATACAAATACTTTGGCCGGGCAAGTTTTGGAAACTGTCACACAAATGCTTATTTGAACAGATTATTTATAAATATATCAAATAAAGAAAACTAAAGTCCCAATTAATTTTTGCTGCAACTGAAAATAATATTAACAATAGTAAACTAGTTAAGGTTATATATCTGTCGGTGTTTTAGCATTTTTTTAAAATTGGTTCTCATCAAGGCATCTGTGAAAGATCATCTGCATTCATGACTGAAATCCACATTGAAGTAAAATGCAGATATAAATTGTAAATTTGTAAATGCTGAAGTTTATGGGCCATTTTACAGGGAATTGGTCTTGTAGTCAGTCAACCTGTTGATGTGATGTGTACCTTTAATTCAGGAATACGTTTTTTGAAGCCATGAATTTTAAGTATGTGTGTATACGTGTACTTGTGTGTATGTATGTATTATGTAACACCTTTTAAGAACCTCTCTGAAGTGTTGAAACATGGCTATTTGACATGTCTTTAAGTGCATCGCCAGGTAAAATATTACCTCAGCTATTTTGCTTTTTGTAATATTTTGATGATATCTTTTATACCTTATGAATACAAAGTTAAGATGCCTTGCCATAACATTTTAATGACAAGAGTGCGCTAAAAGCTACTGGGAAACCAATGCATCTCATTGATAAAGTGTTAAGCAAACATGATTGAGTTATGTTGCTAGTGTCACACTAAGTTTCATTACCAGTTTATTACAGTCCGGTATTAATAAATTAATTTTTGTGTGTGTTACATAATTGCAAAACACTTATTATAGTTTTGAGACACTTTTAAACAAATCATGGCAATAAATTTGTAGTAGCAGGACCAGTTTCCTGTTCATTGGCTCTGATCAAATGCTCCTTGGGTCTACATATGAAAACCTTGGTGCTCAATTACCAGTACAATTGCACAGAATTTTATTGAAATCTGAATTGCCTTCAAACTGCCTACAAGCTCTGTGTGTTGATGAGTGTTTATTTTGACTGATAGTGCCTCAAGCACCATTTAGTAACTTTAATCTACCCTCTGTGGGTTATGATCAGGTATCTTTTGGCATCACAGACCAAAAGTGCAAGTGTTTCAAACACTTTTAAACATCTATGCACAATATATAGATTTGGTGCATGCTCTTCATTCCTGGTTGTGTTCTGAATGTAGGCTTTTATTTATTATGGAGTGACTTTTATGCAAAATATTGCTGCAACATATCATTGGGTATCTTCTGGCTTTCCTGTGCATCCATTGCTTATCTTATTAGCATTCTCTCTCAATACAAATTTAGATTCTGCATAGCACAAGACCCTCATACTGCTCCATAAGTATCTCGGGCATCGCACTTCTCCATTTTTGCTGTTTTGCCTAAATTTGAAATTTTTAAATTACCATAGTATGTATATGAATGGCAGAAGGTAACCTTGTTACATTGCATACCAGATTTTGGTTATGAATCTGCACTATTAAGGGTCTGCTTCCCTAGTGCTTACAGTGCCTCTGCTTGGAATTTATATGCAACATATTCGGGCAACAGTATTATGTTGGTGGTGTCCGTGGGCTGTTAGCCTTGTGGTTACATTCCTGAATGGTGTCTGGGTTGAGGAGTCATGAGCCAAGGGAAATGCTTTAACAGTGCAATACAACAATGCAACAATGGCAGCAAAAAAGATAGGCATATGTATGTCCTCAGTCTTTGTTCACGCGTGGCTGACCAACCGTGAAGACATTTAGTCTGCTTACATACAAACAACACGCTGTGAAATGGCTGGACAAGTTATCAACATCTTATGTAGCAATCAAACTGAATTGTTATTCACGATTAGTATTGATTAGGCATTTCCTTGATTACAGAGATAGGATCACCTTAGACCTGTTAGCATAACTTTTGCTGGAAACTTCTGAATTATGAAATTGTTTGGGTTCAAGTTTTAAAGCTGAATGCATTACATAGCAGTGCTTTAACATGCACTAGCAGAAGGCGGTTATAAAAAATTGAGGATTACGGTTAATATTGGTAAGTGATTGGGGTGTAGGATAAAGCTAATGAAGTTGGTGTATATGGAAGCTGTGTGAATACCGGTTGTTGAAGTCTGATCATTTGGTTTAGTTTTAAAAAGTGGTACAGCACCCTTTAAGAACCTCTTTAAGGCACTAAGCAACTGAATAGTTAACCCACTGATAATTAAGGCCATTACAAATTTTTAATTTGCCTTAGCTGGGTTGGTGATCAAATGATCACTTAATCAAATAACTTTCATCCTTTTACAGTGGGACTAAGGAGGAGTGACTTCAAGACTGTTTAAATTGATTTGCCTGCATTGATTCATTGGTAGGCGTTAAGGTGAACGCTTGTTGGTCAATGAAAATAAAATAATCAAAAATAAAATTTATAAAAATATTATTACATCAATTATTGTCAATTTACATTTCAGAATGAAGCATTACCCATTTATTAAATAAATTGTTACATTACACAAGTTTACATTGCAGTAAATTTGCCTTCCATCATGGTAAATAAAGTAGTTCTACATTCGATTTGACTATTATAGCAAATAAATCATTATATAACATTATTTACATTATTTTGTATTGTTTCAATCCGATATGTGATTAATTTGCATGTCAGTAAAAGCACTTAATAAAAGTAAACTACATGCCCTGTTGTTCAGTAACAAATATCTGGCTTGTGACACTAGTCTTCCTGAAAGTTGTTGAAACTGTGGCTGTGCAAAGAGGTAAATAAGTAATAAGTATTGTATTAACTGCGGTAAGGAGAAGTGTTAGGAATGTGGTCGTCTTTGTTCTTTACTACTTCAGAAACATATATTGTGCTTGAGATTTAATGACAACATTAGGGAAATATTAATTTATGGTTACCATGTTCTTTAATAAAGATTGCCAAAAGTACCACTTGGCTTCAGTTTTGGGTTGAGTTTTTGATGATCAGCCTATGCTTATGAGACACTGTTTTGTGGGTATTAAATGTGGGTTTATAGCTGGTTATAAGTTATATAATGCAATTTGAACTAATTAATTCTATTTTATTCTCTTTAAATTATATTCCATCCAATCCTATTCCATTCTGTGATATTGTTTTCTATTCTATTCTGAGCTTTTTGAAAATCTTCTCAGAAGCACCATAGTGAATGAGGATCACATCGTCCATCGTCCTTCCTCATTCTACATTCTAGATTCTACATGCTTCAGAAACTCTGAACTTGCTGTCTTCTGCCAACTCTTGTTGGGAATCTGTTGGTTGGGCTCAGCGTGTGTGCGTGAGCCTGCCACAGGTGACTCTTCTAGTTACCTGAGCAATGTTTGCTAACTGACGAATGATCTGCTCTTAATGCTGCTTTTAATGACATGCAACATCGTGAGGCTAGCGCACAGTGCACCTCAGGGCTTTGTAAGGGGGCATTATCAAATTTCAGTTGTACTGTATAGTGTATTGTATTGAGGAATAGTGTGTGACTGTTGCTGCTAGTTAACATTAGATACTCTAAGAAACAATCCCGTCAGTAACCATGTCTGGATCATTTGAAAAAGTCTGATGTGAATCAAATTTATACACAAAGAAACTGGAATGAATGAAGTAGTGGATTGTAAAATTGTCTGCTATTGTGATTTTCCTTTTCTGCTGTTCACTTCATTGTGGCAATTTAGTTTGTTCTGTGAAGTGCAATGTGCTATCTTGCACTGCTGATCAAAGAGTTTATTTAAACAATTTCGTGTTGGTTTTGATGCTAAAAATGGTGTTAACAATTCTTGTTAGCAGTATGTATGTATATATATATATATATATATATATATATATATATAATTTAACCATATATATTAAGTCTATATTAAGTCTGTTAATATATCTGCTGTGTTTCTTCACTTTTTTAAGGCAATATAAAGACCATAGTGGTATTACTCCCCCAATAACTTGTTTAGCTGTGGCCTGCAAGGTGTGTCCTTTGTAATAGCAAGGCAGTAGGCCACATTCTTGAGCCTAGTATCTCTGCTAGTAGAAATGGTTCAATGAGCTTCTCTGCTGAACACCAAAAGACACAGTTACATGCCAGGTTTTTTTAAGAATAGTTGTTGGTTTCCCCTGTCAGAAGCCTGTTGGTTGGTCACGCTTGGTGCACTCAACCAAAGGAAGCTTGTTATACAACTCTAACGCACTAAATTTAGCCAAACCACAGACAGTGCGCCGATTTCTAAACCAGGCATAGACTATGCCTCAGAGAGATAGCAAGGCTTCTTGCTGAAATTTTGTGAACCATTTATGATGGTGATAGTTTTTGGTGCTCATTGTAATGTAATGGCTATGGGATCGTTTATTTGCCTCTGTCCTTGAGGTCTAACTAGAGTTTACTGTAGAGCAACATTGACCATTAGTGGGTGACCATCCACCATCTAGTGCACACTCAACCTTCCATATTTTTAGAATTAGTAAAGGATTGCCAATAGAAGTTGAGAGATTAAAAAGAAGTCCTGTTACAGGGCTCTCGTGGTCATGCTTTTGCCTCAGCCAAATTGTCCTTTGACATTAACACAAGTGCATGGTCTTTACTCTTTTGTAGTTTCTGTTTTGTTGTATTGCATCTTCTTACATATCTTACATTAAATCAGTTCTTAGATTTTAAAAATCGTTTGCATGTTTAGTGCATTGTTTTAAATTTATTTTGGACAGTCATCGAAGAGCAGAGGGCCCTGCTTGGTTCACTGACAGCATCTTGGATCACCAACGAGGCCCTGAAGGCAAATACTCCACGAGGAACATTGGCCAGATTGAAAAAGGGTGCCTGATTCAGGAATGATGCTGATGACATCTTGAAGGCTAGAGAAATTCCCAGGTAGAAATTTAGTTTACAAGAAAACAGTAATTTGTAGATTTGTTTTGTAATTTTGGCAGAGTAAGTTTCTCATAATTGTCTGTTTAAGTGGTAATGCTCAGAGGAATGGTCTTAGAGTGCAAGTACTACATCAGAAACTGATGCCGATGTTTCTCGTCAACATGAAGCTGTTTTGGCTGTTGACAGGCTTCTTTTTGATTGCATTGATCTCTTTCTTTATTGCTTTATTAATTATTTTAATTAGTTTATTTTTAATGCAGACATTTATTCATTAACACTACCGGGTATATTAAATATTTTGCATTGATTTCAAAGTTTGTTGTAACACTTCCTTTGTTTGTGCTCTGATTCAGCATGTCAAGAGTTCATTCTGTGGGGGTGCCATGGCGGCTGCTGGTTATCCTATTGCTTGTGAGCATTGGCATCCAGTGCATTCATGCCCAGCAGACTAGCGGTAAGCAACTTTGTGTATATAATTAAGTAAAGTATTCAAAGGTTCAGTTAAGTCTACTACAATCATGCATACCAATATTTAGTCACTAAAAGTTTATGAATTTGGTTTACAAAATACATAACTAAAGCCCAATTCTGCTAAATATGTGTCCACTTAGAAATTCTAAGTTAGAATTAAGCCACTTAAACATAGTTGTCAATGAATCATAATCAGTCGTGCAACCATATTTGCTGGATATTTTGATTACATATTTTTAATGTTTTATGACATTAGGTTAACTTGTTAGTCAGTTTTGATCTCCTGCATAAGTGCATGTAGGCATATTCAGTATGTATGTTTATGGGTATTTGTTTAATACATTTCAAAAACCTCACAATAGTCTGACAGATCTAACAAGGCCTGATTTATTCCAAAGCATTTCCAAATGTCCACTTAATATCAGCAGAATTTTGTTCTGAAACACCGTTTAGTAAGAACCAGGTTCAAACACTGTTCAAAATGAAACAAAAGATAAACTTGTATCATGACAGCCATGTTCATTATTTGCATTTGTAAGCACCACGGTGATATCATATAGAATAAATTCTTATTTATACAAGGTCATCAGGACTGTTAAGCCCAAGTTCTTCTGTTCAACATTTATTTAATAAAATGTTTCATCTATACACTGTGCAAACACTTTGTTTTAAGTTGACGTCAACTCAACTCTTTACTGACTTTTCTAGTTGTCTATCTTGTGATAGGATACCAATCTCCTTGCTTTTCTGTTCATTTGAATACATGAGGGACGTGCTCCACTGGCTTCCTTACCCACAGCGTATTGTGTATCGAATCTCTGTCTTGGTCCGGCGCTGTATTGAGGGTCTGGCCCCTCCGTATTTGCGGGAGCTCTGCTGCTCCACCACATGCGTCCAGCGTCGTTGCTTTCTCCGCTCGGCTGCACAGGCTGAGCTCATTGTTCCTCGTTCGCGGACTGCTCTCAGGCAGCGTCGCGCCTTCTCCGTGGCGGGCCCTTCAACCTGGAATGGGCTCCCTACCATGCTTCGGCTGACACCTGCTGGTCACTCTGCCTCATTTCTCAGTTCTCTTAAGACTGTCCTGTTCGACCGGGGTTGGGCTGGGAGCGCTTCTGAGTAGGCATCCTTGAAGGGGCGCTATATAAATTTTCTGAAATAAATAAATAAATAAATAAATAAATAAATTTGGCCTCTCACTTTCACTCACTTAGTTTCTCTTCTTCGCTGGCTTAATCTCTTGACCACTCATTTAGTTTGCCTTTCTCTACTACCCCTCCACTTTTAGCTTTATTGTACTTTAGTCATATTTCCATCCTTCCAGTACCTTCTCTCCCAAGCCTTATTCACAACTTTCACATGGGTATGTAACATGGAGACACCTATTTGTGACAAAGACTGGGATCCATTGTTGTTTCTAAACTAGACTAGCCTAATAAATTGATAACGATCCATTGTCATAGTTCAATTATACATAGACATTTGATTTCATAGGCAACGTAAAACTTGTTGAAACTTGTAAAGCAAAATGCATAATTTGTGCTGATCTTTGTTGTTGTACCTGTTTTTCCAGGTAACTGTACTCTGGAGCTGATCTTCGTCATTGACAATTCTGGCTATTCTGGTGCAAACACTCAGTACTGGTCCACTCTGAAAAATGGTTTAACCGCCTTTGTAACACGAATTGACCAGGTGTATCCAATTGCACAAAGTGGAACTCATGTCGCGGCGATACTGTACAGTCGAGTTGCAAGCACTGCATTTAGCCTCGTTCAGTACACGAATTTGAACGGCGTGACTAATGGGTTGAATGCATTGGCAACGGCAGACGACGTCTACTCCAATGTTGCAACTGGTCTTGATATGGCATACAGCGAATATCAGAGGAACTCTCGACCGAATCCCACAAGGAGGATCGTCATTCACATCTCCAACAGTCGCTTTGATGACATGAATCAGGCAATACTTAGTGCAAACAGGCTCAAGGCTATGTTTCCGCCATACAATCCATGTCTTTACCCAGTTGCCATCCTCCCTGACGTTGACCCAGATGAATCTCGACAGATTGCCACTGATCCAAGCACTGTTGTTTCTATTCAGCCTGATGCAACGGGTGACCTCGGAAACCAATTATGGGACAAACTAATACGCTGTTTCTGCAATGCACAAGGAGGTTAGCACAAACAAGCAAAATCTGTAAATAAATAAGAAAACTGACTACAGATTTGTTTAACTAACGTTACAATTGTCTACCAGTCTTCTGAAGCTTAGAAGGTAACAATATTACACAAATTGCCATTCCAGCTGACTGAAGTGCTTTAACACTTTAATGACACGCTGCATTGTTTTCTCAGTCGCTTTTAGTACACTATCATCGCTAAAGGTTTAAAGGCCATTTACTATACCTGTCCAGTTTGGCTATCTTTCTGTCAACGAAGACAGTTTTCACTATTTCTTTATAGTATTCTCTTTGATTGTTGCCTAGCAGTATTAGTAAGTAAGTAAGTAAGTATATTCTTTAATAAAAACCAATTGCTTATCCGCACTCTGGTGTACATACATCGTAACAACAATCAACAGTTAATGTCAATAGGAGTACAACATTCTAACAATAAAAGTCTTTCGCTGTAAATTATCTGCAAGGGGTACACAATGGTTATGCGATCGCGGTCGCAGGGTATATTGTTGTAGTGATTTTCTCTTGTGTATAAACTGCTTGCCTAGTCTAGGTTTTCTGTTAGATGTAAAATGTTAGATGTGAGTGAAGTGCTATATGGTTTCCCATGACTGTGTTCAAATTATATTTTGTTAACAAGTTACCAGTATGTTCTGTGTCTTTATAATCTCATATTAAATATGCAAAAATACATTGAGTTTCTGTCTAATAATAAGTGTTATTAAAATCTTTTTGATAATTTTATTACCAAAGGCAATGTTATACCATTTTACTTCTTGATATGCAAAATTGTTTTAGTCTTCCCAGCAATTTGGATATAATTTTGAATGTCTTTTCACATAAGCGAATTAGGTTTATTGTCGAGGGAGCAACATGCATGCATGCCTATACACATAGTTCTAAGTTTAGCATTTTATAAAGCAAGTTTAATTTGCATTTTAGTGCAAGTTATAAAGAAACATTTTATGAATTTTTTCAGATGTTGGTGTTGGCCCTCCTGGTGCTACTGGTGCTACAGGAGTCACTGGCCAAACTGGTTCTAAGGGTGGCACTGGAAACTCAGGAAATGCAGGGCCAGTGGGTTTTCCAGGACAGCCAGGGCCTGCAGGAATAAGTGGCCCAGCAGGCTTTCCAGGACCTAATGGTTTGTATTCATTATAATTATTAGAGCAGTATCACTTTATTGATGCATACCCATGTTATACATGTATATGGGTATACCCGGTACATACGATATACTTCTTCTTCTTCTGGTATACATTGGTTATATATATATATATATATATTATTACCTTATATTATTATTGTCATATATTGGTATTATATAGTGGTATACATATAATATACTTCGTAGCTGGTATACATTGGTTATGTATAGACATGTATAGGGGGGTCCGGTGGCGTGTTGGATAACATCTGGCGAAGAGAGCGAGAGGTACCAAGTTCGAGCCCTGTAGGGCGGATTTGCTTTGTAGGCTGCTATTAGCGCCGTGTATTACAGGCTGTCTGTTCTGTTAGTTCAATTGCATAACATGTAAATGTACAGCGCAGTGCGTTTGTCAGGCGCTAAATTAAAGAAGAGATATTATTATATATATATATATATATATATATATTGATATTATTATATTATTGTCTTTATATTGGTACTATATTTTGGTGCTAATTTGTCATGACAGTATTACTATTAAATATTAGTATTAATAGTTCTATAACTTTCAATACCAGTGTGGCCTATAATTTTGTTGAAATCATTCAAAGTCCAAACAGAAAAGTTTGTTAGCTTTCAAGATGCTGTAGACACATTAGAGCAACTCAAGAAATGTATTGATTTATTTCATTTTAATGTATTTGAGCTGCCACTGATGGAGTTGTCAACCCAAGGCATCATTCATTGCACATTCCTAATATGCTAATTACATTATAATAACATCTTCATGAATGTCTAATATTATGTCTTGTCTTAAAAATAATTGTCCATAGGTCTTCATATCTTCTTCATCTCTTCATAGCAGTTCTGGAAAGTAGAACGTCTGTTCACTTTTGCTTCTGTATGATGGAACTTGGATTCTTATTGAGCTGAAAAAATTAATTTTCATTGGTCTGCAGAAATCACAGATCTTTATTTTTTCTGTAAATTTAGAAGAAAAAGATGGCATTTCAACTAAATAAAATTAAAACTGATTAATAATTTATTACAAAATAATTAAATGAAGACCTGAACAGCAGTGAAGGTTTTTGTTCTAACTTGCATTTTTTTATTTTCAGGACCCATTGGACCATCTGGACCAAATGGAGGCCCTGGCCCAGCTGGCAATCAGGGGCCTACTGGACCATCTGGTCCTACTGGACCTACTGGAAGCCTTGGTTTTCCTGGTCAACCGGGTGCCCAAGGTGGAAGTGGGCCGTCAGGACCATCTGGTCCTAATGGACCACAGGGACCTAGTGGTCAAAGGGGACCACAAGGGGCAACCGGTTTTTCAGGGGCCCCTGGTCCAATTGGGCCATCTGGGAACCCTGGTGCTTCTGGATCTCCAGGACCAATAGGCCCTTCTGGAGCATCAGGCTTTTCTGGTTCGCCTGGACAACCTGGACCATTAGGTCCTCAGGGACCAACTGGATCAAAAGGACCCCTAGGGCCACCTGGTGGAAGTGGCTTTTTAGGTGTGCCTGGTGGACCTGGTGCCACTGGCGGGCCAGGGTCTACTGGTCCTGCTGGATCTTTAGGTCCTAGTGGACCACAGGGTCAGCAGGGACCAACAGGTCAGAGTGGTCCCGCAGGACCAGCTGGTCCAGCAGGAGGTCCTGGAGGGTCTGGAGGACCAGGAGGACCTGGGCCTTCAGGACCAAGTGGACCATCAGGTTCAGCAGGACCACGAGGTGTGTACAACATTCTTGTGAAATTTATGTTTTGTAATAGTTATAAATAAATTAGATACATGATGTAGAAGAAGGGAACTGCAAGACTGCTGAAAATTATTAATACATACAGAGATTGAACAATCTGTGACCATATCGCTTTGCATCTGGTAGCACACCTTTCCTCAAGGCACCCAATTTGGTTCTCTGTCCATCTGGGGACATGGCAGCTATTTTGAGTGGAGGGATGAGTGGGTAGCAGTGCATGAGACTAACCACTCCTTGAGCAGTATGTATGTTCTCCAGGTTTCTAATTTCCTGGATGACTGGTCCGCGCTGAACAGATTTCAGATAGGCCAGGGTTGCGGTGCATACAGTCTTCTGAAATGGAACAAGCAGCTGATCCAATAAGTAGCTGTTAGGCAGTGAGGCTATGGAGCACATTGTCTGTGTGTTTCTGCAAACTCCTTTCAATGATTGATATTGGTTATTTGTCACAATGCCAAATACATTTGCTAGAAGAAGAATATTTGATGTAAATGCATTATAGCTATAACTCAGAATTAGTAAGCAGCTTTATGAAGTGTTTAAATTATTTCGTAGTGGGAAGCATCCATGGTTTGCTACTTCCGACGATTTCCAAACTTTAATTATGTTAACAGCAAATTGGACTGCTTTGTGAAAACAATGCAAAGATGTAGAATTGTAGATTGCTTTGAGGTTTTTGTGTGAAACTTAGGTATTTTAAAAGGGTAGGGTTACATACGAACAAGGAGAAGTTTGAACTAGAAGTTCTTGTAATATTATTAACTGCTAATAGTGTGCTTATATTTGCACAGATGAATAGGGCTGATGAAGGGTAACTTAGGTCCTGATGGTTTGGCATCAGGCAACTTATGAATGATTATTCATTTCTTTCTATGTTGAACATTTGAACCTTCTCAATTTTACCCAAAATACTGAAAGAATTTTTGAATTTTCTACATTGATGTGTTTTTTGTCAAACAGGACCTACTGGAGACAATGGTTCTCCTGGCCCATCTGGTCCACCAGGGCCACTTGGATTCCCAGGTCCAGCAGGACCATCTGGATCATCGGGATCACCAGGACCAAAAGGACCAATTGGACCGGCAGGACCAAACGGTCCATTAGGACCAACAGGACAAGATGGGGGTCCAGGTAGATTCAATGTTATTTTAGACTCCATTAGTCCATCAGTATACATGCCTCCCCCACACCCACATGCACAGACACGGACACACAGAGACACAGACACAGACACATGTACAAACACCCAAACTATCACTGTAAAGACAAGCTAAAGAGGAACAATGGTGGTTCTGCAGTTTGATACTATGCTGTCTGGTCCTGGGCATAATAGTGTTCGATGGCTTTGTTCTTTGGAGCATGTGGGGGGGGGGGGCTGGGGCTGTCCTATCGTGCCCTTCCAGCGGACTTTAGAGAACATTTCGGTAGAAATACAGAGTGCAGACTCCAGCAGAGATATGTATGCTTGCACTGATGTCCTGATTTCTGACATCTCTGGTGTAGAGGCAAAGCTTGCCTAAGTCGTAGGTTTAACCCTTTAGCAACGAGAGTGTACTAAAAGTGACCGGGAAACGAATGCAGCTTGTCATTAAAGGATTAAACAATCTTAAGGGGACACAATGGAGATAGGCAATCCACTGATAACTTTTAAAATGTTAAAATTGTACAACATCTTTTTTGTATATGCCCATGCACACCCTCTTCAGGACTCTCTTTCTGTACGGAGACAAATCCACTGATATTCCGGTGTAATGTATTTGCTTCCTGCATAGTTGATGCTTCTTTCAAAATGTTTTGCCAAGGTAAGAATACTAGGGTTGTTCTATGGTATCCTGACCCCAGATGACCTCAGGGTCTCTGAATAGTCAACAACATTGATTCTAATTACTTGGGGTTTTTCTTACCATCACCCTCATGAAAGCGTTTTTATAGAGTTTTGGAATAAGTTTACTACTACTTTATTCTGTGTTTTCAGGTAGTCAAGGACAGCCAGGTCCAGCGGGTCCAGCTGGTCCTCAGGGACCATCGGGAGGCCCAGGCTTACAAGGACCTTCTGGTCCACTAGGCCAACCAGGATCTCAAGGTGCAGCTGGAGGCACAGGAAGCCCAGGCCAACCTGGACAGCCAGGGCCACTGGGACAACCCGGTGGCCCAGGGTCAGCTGGACAACCAGGGCCTTCTGGGCCTTTGGGATCTCCTGGTTCCTCTGGATCTCCAGGTGAGGATTTGTTCAGTTGAGTGAAATGAGGGAACAAAGTCCTGATGTTGAGTTTTACAGAACTGATGGATGGGGTAAAGATTGACAGATTAAAGAATTAATGAACAGTCTCAAAAGAGCTGGATAAAACTAAAACATAGTTTATCTCTAGATAGATATTAAGGACCTGCTGATCAGAACCATTCTATCCTAAGTATTTTTACTGAGGTATCATGACAGCTTTTGTGATTTATTTATTAGGTCCAATTGGGCAGCCTGGTCCAGCTGGACCTTTGGGACCACCAGGAAGTGCAGGCAGTTCTGGCCAGCCAGGATCACAAGGGCCTCAAGGACCAAAAGGACCTCTAGGACCAGCTGGATCATTGGGTCCCGCAGGTCCAATTGGATCACCTGGAGAAGCTGGCTTTCAAGGACCATCTGGCCCAGCTGGAGGGACTGGGCAACCTGGTTCTCCTGGATTTCAAGGTCAGCCCGGACCAAGTGGGCCTGCAGGGTCCCCTGGACAGCCAGGTCCTTCAGGACCTTCAGGATCAAAAGGATCACCTGGTGACATAGGATCTCCAGGTCCATCGGGAAGCCTAGGGCCTTCAGGACAGCCAGGTAAGTTTAGTATCAAAACCCTTATCATTAATTAACTCTAATTTAGTCCTGACACTGACAAGAGAGTATCTGTGTAACACACACCAGTACAACTAACATCATATTTAATATAACACGGGGTCATGAATTTCATATGTATTGCAGCTTTAGAATGTGACCTCATTGCAAAGCAACCTTGTTTTGTTATAAGATGGAACTCGATATAACGTCAAAAGAGAGCATTACCAGAACATGACAGTTCCAGTGTATAGCATAAAACCATAGCAACGTGTAGCAAAGCAATTACATTTCACCATAGCATCTGTGATTTGTGTAACAGACACTTGTTCTGTAATCAATCAGTTGTAAGTTGACTGTGCATAGCTGTATCTGCCCCGTTGCCTTAATTGCTTTAATTACGGTTATTCTTTTTGTAAAGGAAATGTCGGCCTGCCAGGACAACAAGGACCAAGTGGACCTAGTGGTCCAGCTGGTCCACTCGGACCTCCAGGTCCATCTGGATCGTCTGGTCCTGCAGGACAACCTGGACCAGCTGGACCAGCAGGCCCAGCTGGTAATCTGGGACCTGCTGGACCATCGGGACAATCAGGACCATCAGGACCATCTGGACCACCTGGACAACAAGGAAGCAGAGGAGATGTGGGATCCCCTGGACCAGCAGGACCAATTGGACCTTCAGGTAAGTTTAAATATTTAGACTTTTCAAACTTATTGAGAGGCTGTGTTCTTTTTACTTTAAAGCCATGTCAGCATTGTATCATTATGTACTGTAATTGTTACAGAACATTTGTATAACATGTTTTAATAAAGATCACATTCAGGTCATGTAATGCGATGAATTATTGTATAATGTTTAGACATTTGGGACATACGATTCTGGCCGGCAACAATAGATGCCTCCATGATCAGGCACCAAGATGATTTTATTGTATTCTCTGTGCCCTTTTGTGGCCTCTCAGATGATGTTACACACGATATGCCTAATTGTTGGTCTGTCACTGCTAAACCATCTACCAGGTAACAGCAGGAGTCAGAGGTCTTGCCAGTTCACTGTCTTATGGGTCTAGATAAGACTCAATTGTTTCAGTTAAGCTTTCGGACTGGAAGCACCTCTGAGTGGTTTCTGTGTAAGAGGATGCCACATAAATTTAGCAATACGTTGCAGAGCAATGTGATACGACGAAATAATCCTTTGATAATTGAAAGGCATTCTTTTCTAGGAAGACTATTCTATAAAACTGAAATGTTTACATGCTGCTATTGAAATTCTTCAGAACATGGTCCTGGGTTTCAAGGATATTGGAATATTATTTTGATGCTGAAATCAAACAATGGAACCAAGAAGAGCATTTGACTGATAAAATGTCTTTCGATTGCTTCTATACACCCAAACTTGACTTTAAACTGCTAGAAAGTGCATACTTGATTGACACTAACTAGTCTTGCATTTAAATGAAGCATTAGTATCCTATTTGGTTTAGGGTTATTGTCTAAGCAGATTCAGGGCACTAATTTTTGGTTTTCTGGTTCAGGTTTTTCGGGAGATGCTGGAGCACCTGGGCCATCAGGACCACAAGGTCCTCAGGGTGGCACTGGTTTTACTGGGCCCAGTGGATCTCCTGGACCAGCAGGCCAACCTGGACCAGCTGGATCACTGGGACCTGCTGGTCCACTGGGACCATCAGGACCCTCTGGGCCAAGTGGATCCCCAGGGCTGCCAGGCAGCTCAGGGGCTGTTGGACAACCAGGAGATACGGGACCATCTGGACCTACTGGACCTTCTGGTGCACCTGGACTAAGGGGAGATGTTGGACTGCCTGGTCCCTCTGGGCCATCAGGTCCTTCTGGACCACTTGGACCGTCAGGACCATCTGGTCCATCTGGTCCTTCTGGACCACCTGGACCATTAGGTCCAGCTGGAAGTGCTGGTAATCAAGGACCACCTGGACCTTCAGGGTCTCAAGGACCATCAGGTACTGTAGCCTTAATTGTTCTGCCTGGCTATTTTACTCAGGTTGAAACACATTGCCAATAAATTGACACAGTTGCCCATTGGTTGAAACCTTGCAACAACTTTGCAAATGTAATGGATTCCAGGTCACACGTGGACAGAATTTTATTTGGCTATGCTCAGCGGTTAATGAATAATAAGGTCTGTAGGGAGAAGTGAAACAGTGAGGTAATTACTCGTTCCGCAGGCCTTCATGTGTTGATGCATTTGCCATGTTCGTATGTATAGCTACTATGCAGCACCTGTTAAGAACAGCACAAAGGCACTAAACGTGGCTATGTTCCGTGAGCTGTCTTTTGGCTGCCGTGTCATGCAACCTCACGGTCAGCTGTCTTCTTTATACAGTATAGTTCTATTTACATTGTACTTGCTGTATACTTTCAGGACCTTTGGGGCCTGCAGGACCTGCAGGAAACAGAGGTGACCCGGGCGGTCCTGGACAACCAGGCTCTAGTGGACAGCCAGGACCTTCTGGACCCCAAGGCCCATCTGGGGCAAGTGGCCCTGCAGGACCATCTGGACCACTCGGACCGGCTGGGTCTCCTGGACCTCTAGGTCCACCAGGACCTAAAGGAGATCTTGGACTATCAGGACCGGCAGGACCATCTGGACCAGCTGGACCAAAGGGAGATAAAGGAGATGCTGGGGGTCTAGGACCTGATGGTTCAGCTGGACCTCCAGGACCAGCAGGACCTATTGGATCTATTGGATCACCTGGTGTTTCAGGCCCTTCAGGACCAACAGGACCTTTAGGTTTGAATTTATATTCCATGGAGTCTTTCTGTTTCAGCAGTTTGTCATAAAATCAGAAAACCTATATCCTTTTATTCTGGTGTCTTAGAGTTCGCATCATGAGTTTAGCATTCTTTCTTGTGCATCAAATGCACAGTAAAAAGCTGCTATTAGTTATAGTTATAATATATTTCTTTTGGGTAGAAATGACAGTAATAAATAATAATAAAGAAACAGTAATAATAATAAATATGGCACGGGTATTAACAACATCAAAGAAGTATGAAATAGCTACTATTAAAATGACCTTACTGTGCATTGTTTTGCTGACTGATGTAATATTTTCATTAGTAATGACACTTAACATCATAATCGGCTAGCGCAGAGAGTGCCTTTGAGTAGATATCTGAAGTGGCGCTATAAATTCTCAGAATGAATGAATGAATGGTGTTAAAGTTAAAGTATTAATGTTTGTTGATGGATTTGTGTACTGTTAAGCCTGCTACTGGCAGATGTTTTCAGAGGCTGATTGTCTGTTTTTGTCTTGGTTTTAGGACCAGCAGGACAACCTGGTTCACCAGGATCGTCGGGCAGTATTGGTCCGGCTGGTCAGCCTGGTCCTCTTGGCCCTAATGGACCTTCTGGACCTCCAGGACCGAGTGGAGCATCAGGATTGACTGGCCCAGCTGGAGCCACAGGTGGTCCTGGTGCTACAGGGCCTTCAGGTTCTCCAGGACCGGCTGGTCCCAAAGGAGACTTAGGCTCGCCTGGAAACCCTGGGAATGCTGGACCATCAGGAAACATTGGACAGCCAGGTCCAAGTGGACAGCCAGGGCCAGCTGGTCCACCAGGTCCAACGGGAGATGCTGGGCCAGCAGGAGCAGCAGGCAGTAATGGGTCTCCAGGTTTGTGCAAGCATTTTTCACTTTATTAAACTGATAAACAAATATGTTATGTATCTACATATATATATATATATATATATATATATATATATATATATATATATATATATATATATATATATATATATATATATATATATATATATATATATATATATATATAATATAATCTATATATATATATATATATAATATATATATATATATATATATATATATATATATATATATATAACTGATGTTCAGTTATCAATATGAAACAAGTATTGCTATTACTGGGCTTGGCATTTGTGAAAAAAGTGAGCCAAGTGGTCTGTAGTACATATATGTCTCTAATTTGATCCTCCCTTGTAGAAAGTTCTTTCTTATTGCTATGTGTCGATAATCATGCATTTAAAAAAAACTTTAACATTTTTATTACTCCATAACTGCATCTAGCACTTTCTAATAAAAATTTCAGTATAGGTTATAAGAAATGAATTAGCATAATTATGTTGTTACAAGTAAACACACTTAAACATGGGTTAAATGTTACTTTTACAGGTTAATGCAAATTTTTTTGTGGTTTTAATACTTTGTTACACGTAAAATCTTTGTTGCTTTCGCTTGAGTGCCATAATGTGGTACTTCTTTTACTTTGTTACTATTCAAGTGGTGAGTCTTGAGCTGTGGTTTTTCTGCAGGTCAGCCTGGCAATCAGGGACCCTCAGGCCCTGATGGTTCACCAGGTCCTGCTGGACCTGCAGGACAGAAAGGTTCAGCTGGAGCAGCAGGCTCACCTGGTCTTAAGGGTCAGACTGGTGATTCAGGTCCACAGGGTCAGCAAGGTCCTCAAGGGTCATCTGGCCCATCTGGTCAAGCTGGTTCGGCTGGACCAAGAGGAGATGTTGGAGCAGCTGGTCCCGCAGGTAATGCTGCCTCTTCTCTCTAAATTCTGCAACATCATCTCTTAGTCTTCAAGTTTCATCTGAAATGTTTGTTTTAATAATGGCTTAGGATACACATCCAGTGAACTTGGTTACTGGTGTTTGCTCAATATCAAGGAATATACTTTGAAGATATGACTTTGTAGAAATTGTCCAATTGGACTTGTTGAATTTCTTAGCAATATATTTAGTTAAAGTGTGAATAGACGTCTATCATCCGACAAATTATTATGGATGAGGTTCTGATGCTTGAATTAAATTCTGTCTTTAAGGTTCTGATGGTACTCCTGGACAGCAGGGACCAAAGGGTACCAGTGGTCCAGCAGGTCCTACAGGGCCCACTGGACAAGCAGGTCCAAAAGGATCTATTGGTGCTCCTGGACCTGCGGGAAACCTTGGTTCTGTTGGACCCAGTGGACAACCAGGAACAAGCGGACCTCAGGGAACTGCTGGCACTCCTGGTGCATCCGGTCCACCTGGACCAGTTGGTCAGCCAGGACCGGCTGGGCCAGCAGGTCCACTGGGGCCAGCTGGATCAAAGGGAGACATAGGCTCACAAGGACCTTCAGGGCCACAAGGTGGTCCAGGTAAGTCTGAGCATTGTTTATTCTAAAATATCCATTACTTCATTGCTGTAGTCATCATAGATTTCATCATCTTTCTTTTTGCTTTTATGGTCAGCCATCTGTGTGGTCTCTGCTGTTAATATGATCCTCCTCCTCATCGTTTTCTTCAATCATCATCATCATCATCATCATCATCATCATCATCATCATCATCATCATCATCATCATCATCATCATCATCATCATCATCATCATCATCATCATCATCATGACCTTGTGGATGCCATCATCTTCATCACCACCTCTGCCATCGTTGTCATCATCATTATGATTTTTTCGTCATTATTGTTGTTATCATCATTATCACCAACATCAATAGTAGCAGGAACAGCAGCTGCATCAGTTGTTATCATCCATAGTTGTTATTTTTGCTAGAAACTATATCACTACACCCGTTGCACTCGTGAACAGTCTGTCTAATGGTTTTGGTTCTCATGAAGTTCAGTTCTGGCTTAGATATGCTCTTTGTTTACAGCAGAAAGCATATCTTAAGTTTTTCAGTGTTGTTGATATTATGCTAATCACCTCATAATCGTAATGTGTTATATTGACTTCTATTTTTATCCAGCCACCAGTTACTTAGTTATTAATGCAGGCTTTAATATTGAATTTTACAGGGCAGCCTGGACCGTCTGGCTCAAGGGGTGCACCTGGCGATCAAGGTGCCACTGGTTTTCCTGGAGCATCTGGTGGAACAGGTTTGTCTGGTGCTCCTGGACAAAAAGGTTCGCTTGGGCCTCCTGGACCGAGTGGCAATCCTGGTCAGCCAGGTCCTTCTGGTAATCAGGGTCAGAAAGGTCCAAATGGAGATCTTGGACCACCAGGCGCTGTTGGACCTGTTGGCCCGCCAGGTCAAGGAGCTAGAGGAGATGTGGGACCTCCGGGACCGAGTGGCCCACCAGGTTCACCTGGTCCAAGTGGACCTGCTGGTGTCTCAGGTCCAGCTGGACCTCAGGGTGCAACAGGACAAGCTGGATTTTCTGGTCAGTGTTGTTTAAGACTGTTCAATTTCTGAATAAACTGTTAGATTAAAGACAGATACCTTCAGCTGTGGGCTTATATGTTTTTATGCAGTTGTTAGGCCAGGAGTGGTGAAGAATTGAATTAAGAAGGTATGGCTGTTCCAGGTAGCGACATCAATTGATACCTTGTGGGTTATAATAATGGTGCTAAAGAACTTATTATTAAGATTATTTTTGGTATTTTGACACATAGACTGACTTTTGACGTAAATGTTGTTTACAATAATTATACTGAATTCAGGCAAATTGTCGTTTTGAATAGGCCTAATTTCTTCTAGATCTATATCACTGGCACCACTGTTGCTTCAGCATCTGGTTTTAGAAATCATACGAGTGAACTGTGAAAGACTTACTGAAATCGTGTAAGGAAATGAAGTTGGGATTTTTTTGTCATGTATACAAACAATGGACACTGAGAGAATAAAGATGTTGGAATAGTGCAAAGTATATGTACATATATATATACACATATATATATACATACATACATACATACATACATACATACATACATACATATATATATATACATAATACATATACATGATCATACTGAGAGACTTGTAAATTTAATCTGAATTTAGATCTTTTCTTATAGTTGGAGAAGATTAAAAATCATGTTTTGCTTGCTTAGCTTTGTTTATAATTTCAGCACGTTTGTTGTTGTTTAGGCATTTCTGGAGCAACAGGTGGACAAGGTCCACAGGGCTTACAAGGGCCAAGTGGACCCACGGGTCCTCTCGGGCCTGCTGGGCAGCCAGGGCCGCTTGGTCCTGCGGGTGATATTGGTTCGCCTGGGTCACCAGGTAGCCCAGGAGCAAATGGTGCATCGGGAAGTCCCGGCCCATCAGGTGAAGCAGGGACACGTGGTGATGTTGGACCCCCTGGAGATTCTGGATCTCAAGGACCAGCTGGAACACGAGGACCTGCTGGTACATCAGGTCCTGCTGGAAACCGAGGGCAAACAGGACCAGCAGGATCTCCTGGCCCACAGGGTGCCTCTGGCAGTCCTGGTCAACCTGGGTCAACTGGAGGAACTGGTAGGATTTTCTTGTACAGATTTTCTTGTTTATTTGGTCACTGTCAAATATCTGAACTGCTACTGCACCATTTGTGTTTGGGCATAGAATCAGATAACTCACCCATGGCATCTGACTGTGCTTTGATAACAGTGTAGACAGGAGTTAAATGGAAGATTTAAGCCTGCAAAAGAATCTATTAAATGTAGGTAGAATGATCTGTGGATAGCCGGGCATAGCCCCAAACCAGATGGATAGAATTCTCTATTCTCTATGTCAACTGTACCTGAGCGATGACTGATTCACTTCAGCCAACCAAAGCATGCCAAGGCTATTACTGATTTTGTTAATTCACTTTGGACTTTTTTATGCAACCCTGTGCGGTGTTTATCAACCATCTAGCAATGCTGAAATTTCCCAGAACAATTTCCTGTAAATTGGCTGCTATATATTCTATGTATTGCGTTAGATAACGTAGCATTTGATGGTTTGTCGCCTAACCTCGTGAATGTTCTTGTTTCTTTTAGGTGCAACTGGTCAACCTGGACCATCTGGACCAGCAGGTCCATCAGGACCTTCAGGGCCTACGGGATCACCTGGTTCAAGGGGACCCTCTGGACCTCAGGGAGACAAAGGAGACACTGGGCAATCTGGGTCACAGGGAGCTTCTGGGCAACCTGGACCATCTGGACCAGCCGGTCCAAGAGGATCTGCTGGGCCAAAGGGGGAACTTGGTCTTGCAGGATCACCTGGTATTGAAATGAACTATTTAGTGTTATAAATACATAATATTATGTATGTACATGCATACATTCATAAATAAATACGTACATACATACATACATACATACATACATATGTACATAAATGCATATATACATACATACACGCATACATATGTACATAAATGCATACATACACACATACATACATGCATACATACACGCATACACATACATATATACGTACATAAATACTTACATAAATACTTACATACATAAGTACTTACATAAATACTTACATACATGCATACACATACATACATGCATGTATGCATACATACATACATACATACATGCACATGCATATAGCAAGCACACACATACGTACATGCATACTTACATACACACATATGCATTCATACATACATGTATGTTCTTACATACATGCATGCACACACATGCATATATCATACACACACACTTGCGCCTCTGATTAGGTCGTACTGTGAGAGGCACTGCAGAAATCTGTAAATACAATACAATGCATACATACATGGATGCATACAGAGCGGCAGACAAACGCATACCAAATGGAGAAATATAAAAAAGTTGTCGTTAGTTTTGTGAGTAAATGGCAGAGGCATGAAAGTTAACTGCTGATAAAGATTATTTATCTTGAGAAATGTGAGAATGTAAAGCGTCAGCCTCTTGTAGCCTCAATACTGGATGTTGCATTATATCAGATAAAAAGCATAAGGCCAGATTCAGTAGCTGAATTATATATACTATGCTTGGCTCATTGGTTCTTGCTTGTGTTTCTCTTCTAGGTCCAAGTGGACCTCTAGGATCACCAGGTCCAGCTGGTGATATTGGATCTCCTGGTCCTGCAGGACCAAGAGGCGACCTTGGACCTTCTGGTTCACCTGGTACTGCAGGTACTCCAGGGTCCAGTGGTGCACCAGGACCTGCTGGAGCAAACGGAGCAACCGGACCAGCAGGACCAGCAGGACCAGCAGGACAGGCTGGTACAGCTGGGCAGCCAGGTCCTAGTGGACCTGCTGGCTCACTTGGGCCTGCAGGACCTGCTGGCCCAGCAGGTCCAAGAGGAGACCTTGGACCACAAGGACCATCTGGGCCACAGGGACCACAGGGCTCTTCTGGACCTCAAGGCAGCACAGGTATTGTCTCATAGATTCACTGACCCAGCTAATTGACTTGCAGACAATTCGTTTGTTAATTTTTATTTGAATGTCTTTTATGATTTAATTAATTTCACTTTGACTATTGCTTCATGTTAATAGGGTTTTGTTCTCATAAATGGCCTTTTCATTGTTTCTCATTTGGCTCCATTTATTATTTATCTTGTGCTATAATTGTTTAAAGTATATGAAGCAATCTTCACAAAATTAGTTGCATTTTAATATTATTACTGCACCACCTATACAGTGGACACTGTTAGATCAATTAGGAGCCATTGTGCAGCTTTGCTGTTACTGGGATGAAATTGCAACTCTCACATGAAGGCCCTACTATCTAATTATCCTGCATCTTCTCCTGGTGGCTGACTATCCGCACCTCAGATTCACATTTTGGTGTTACCATGTACACGTTACAAATTTAATAATAATAATAAGAAGAAGAAGAAATGCAGTGTGTATCTGTATATCTGTATTATCATTGCTTGCATTGAAACTGACCTTATCTGCCTTGCTGATTTTGTTTTAAGTTTGAATGTTTTGAATGAGCTGGTTCCTGTGACTTAGATTTATTGAGTGCTGATGAAACTCAAAGATTGCAGTTACAATTCCATGAGAACTTATTGAAAAGAGTACATTTTGTGAATGATTACAGGTAGCCCAGGACAGCCGGGTGCCCAGGGACCTAAGGGAGACCTTGGACCTTCTGGTCCTGCAGGACCAAAGGGAGAGCTAGGACCAGCTGGAACAGCTGGTGATAAGGGTGATTCTGGATTACCTGGACCAGCAGGGCCCGCAGGACAAACAGGGCCAAGTGGACCAGCGGGATCAAAGGGAGACATTGGCCCAGCTGGACAGCAGGGACCATCTGGTCAACAAGGTATGAATCAAACTTGAACAGTTAGAACTTAATTTGAACATCTCAAGTAAAGGGCAATTAGTAACTGAAGGACACATTTCTACCGAGGCTTTTGCCATCTTCAGATACCAGGATGAACATTCTGTTAAATTTTGAACCTTAAGTAAATTTGGTTCAGAATGGTTTTTCATACACTTTAAAGGTATTACCTGGTAAAAACAGACACTGTTTTGGTCTGATAGTTTTGTCTATTGAGTGCAGAAGACAATGCTACGTTATCTCGGTTACGTGTGACATTGTTATGTTATTCTGGCTGCAGTGCATATGTTGTGCTACCAACGATTGTGGGATTCAAATTTCGGTGCATTTGAAAAAGTGACATTTTGCTATCCAGTGTTGCAACCCGTTAAGAGTATGGTAGCTGTGTGAATGTTCAATCGTTGTCTTTCACACTACTTCCTGGCATAACTTAAATTTTGGGCCTCTGCTGGATGAACTATTCAAGCAGCTCTGTTGCAGGTTTATTGTTCAATGCTGTCTGCATTTACATAAGCCTGTTGACCAAGAAATAGTTAAACCACTGCAGCAGGACAATGCTTTAGAGTTTAGACAATTATTATAATTATGATCATGATTACGATTGTTGATAGGAGCACATACTGAATGTGCATTTACTTTACCATATCAGTCATGTGAGAAAATGATGTAGTGTTTTGGGTTTGATTGTTTAAGTCTAGTCTTGGTTAAGCCAACAAGTGGTTTATTCTTTGCTTTTCCTTACAGGAAGCACTGGGCCATCTGGACCACAGGGATCTAAAGGTGAGGCAGGCACTCGGGGACCGTCTGGCCCTAGAGGTGATTCTGGTCCTCGTGGAAATACAGGCCCATCTGGAACGCCAGGAACAGCTGGAACACCAGGCACACCTGGTGGTGTTGGTGCCACTGGTCAAGCAGGGGCATCTGGTCAACCAGGACCTGCTGGTGATCAAGGTACCCAAGGAACACCGGGAGCTAATGGGCAACAAGGACCAGCTGGACCGGCTGGATCGGCGGGACCAAGAGGAGATGCAGGCCCACAAGGTCCCCAGGGACCTAAGGGACCAAATGGAGATGTTGGTGTAGCTGGGCAACCAGGTAACTTGTGCTTGTTCATATGAGTGTTTCATTTATCATGACTTTTTTGCTGGTTATTCACTAGGACCACTGGTCCTAGTGAATAACCAGCATTCACAGGGATATCATTTCTATGCGGATGATACTCGAATCTACATTTCATTTGGCAGTTTGTCATGTGACTATCTGTGCCGCTGTTGTCCACTGCCTTTGAGGAAGTGCAGTCTTGGATGGCAGCCAATAAACTCCTCCTCAGCCATCATAGACTGAATTTCTGCTACTGGGCACTTCCAAGCAACTTAAGAAATTTCAATGCTTAAGTCTTGACGCTGGGTGACTCAATTGTAGCGTTGGCAGGTGCTGCTCATAACTTCGACGTTTTAGTTTCTACTATGTCTCTCACTGACCATGTAAATGGTATCTGTAAGTTGTCAAATATGCAGAATTAGGCATTATCTGACCATTTATTCGTGAAAGGGATATCTCTGGCAAAACACATTGGTTTCCAACTGCCTGGATACAGAGACGGCCTTTGACGGTTTTGTGCTATCGGCAGGGACAAAAATGCCGCTCTTTTTAATATTTAATAGTTAAATTTCAAGAAAAAATGATTTTCTTGCTTTATTTTGTCGGAATTTGCCGCCTGTTGAAAAGTGCCGCTGTAGGCAGTCGCCTATATCGCCTATACCTAAGGCCGACTCTGCCTGGATAACTGTTACTTTCATCTAACCGGTATCACTAAGTCAAACATGCTGAAACGCCAGTGAATTCAGAACTCTTTGGCTAGAGCCATACATCAAAATATGGACATATAACCTCTGTGCTTAAATCTTTGCATTGACTTCCTGTTCAGCAAGGAAATTGTGTCAAATTTGAGATTATAGTTTTATAAGACATTGAACTTTGGCCAGCCATAATACTTAATATCAGTCCTTATTCCCAAGACTTGTCATTATTCAACAAGGTCATCTAATATTAACTGTATTGTAACCTACTTAGATATCGCTAATCTCTTTTAGTTTACATTTTTCACAGGTCATGGTGTCTTGCCTTATGAATTGTTTAAGAGCAATAATAATTATATTAGAGAGGTCTCCCATGTATGAATAGCATCTTTAAGCCATTCAGTTATTTCACTAGAGATTTTTTAAAGTTATTTGCTTCTTCTTGTATAGGTTCATCTGGTCCATCAGGACCTTCTGGACCAAAGGGAGATATTGGCCCTGCTGGACCAGCTGGGCCGAAAGGCCCCACAGGTCAGTCT
Organism: Aporrectodea caliginosa; assembly: GCA_020284085.1. Classification (NCBI taxonomy): domain Eukaryota; kingdom Metazoa; phylum Annelida; class Clitellata; order Crassiclitellata; family Lumbricidae; genus Aporrectodea; species Aporrectodea caliginosa. The sequence continues at coordinate 562,011 of JACEVL010000178.1, read as the reverse complement.
GGACCTTCAGGATTGAAAGGAGATCCAGGAAATGCTGGGTCTCCAGGTCCTAGTGGACCTGCAGGACCAGCTGGACCTGCAGGGCCATCAGGAGACCAAGGACCACAGGGGTCAAGTGGACCACAAGGCCCTTCAGGTAATGTACCATATTTATTCAGTGTTTACGAAATGCAAAGCTTAAAGTTAAGTAGCTTTACTTTGTTTGTCTTTGTAATTGTACCTATGGATTCTGGCAGATTTATCACTCTACAGAAAAGACAACAGATTTCAACCACATTTTAAAATGAATCTCTAAATTAAAGGCATTGAGTAGTCTTGAGCCTCAACCTAGCCATCAAATACTGAAAGTAGCACATGTAAAGGTAGTTAAATATAAAATAACTGTAAATGTTCAACTTTAAAATTCAAATCAGCTTTTTATAACTAGATAGGCTAGATAATTAATTTAGTAAGGCATCCTAGATGTTAAAATGTGCTAATTTATAATAATTATAACAAAATATCATAGTGACCACTGATGATTTTAATAGTAATAAAAAATTTAAAATAATAATAGTGCTGTGTTCTTGTCATACTTCACGTAAATAGCCTGCATACAGGTATGAAAAGCAATATGTAAAAGTGTAGGTTCGAGGTTTGTGTCATAGTGTTGGCATTATTTTAGCACATACTAATGTGTGCAGTGTACTTCAAATGCTCATTTCTATTAATTTAATGTTTTATATGCAATATTCATATAAATCCTTTATGGCTTTTATTCTTGTTAATGTTGTAAATGTTTTCTAAGCATATAATGTTTTATTCCTGTGATTGTTTAGGAAACCGAGGTCAAGCAGGTGCTGCAGGGTCAAAAGGAGATACTGGTCCAGCTGGTCCAGCAGGTCAACGTGGAGATTCTGGACCAGCAGGAAATCAAGGACCTGCTGGCAGCCCTGGTCCAGCAGGAGACCAAGGTCCACCTGGGCCACAGGGTTCATTAGGTCCGGCTGGACCAGCTGGACCCGCTGGATCAAAGGGAGATGTAGGACTTAAAGGGGATTCAGGGACAGATGGAGCGGCTGGTCCTGCTGGACCCAAAGGAGATATAGGTCCTGCAGGTCCCTCTGGACCTACAGGACCTGCTGGACAGCAAGGACCTCAAGGCAGTCCTGGTATTCAAGGTGGCACAGGTATGTGAAGCAATGCCGAATAATAGTGGCAATATGAACGAAATAGTAAATTTTCATCCAAGTGAATCTTCTGCAGTCGTTTTAAGAAGCTACAAACTATAGCTATTGTTGAAGTGCACCATCAAAATTTGTCAGCCAGAAGCATAATAATAGTTCTGTGTTCTTATCATACTTCACATAAATATCCTGCATACAAGTAAGAAAAGCAATTTGCAAAAGTGTAAGTTCAAGGTTTGTCACAGTGTTATGATATTATTTTAGTACTTTAATACTTTATCATGATCGCAGAGTACCTTATGTTTGAATTCTTTACAAACAACTGAGCAACAGCAAGGAATGCAAGTATGTATGTATGTATGAGCACTTGTTATAGCGCCCCTTCAAGATTTCTACTCTGAGGCGCTCCCGACTACAGCGAGGACACTGAATCGGAGTTTCACGCCGAAGCGCATGAGCAATTGCGAGTGAAGGACTTGCCCAGGGTCCCTACGTGGCGGCTTGAGGTGGATTCGAACCCGCAACCCTCCGGCTGCAAGGCAACGAACATACCCCTACACCACCGCGCCCCACGTACTGTAAGTGCTGTAACATATCAACTGATGACTTCTGAAAGTGGTATGTTGCTTCTACAATTGAGCAAGTTAGTTTGTTAGCTTTCAGTTACTTTCGCACACTGTAACAGTTCACACTAACAACTTTCTTTATTCCTGGTATAGGTTCTGCCGGGCCAGCTGGGCCTTCTGGGCCATCTGGTCCGCAAGGGCAGGCCGGTCCATCTGGACCTAGAGGAGACACAGGAACTGCTGGCACTCCAGGTCAAAGAGGAGATGCTGGACCTGCGGGACCTTCAGGTCCTTCTGGACAGCAAGGACCTCAGGGGCCAGCTGGTTCTGCAGGTCCCAAGGGAGCAGTTGGTGATGCTGGTCAACAGGGACCTTCAGGTAAATGAAGAAAGTGCTGCAAAATTTTTGTCATATATATATTGCCAAAGAAATAAAAGGTCCATAAGAATTTTATGCTTGTAGATGACAAAAGTAAAATAAATCTAGTAATGTAAAATTATTGGAAATGTTCCCATACCTCCTTATTTCGTGAGTTCTTACAGGTAAAGTAACGTAACACTCTTCTATTAGGCCCATGAGCCTTTGTCAGTTGAAGTCCTCCGAAATCTTTGTTGTCTGTATTGCCCACTTGCTGTATTGTGGGCATTGCTACTACAGTGCTAGTGTTGATGCTGATGTGTCTTTGGTGATGTTTGAGGTGTAAAAATGCCTCAGAACTCGATATTTCTCGCTGGCTTTTAAATATCTGGGTGTCTAACTGTTCTCACCTGGCCACAGACTAGGCACACCTCAAATTTTCATTTCTGTGTGACTTTGCGTGTATTAAAAGTTTTTTTCGTAATAATAATAACATACATGTAACCCAGTGGTTATTAACCGTAGTTCCACGGAATCTAATGGTTCCATTGGTGTTGACCAGAGGTTCCACTGTAGTTGAGTAGTAAATTTATCTTAACATCTTTTAGTCATTTTTACTAGAAACAAATATATGTTAAAATAATTAACATTATCACGTGAACGTATTGTTGCATTTTTTATGTCGTTACTATATCTATGGCTATATGAGTCTGCTCAGACTCTAATTACTATTACAAGTTACAGTGACATTTATTTCTTAAAAATTGGATGGGTGAAACGCACTTGGTTCTGTGAGCAAATGAGTCTTTTGTTTAAGGTTCTGTCATTACAAAAAGGTTGAAAACTACTGATGTAATAACCTCACTGTACCACTTTAAACATCTCCTCTGTTTTAGGCTCTGCTGGTCCACAAGGACCTCAAGGAAACAAGGGAGATATTGGCTCAGCTGGACCGTCTGGATCACCAGGAACAAGGGGTCCATCTGGACCAGCTGGTTCCCAAGGTGACAAGGGTCCAGCAGGTCCTTCAGGACCCGCAGGCCCTGCAGGCCCATCTGGGCCTAGTGGACCTTCAGGAACACCAGGATTGACTGGTGATCCTGGTCAGCAAGGACCATCTGGAGCTCAAGGACAGAAGGGTGCTTCAGGACCCACAGGACCTAGTGGGCAACCAGGAAGTGCAGGACCTGCTGGACCAGCAGGACCTAAGGGTGACAAAGGACCTACAGGAAATGCCGGAACAGCAGGATCAGCAGGTTTGTTATGTGGACAGCAGCAGTCTTTAATCTCAAGGCATTGCACTATCATGTTTGCATTACATGTTGTCTGAAACTGATATTCTTTTGCAAAGCATATGGTAAATTAAATCAAATGATATCATTTGCTGATATCTGGTTTCAGTGTCCACTCAAATATTGCACAGTTTAATTCTGGGTCTTTCAAGTCTAAAATTAGTTTTGTATGTTGTTTGTTTAGGTCAGCCTGGGCCACAAGGACCTGCAGGTCCAAAAGGAGAATCTGGTACACAGGGGCCATCTGGTGCTCAGGGAGATAAGGGGCCTCAAGGCCAGTCAGGGCCAGCTGGACCTGCTGGCCCTAAGGGTCCATCTGGACAACAGGGACCATCAGGTCAAGCTGGAGCAACCGGCCAGAATGGACCTGCTGGAGATGTTGGACCCACAGGACCAACTGGACCAAATGGTCAACCTGGATCAAATGGACAACCAGGTATTTGGACTACTGCACCTAAGATAAGATAAATGCTACTGTAAAATTGACTGAAATCTAATGACTACAACTTCATGTGTCATCCCAGCCTTTTTCAGCCACATATACTTTTGACATAGGTTAGAGCACAGTATATGAATGCACCACAACCTTTGTCCAACTGGTTTTTCTAAGGTTCTGATGTTGATCATCAATAAGAAGCAGTTAGCATTTGATCGTTTTGCAATAAAGAAAAGCGGTAAACTCGTCTTTTTAGGTAATGTCACGTGTGTGCTTTTTTGTACAAGAGATGAAAACCACTAGGGCAATAATGTTGATTGTGACCGAAAAGTACATTCAGTAGTCATTGTGTCGACGGTTATGTCATTTTGCTTAGAGCGATGCTTCTAGATGTAAGGCAATTAAGGTAACCGCTAAGTTTTGAATGTAAAGCAGTGGTAATGATGACCATCTCAAAGTTACCATTAAGATATGACACAGTGGTGTGGTCCTTCCGGTGGGACACTTGATCTGTATTCCGATGATTGTGGGTCCCAGCAGAGCAGACCCCATGTCATGACCTTGGACAAGGTGTTTGCACCTTAGTTTAAGACTCACTGATTTTGTGCGTGTGTGTGTGTGTAGTAAGTGCAATTAATAAATAAATAAACTCTTCTGTCACCCTATTGTCTGATTCTTGCACTGCTTCTGTTTCAAATGGATGTGAACATTGTATGCATTTGTGGAACATATTGTAATTGTGAGCAATTTAATAAGCAGTAACTCTTACATCGGGCTAATAGTCCAGGGCAAATTTTTAAAACTATAAATGCCTGCTAGACACGCTTATTTGCATGCAACCCACAGTGTAGTCAATGCTCAGATCTAGGTAATGATGCTCTTACACTTTAAAAGCAAGCAGGTCTATAATACCTTAATTCTTTGTCTCCATCTGTGGCTTTTCCATGTAGTATGCTTCATGAGCTGCTTATCTGAAAACTTGGTGCCATTTCTTTTGATATGTATAATAGCTGCTTAATTTGTTTCACAAAGTTTAGGATGAGCCTGAGAAGTCTCAAAATGGTTCTTATGCTTTCAATATTCAGAACTTGGGTTGGTTTTATTTCAGGAACTGATGGTCGTGCTGGCAGTACCGGACCAAGGGGTGAAACCGGACCAGCAGGTACTCCTGGAAATGCTGGTCAGCAGGGTCCACCAGGACCCTCAGGACCTCAAGGACCAAAAGGAGAGGCTGGGACAAAAGGAAGCCCTGGAAATGCTGGACCAGCGGGCCAACAGGGTCCATCTGGGCCTGCTGGTGATTCGGGTCTGTCAGGTTCGGTCGGCAGTCCAGGAGCTCAAGGAGCAACCGGTGAGTAATTCTGTGAGAACTCGTTTAAAGTTTTGGTGTTTCTTGATTGTAGGGGCTAAAAATGTGTCCACTGGAGGCATAGCTGGCAGTTGGAGTAATGTAGAATAGATGTCAAGTCATTTAATTTAATTTTTCAGAGCATTTAGATAGACCCAGTGAAGCCGCATGGTATTTCCTGTGTGCTGGTAGCTAAAGCACGCGTTTGTATGTGATGATTTTTCACTCTCACTGCACTTATATACTGTTTCATTGGATTCTTTTCAGCATGCAAATTCTGCCTACACTTTTATTACTTCTGTTAGATGACCATGTATGCAGCACCTTTGTACTAAATGTCTTAGTGCATATATACATTCCTCAGCAGTGCATATATAATAAAGTAAAAATAAACTCTGTTGTATCTTTCAATTTTGTAATTTGAACAGGAATTGAATAGTTTAACTATTTGACAACGAGCTGCATTGTTTTCCCAGTAGGTTTTAGTACATGCTTGTTGTTAAAGTGTTAAAACCTAATTTGTGCCGGAACTGCTTTCCAGTTTATGTTTTTTGAGTGATTGCAACACTGCAACAGTGATCAAGTTTTTCTTATTTTAATGAACTTTTATTATGCAGTACAAAAGGTTTGTGTTATTTCGACAGGTGCTACTGGAGGCCCTGGCGCAGCAGGACCTAGTGGACCAGCTGGGCCAAGTGGACCAACAGGACCACAAGGGTCTGCAGGCCAAAGAGGACCTTCTGGGCCAGCTGGACCTGCTGGGCCCAGTGGTCAATCTGGTAATATTGGTCCAACAGGACCTACTGGACAAGCTGGTAATGCAGGCTCAAATGGAAACCAAGGTCCTCAAGGAGACAAGGGACCTGCAGGTTTCCCTGGTGATATAGGACAACCTGGACCCTCAGGTGGGTGTCTATGGAAGAAACGTAGTATTAAATTGTTGCATGTTAAAGAAGAGTAAGAAGATGAGCAAGACCTTACGCCAGTCCAAATACAGAGAGACAGCCATAAGTATTTCTAAGCATCAGCATATGATGGTTAGTGGCCAGTACTCTCAGCCAACGTTGAATCTTCCTATTTGATGGCGTAATGTACTCCGGTGTAGCTGGATGTAGGAGTATTACAGAATCTTGTATTCTGTTCTAATAATAATTTCTAATAATGCTACAATACAGTAATACTATTATGATTTTAGTTGAAAGTGTTAAATTGATAATAAGCATGCCATATTGGAATGACGATTTTGGATGATAAATTTAATATGGATTTATTTTGTATTCAGTGTCAGTTCCAAGTATCCATCCAGTGTACTTCAGATGTACTTGGAGCAGCTTAGGAACGTGAAGGAAGTGTGTTTGAGCCACTTAGTGTTTGTCTGAATATATCATTATCTTAGATAATTATGCTGTTTTTTTATGAATATTGATGTGAAGCAGAATGAAGTACAAGTTTTACATTACCCGATTATATCTGCAGTTTTGTTTCTGATGGTTTTTTAGTGAATGTGTACTATTTGGAGAAGTCTTAATCTATTTAAAGGGTTTACTTCATTTTCACAAGAATGTTTTGTTATTATTTAGGGCCATCTGGGCCTGCAGGACCAGCTGGGCAAGCTGGTGGAACTGGAACTCCTGGTAGTGCTGGGAGCACTGGGTTTCCAGGTCCAGCAGGACCTGCAGGTTTGCCTGGTCCAGCAGGACCTAAAGGTGACACAGGCAGTGCTGGAACACCAGGGTCAGCAGGATCACCTGGAAGTCGTGGACAACCAGGGCCTGCTGGTCCAAGTGGAAATCCAGGAACACAAGGGCAGGCTGGTCCAAAAGGTGACACTGGACCATCTGGTCCTTCAGGACCAGCTGGACCTACAGGTGCGTACGATTGACTTTAAGTTAATACTCTGCATTTCTCTGAAAAGCTTTAAATCTGTAAAACTTAAATAAAATGTTCTTATATTATTTTTAAATGATAATTATCAAAGCATTTATCTGTACTACAGTGGTTATATAGCACGAACTGTACAAATTAAAGTTTAAATACTTAGAAAAATTGCTCAAGCATTTTAATATAAATCTGGTCTATTCTAAGGACATCTGATTGTCCGTTCTGATGCAAATTCTGGTTGGACTTGGTGCACTACTGGTTAATGCCATAATATATTTGACAGTTTTCATAGTACTATGGTGATCTCGATATTACTTCAATATTCTGTGACATTCCTATGCTTGTCAGAATGTAAAGAATAAACTTTTAACACAATGAACAAGCTGTAGCTACTTCGTCTAATTATATGGCTACTTACTATAAACCAAATCGTACCATTTGAGCACAACTGTGACTTAAATATGGTTTAGGAAATGCTGGTCAGCCTGGCCCAGCAGGACAACCTGGGCCAACTGGCCCAGCTGGACAGCCTGGACCAAAGGGGAGTGCTGGTCTTAAAGGAACCTCTGGAAACCCAGGATCTGCTGGAACTCGTGGTGACTTAGGACCTGCTGGACAACAGGGTCCTGCTGGACCTGCAGGAACTCCTGGTTCTAATGGCCCATCAGGACCGAGAGGTGATCCCGGTGACAGAGGATCACCAGGACAGCCTGGCCCTTCTGGACTGCCTGGGCCAGCAGGAGATGTAGGATCTCAAGGGCCAGCTGGGCCTCAGGGACAAAAAGGAGCATCTGGACCACAAGGCCCATCTGGCTCGGCTGGAAATCTTGGACCCTCTGGTCCGGCTGGGCAACAGGGTCCTAAAGGATCTCCTGGAGATGCTGGAGACCAGGGACCATCTGGACAACCTGGTAGGTTACTCTGCTGTGTTTACTTAACATCTTTAAATTGCTTTCTGTTTCCTTCATCAACTGCTTTAATGCTTGTGGTTGAAGTTTGCCATACTACCTGTAGATTCCAATGTCTAACAATGCTGGTCTTAACTTGTGAAAGTACTTTTCAAATGCAATTAACAATAGTTTTAAAATCTCAAAACAAAAGAGAAGATGATTATGAAATTTTGCTTGTTGCTTATATTTGAATACCCTCTTTCCTTCCTATTTTATTATTATTAAAGTACAGTTTTGAATTCATGCATATTCAGACATGTCTTTTTTTAATTTAAGGACCTAGTGGACCGGCTGGTCCTGCTGGGACACGTGGTGATATTGGTCCACCAGGACCAGCAGGTGCGTCAGGGCAGCTTGGACCAGCAGGATCTCCTGGTCCTGCAGGTCCACAAGGAGCTTCTGGAGACCTTGGACCAGCTGGCGATGTTGGCCCTGCTGGACCAACAGGTCCATCTGGTCCACAAGGACTAAAGGGTCCAACAGGAGATCCAGGAACAGCTGGTAATCCTGGAGCTACTGGACAGCCTGGACCGGCTGGACCATCAGGTCCTTCAGGACCTCAAGGTTCACTGGGCCCACAGGGCCCTAAAGGAGACATTGGACCTGCAGGACCTTCTGGTACACCTGGAAGTCCTGGCTCAGCAGGGCCAAGAGGTGATCTAGGTGCACCAGGTAATCCAGGTAGTGCAGGTAATCCTGGACAGCAAGGGCAGAAAGGTCCAACAGGAGAAAAAGGCACAGCTGGAAGTCAGGGCACTTCAGGGACTCCTGGTACAGCAGGAACTCCAGGTCTGAATATACTGTTAACTTAAAAGCAGAGAAATTAGAGAAAAATAATTACATTATTAGGAATATTGTTAAGCAGTATTGTTATTCTTAAATTTGCTAGTAGCTCTATGTGCCCATTTATATGTCAGTTTTAAAGGAGCAAGCAGCACTGAACAAATTTTAAAAAAATATTTGACCTGAATTTGAACTAGTACTGTTAGATGGACTTGCTGTAGTTATAGTCTTTACCAACTTTAGCTCCACCTCATGTTATCAGAAATGAACAACCCGTGGAATACGTGAACATTATAATTCACTCATCGTATGGAAGTATGTATCTGAGAATGTTAGAGCACCTTCAGAAACCCTATGATAGGTGTTGCAAGATCGCTAACTGAACACTTCAAATGTCCTGGCTTAAGGTACTGAGCTGTTTCTGCTTTCAAGAACAGTTTCCATGAGAGCTGGTTACTAAAATTTTCAGATTTATGATATTTTGATTCAGGTGGGTCTGAAATTTGGCGTAATAAAACAAGTTTAAGCACTTTTCAGACTTTTGATTATTATTGTCCTCAAAAATTTATCTTACTTTTCTGTATAATGTAACCCTTAAATATTGTACTTATGGACAGTGGCGTAGCCAGACCTCTTTTCAAGAGGAGGCACAAGAGGAGGCAAAATGTACCCATGGAGCAAACAAGAGGAGGCAAAATTTATCCATGGAGCAATAGACGAAAAACGTGACGTAAAATTACAATGCTCAGTAATTTTAAAGACACCAGTTAAAAGAAGATTTTGTACAAATTAGTTTTACACTGTGGCAATATATTATTTATGAGCTCTATGAGAATGAAGTAAAATTACGACAGTAATTTAAAAACACCAGTTGATAAAGGAACCATAATCAGGGGCTTCTATCCCTATACACGGTGGGCTCAAGTTGAGCCCAGTGAAAAACAGGGGGGAGTGTTTCTTTTACAAGTTACAGATCTCTTCACTCACAGTAGGGGGGAAGGAGAGGGATTGAGCCCGGTTGTTTAGGGGGATAGAAGCCCCTTACAAAGTTACCATAATTACTATTTACTAATCCTAACGGTATAACGGTTAAACCCTAGTTTACGTTGCTAAATTATTTTACATTGTTGCTTTAAAATGGAAGCTGCAGGGATTGATGAGAATGATTTCTTGCCTAAATGGAAGTTTGATTAAATAGAAGCTGGATGATGGAAATAATTGTTTCCGTAAGTATATAAAGTTGGATTGATGAAACTAGGTCTTTTCTTCAAGAGAAGCTTCGTTACTAATTATAACTAATAACCATAGGCGTTATTACTAATAACCTGTCGTTACCTGTGTATTTCTTCGCTGGCTTTTGGCTGGCAAAAGATAGCACAATCTGTCGAAGTTTCTTATTTGGCGGCCCCGCAGACATAATAATGACTATTGACGAATTGACGAATGAGTCGGAATGACGATAATACACAATAATTCGATTAGTACAATTTACTTGAAAAATACTGAAGTTAGGCGTTTGTTACCGGAAACGAAAACTGTGTCTGTGTGTCAGGAAATAGTATACGCCGTACGGTACAACATTCGCTTGAACAGTGCAGTAAGTAAGTAAATTGCATGCAGATTTGTATGGCGATGGAGTTCGGGCAAGAGGAGGCAAATACGGGAAAATCCAAGAGGAGGCAACTGCCTCCTCCTGCCTTCATGTGGCTACGCCTATGCTTATGGACAGTAAGAAACAGGTAAATTTAATGTTAAAATTCTTTTACAGGTGGGACAGGAGCAACTGGACCTAGCGGGCCTGCGGGTCCAGCTGGACCTGCTGGTCCACCTGGACCTACAGGACCTTCTGGACCAGCTGGGGATTCTGGTCCGTCAGGAAATGCTGGTACACCAGGTAGTAGAGGCCAACCTGGAGCAGCTGGCGCTGCCGGGCCTAGTGGACCAGCAGGACCTAAAGGAGAATTGGGATCACCAGGACCTGCTGGCCCAGCAGGAGAGGCAGGTTCACAGGGACCTGCAGGTGAAGCTGGGCCAAGAGGCAATCCTGGACCCTCTGGCAACTCAGGTCAACCTGGAACACCAGGGACTCAGGGTTCTACAGGATTCACTGGTCCTGCAGGTCCTGTTGGTGCTGCTGGTCCTCGGGGTGATTCAGGGGTTGCTGGACAGCCGGGTTCACCTGGAGACGTTGGACCTGCGGGAACCCCTGGAAGCCCTGGTAGGGCTGGATCACCTGGTCCTAGAGGAAATGCAGGTTCACAAGGAGCAACTGGAGGGACTGGAGCAACGGGTCCTCTTGGAGCACCAGGATTGTCAGGTGATCAAGGTGTGAAGGGTGATTCTGGATTACAAGGACCAGCTGGGTCAAGGGGAGACATTGGCCCACCAGGACCAAGTGGTACTTCTGGTCAGAGAGGGGATGTCGGGTTGCCAGGTTCAGCAGGTGGCACTGGTTCAGCTGGCCCTGCAGGACCGGCTGGTCCTTCTGGACCGTCTGGACCCCGTGGCAATCCTGGGCCAGCTGGTGATATAGGACCAGCTGGCAATGCTGGATCTCCAGGACCTATTGGACCGATAGGCCTACGAGGTGAAACTGGTACAGCTGGAAATCCTGGGCAATCAGGAAGCCCTGGTCCAGCTGGACCAGCTGGACAAAGAGGAGATCCTGGACAGAGAGGAAACCCTGGTACTGCTGGCAATCCAGGAACTCCTGGATCTCAAGGTTTGATTTCTCCATATAATAATGTACATTAATTTTCCTCTTTTCCAACTGCACTGTGGGTAACTTGAAATGCATACCAGCTGTATCTCTTTGTGGAAAGGAGCAAACTTACTTGAATGTTGCTATTCTGTACAGATGTAAGTAGAACTACAATTTGAAATTACGATGTTGTTTGGAGGCTTTGCTAAGAATCGGTTGTTGTTTTACAGGCCCACAAGGATCACAAGGGCCACAAGGACCAAACGGGTTTACTGGTTCAACTGGCAACATCGGAGGTACTGGGGCTACTGGACCAACTGGAGCCACTGGTCCTGCTGGAAGAGATGCATTCCAAGCTGCAAGAGGTGATGATGGACCAGCAGGAGCGCCGGGTGCTACTGGTCTGCCAGGAGCAAAAGGACTTCCAGGACTTGCTGGGGAAGCAGGACAAAGTGGTCCATCTGGTTTGCAGGGCAGTTTAGGTCCAAAAGGTGATCCTGGAGTTCAAGGACCAGCAGGTGGCACTGGTCCATCTGGACCACCAGGTCCTTCTGGAGTAGCAGGAAGTCCTGGTCCAAGAGGAGAAAGTGGAACAAGAGGTGAATCTGGACCACCAGGGCCACAGGGTAAGTTTACATTATTTTATTTATTATTACTTTGTACCTGAGGTATTGGTGATCTCTTAGGATTTAAACAAATTTAATTATGTCTGGAAAATTTGGCCTCATTCTTAAAAGTGTAATTATTATAATTTTTTAATCTCAAGGTGGATGTAGTCCCTCCTCAGAACTAAAAAAGATACAAGTGGAGGAAATGAAAACTTATCTGAAAGAGCTATAATAATAATTAATAATAATAATAATAATAATAATAATAATAATAATAATAGAGGTCGTTGCTTGGCATGGGATGTCACGGTGCCAGATACTTTCGCTGCATCCTACGAACATATAACATCGCAAAATGCAGGTGCGGCAGGAAAAGGCAGCTCGCAACAAGGAAACCAAGTATGCTGCTATCACACAATCACATCATTTCGTACCTGTTGCAGTCGAAACTGCAGGAAGCTGGCACACAGAATAAGTTTGTTCAATAGGACGAAAGATCTCAGCAGCGACAGGCGACCAGCGCGAGACTAGTCATCTTCTACAACGCTTATCAGTCGCCCTACAAATAATATCTGTATTAGGCACCACAGATAAAACAGCAATGATCGAATGCTTATAATAATAAAAACAGTTACTTTTAATCAGTCTGTACATACGTTTGTTGTCTTTATGAAGAAATAAATTTGTATAATAATAATAATAATAATAATAATAATAATAATAATAGTAAAAATAGTTTATTTGTATTCTACAGGATAACAAATAATAATAATAACAATCACCTAAAGATTGTTTTATGTTTTATTTCATATTTCCCAACTTTGTAGAGTTAACAGATATAAGGACTTTTCAAATCATCCCCAGAGCTCTATTGTAATGATGCTTTAGTCATAGATTATAATTATTTATAAGCAACACACATTGTTTTTTCTGGTCATCAACCTTATACATTTGCACATTACTAATAATTTGTCTGTTCATTCACTCACTTCTGTTTACACATACAGGAATGGAGTAATAAAATGGTTTGATGTAATATCCTAATTAATGTTGCAGGCAACAGTGGACCAGCTGGACAGCAGGGAACAAGGGGTGAAGCTGGTGCCAATGGGCAGCCTGGAGGAGCTGGTGCAATTGGAGGCCCTGGTGCACAAGGACCAAAGGGCGACATCGGACCTCAGGGTTCGCCCGGTAATCCAGGACCGCAAGGAAACAGAGGTGGCCCAGGGCCTCAGGGGTCTCCTGGTCCTGGGGGAACAAGGGGCGATGTTGGAGTGCAAGGTCCTCAAGGTGCCACTGGACAACCAGGACCAGCTGGGCCATCTGGGCCCAATGGGCCAAACGGACCAATAGGTGATCAAGGGCTGAAAGGAGATAATGGAGCAATTGGAGATGCAGGCACACCTGGAACACCTGGGCAGCAAGGTCCCAGAGGTGATGTTGGACCACAGGGTTCGGCAGGGCAGCCGGGTCAGCAAGGTCAACAAGGGCCAGCTGGCCAAAGAGGCCCACTGGGTGATGCAGGACAGCCAGGCACAAATGGACAGCCAGGAAATCCTGGAAATACAGGTAAACCTTGCTCATATAAAACTACCGGATTTAAAACATTAATTTAACAGGTTGCACAACGCCTTTGTGAAGTTGTCTTTTAAGCAGATTTTAACACTTGACATTTGGCTAACAAAAGCAAAGAAATAGAAATGCAAGTTTTAAGAAAATATATGAATACTGCCAACATATCACAGCAGATTAGAAGACCATAATGACTTTACGCTGTACTTAAGAAGGTGCCTAGAATGTTGCTGAATCGAGAGGCCTTACCAAATGGAAAACCAGCTGATCCCAATCGAAGGCAAGTTATGTGATCTATGGCATTATGCAGTAAATGGAGATAATTATGTTGTATTGTGTTTGGTTCGTATTTTGTGAAATTTTAACTCAGAATTTCTAAAACACTACCCAAAAGCTAAATGCAGGGCACCCCAGCTTCTTCAAAGCACAGCTTCTTGTGGGAAGCATTTTCATGAGATATAAAGTGAAGAACAGATCAGCTTACCAGAAGGTAAAGGAGGCAGAAGAGCTGCTAAGGTGGGTTTGTTTAGAATGAGAGAGAATGGAAAGTGGAAGAGAGTGGGTGGTTCAGGATAGAAATTCTTGAAGAGATGAGACTTTAATGTCGAGTCAAAAGCCTCAGGAGTGATAGATAAAGGAGCTTAAGGCAGATGATGGTAGGTCAATGGCAAGATTGGTAGAAGAATGGAGCATTGTGTGGAATTCAGGAGGGCGATCGTTCAAGAGTTGAGGTTCAGTGTAGGATGTGAATCAGAGAACTTGAGATGAGTACTAACAGAGGGATGCATACTAACTGGAGACAAGAAAGAGTGACATTTAGTGATTGGAGGAATCTTTTAAATGGTATGCGTGTTTTGTTCTCTGTAAAATTTTACAGGAGCTAGTGGGCCAGCTGGACCAGCTGGTATCTCAGGAGGAACTGGAGCACCAGGTACTGCTGGAAATGTTGGTCCAGCAGGACCCAAAGGAAACCCTGGACCAGCTGGCACTGATGGAACACCTGGACAAAAGGGTGCTGCGGGACCGCTAGGACCAGCTGGTCCTGCAGGACCAGCTGGTCCTGCTGGTAACGCTGGACAGCGTGGAGACATTGGCCTTCCTGGGAATGCTGGTCAGAAGGGACCGACTGGTACCCAAGGACCTAAAGGCCAGGCAGGACCCACAGGTGATCCAGGCCCACAAGGAAATAAGGGTCAAACAGGACCTCTTGGCTCACCTGGGCCGGCTGGTCCACAGGGTGGCACAGGAGGAATTGGGCAGCCTGGGCCAGCTGGACAGAAAGGAGCAATAGGACTCAGTGGAACACCAGGAACTGCAGGCAAGTTTTGGTGTAGTCATCATTGTAATAGTCATCATCATGAAAATATGCAAAAGGGATTCATGATATTTTTCTCAATGTTAATATATGTTTCTAAACTTGATAACTAGTATTATTGGTACTAGTATTATTGTACATTTACTAGATACCATTCTGTTTGTGTTTTTCTTAGTTAAGGTTTAATACTTTGTACTAGTACGTTAATAATTGTACATGTACTAGATACTTATTATATAATTACACTTTATTAGATAACCTCTGTTAACCATCTAGCAACAGACTATGTATATAGGTGGCCCTAACCAGCGGGACTCTGGTCCCTTCTGGGTTCCCTTTTGCGACCAATAGATCTTTGTTCTTTGTACAACGAAATGTTACTTTCTCAATGTTTGGAGCAATAAATTGATGGTTATGGTTATGGTTATGGCAGCGGTGGTGGTGATGATGTAGATGCCGATGATGACACATATAACGATGATGTTGATGATTACAACATTTATAATGATAGCTGTTGTGGTGTCCTGTAGACAATGAGCAACTTGCAGTGATGATTCATTAGCAGGAATTGTTCTCAATGCTGATTGACAGTGCTGAAACTAATCTGGCCAACTGTTTCTCTGATACAGGCAACCCTGGTTCTCAGGGTCCACAGGGGCCACAAGGTGCAACTGGATCCCCAGGACCTCTGGGACCTCAAGGACCTCAAGGCCAACAAGGACCTAAAGGCGACAATGGATCACCTGGCACTCCAGGATCTGCTGGAAATCCAGGGCCAAGAGGAGATTCCGGAACACCGGGAACACCTGGATCGCCAGGACCAAAAGGGGAATCTGGTTCAGCAGGACCTCAAGGCCAGCGAGGACCAGCTGGACCAGCAGGTTCAATTGGACCTTCAGGAGAAGCAGGAACTAAGGGAGCTCCTGGTCCAGCTGGAAATGCTGGAACACCTGGTGCAGCTGGAACTCCAGGCAGAGATGGTAAGCCAAAAACGGTGATTGTAAACTTCATAATTTAAAAACTTTGTTGAGTCTAATGTTTACTATAGAATTGGGGTGCTGGTCTTGAGCGAAATTCTTTCCAATAACTAATTTTGTAGTAAATGATATGAAGCAGTTAACATCATTCATAGTTATTTTACAGATATAACAATGACAAGTATAATAATATTAAGTTAATTTGTTTAATTTCTGTAGTATTAACACTGAAGCTTTATCTTGCAGTAAGACTGTATTTTATGCTATCTCCATTAAAATTGTGATTGTTAAGGTACTCCTGGAGCTACAGGGCAACCTGGCCCAAGTGGATTTCAAGGACCTGCAGGTTCAGCTGGTGCCCAGGGTGACATCGGCTCACAAGGTCCTACTGGATCTCCAGGAGGTCCAGGATCTGCAGGACAAAGAGGAGATACGGGATTGGCTGGTCCTGCTGGACCTGCTGGACCTGCAGGGCCAGCTGGTCCAAAAGGTGAAGTTGGATCAGCTGGTCCTGCTGGACCCAAAGGCCCTACAGGACAAGCTGGTGGATCTGGTAAGAACTATGATTGTATTGCATACTTACGTATCTGCAAATTCTCATTTCTAGTGGCTGAATTTCTAGGGTTAGAATGCTCCAATTGTCGGGTAAGATACTAACATATACCTTTATATGAGCATGCATGAACTTTGTATACATTGCATTGTATATTTAACTGCTTGGGCCTTATGCTGCAATGCATCTAAAAACCTCCATACGCTCCACTTTGGCATAGTTACCGACAGTCTACTACATGTTGTGTATCATTAGTTAAAGCAGCTATGGATGAGGTTGTACCATAGAATATATATATTGTGATGCAGAGCAATATATTTTCAAGTTATACAGAACTGCATGAACAGCTGAGTATGATTTGAATCATTGGGGTAAATTGTTATCTTTAACACTTTAACGTCGAGAGTGTACAAAAAGCGACTGCGAAATCAATGCAGCTCGTCGTTAAAGTGTTAATACATCAGCAGTGGAAGTTTATCGACTATTGTTGCTGTTACTAGGACTTGGTTTGAATATGAGTCTTTGTGTTTTTCACATGACCTCTGACTTGGTTTATTCTAGGAACTGCGGGCCAACCAGGCACTGCTGGCCAGAAAGGGGATCCAGGACCAGCTGGACCATCTGGACCCTCTGGTCAGCCAGGACCATCTGGACCTCAAGGACCTCAGGGCCTGCAAGGGCCAGCTGGTGAAAATGGTCCAATTGGCAATCCTGGGCAACCAGGACCAGCTGGACCAGCAGGTCCAAAGGGAGATATTGGACTTCAGGGACCTCAGGGAGGCACTGGACAGCCTGGACCATCTGGTCCTGCTGGAGGAAAGGGAGAGCAAGGGCCTAAAGGTCCCACTGGACAAAAAGGACCATCAGGACCTGCAGGAACAGCTGGATCACCTGGACCAAGAGGAGATCTTGGATCACCCGGACCTAGTGGCTCTGCGGGACCAGCAGGACCAGCTGGGCCAAAGGGACCAACAGGAAATGCTGGGTCTTCAGGAACTGCAGGAAGGGATGGCAACCCAGGTAGTTACCCTTGTTTACTGAACTTTTGTCTATTCTCATCATTTCAGCACTGTAATAGTATAAAGACATTAGCTGATGGTAGCCATGAAGCAATCCAAAATCTAGTGTTAGAATGCTCCAATTCATGAAAAGAGGTAAACAGCAGATCTGAAATTGTGATCTGGCAACAATGATAAGCAAACGCAAACTGCAGAATGAACAGGCACCAGAAGAGTTCCTAAGTTTTGGACCAGGAGACAAACATAAAATTACCCAACAAGAGCCACAAACTGCTTTACTTTTGTGGCCATTTTCGACCTCAACTCAACTTGCAAGCCAACGGTGACCTAAGAAAACTCAACTTTCTATTGAGCGGAGGAATCACTGCCATTTGCTTTGCGGTCATTAATGGAATAGAATATTCTTTATTGTAAGACCAATTGCAAACCGCATTTTGGCTTACATGAAAGTTTAAAGGATTGTTTTCTCTGTTTCTGGATTAGACTATTTATACATTCTATAAATAATTGTATGTTCCCATGTTATTTATCATGAATGTTATTTATCTTTGATAAATCATCCTAATTATAAAAGTTTTTCTGGTGAGACTGTCCACTGATGGTACTTCTCGATCATGAGCGCGAGGGCATAGACCATGTCCAGTATGCCTGTTGGGCGGGAGCATGTCATGTAAGACATGTCCTTCGTTTCTCTGCACAGCTGAGAATAGGCGATAGTCCGCATTTAGGCTCACCTCTTATAAAGTGCAGACTGTACAGTAACTATTCTGCTGTATAGAAGACTAGTTACCTTGATTTAATTGCTTTAATTACCTCACCTTAATCAAAGTATAAATTTAGTCCAGTTATTTCAAGAGAATTTACCTTACCTTAAATTTATGTGCCGTTTACACTATTTATTACCTTCAGGTTCTCTTGGAGCTCCCGGAGCTGCTGGACCAAAGGGAGAGCAGGGGCCACAAGGTCCGACTGGTACTACTGGTGAAGTAGGACCTAAAGGTGAACAAGGCACAGCTGGATCTCCTGGCCCTCAAGGACAGAAGGGACAACAGGGATCTGCAGGAGCCAGTGGCCCATCTGGACCATCTGGCCCAGCTGGATCAAGAGGACCACAAGGAACTAGAGGAGACACTGGCACTAAAGGAGAGCAAGGCTTGAAAGGAGACGCCGGTACACCTGGATCCATAGGACCAGCTGGTCAAGCAGGTAATCCTGGCCTTCCAGGACCTGCTGGGCCATCTGGCCCAAGTGGACCAGCTGGGCCAAAGGGAGAAGCTGGAACCAAAGGAGCACAAGGCCCTAAGGGAGAAATTGGATCCCAAGGGCCAGGTGGACAAACAGGTCCAGCAGGACAGGCAGGCCCTAAGGGTGAAACTGGACCTGCTGGAGGCACTGGTCCCTCAGGACCAGCAGGTCCTGCTGGACCAAAGGGACAGTCTGGTCCTCAGGGTCCTGTTGGGGCTAGAGGTTCATCTGGTCCTAATGGTGAGTCAGGAACTCCTGGAACTCCAGGGTCACAAGGACCTAAAGGAGAGGCAGGTACTCAGGGACAGCAAGGTCCATCCGGTCCAGCAGGACCTATTGGTCCTACAGGCCAAGCAGGACCAGCTGGAGCAAAAGGAGAAATAGGAACTGCTGGAAGTCCTGGCCAGTCAGGACCACGTGGTAATTCAGGACCAAGTGGCACTGCAGGATCACCAGGACCACAGGGTCAAAAAGGTCCTATTGGTGCTCCAGGATCACCCGGGCCAGCTGGAGTTGGAGCACCTGGACCAGCTGGTGAGGTTGGACCGGCTGGTACTCCAGGAAGTGCTGGCCCCAAAGGAGAGTCAGGACCACAAGGTCCACAGGGGCCATCTGGACCACAAGGACAAAAAGGGGACTCAGGCCCTGCTGGACCTGCAGGACCATCAGGACCTACTGGACAATCAGGAACTCCAGGTCAGCTTTTTAGCATTTGTAAAGGCGTGCATACTTTTATTGGCTCCTCAGGCTGTACTGCAGGGGTTCCCAATCTTTTCTATGCCCCGCACCCCTGGGGAATGTTTGACCAATGTCCGCACCCCGTACAAAAGTATTGTCACATTCGAAGACACATACATGAAATTGTTACTACTGAAACTCATGCTTACAAGCGTTTGGCTAGCCTTACAAGGCTTACAGGTTTACAGTGTTGCATGGAAATAAACTTCTGATCTTACGGTCTTACCCATACTTATCCTATAACAGTTCAACATTTTATGATGTATAATCAATGCAGTCTTATAATTCATACTTTCCCTCTTTTTCGCACCCCCTGAAATGACATGTTGCACCCCCTGGGGGTGCGTGCACCCCAGGTTTAGAATCCCTGCTGTACTGGAAGTGATTTGTGATTTGATTTATTGTCATTATTATTTGTAACTGCTTCTTCTGTAAGAGGCGTATATAATGATTCCAAGTTTTGATACACAAAGTGATGTATGCATGCATAGTCTGAGTGCACACTATTGTCTGTCTCAAAAAGACTTAGTTTTCATGCTATTTATGTGAACATAAAGAAATGATACAATATAGTAATGACAATAATAATGTTAAAATATGCTTATTTATAGGTGTATTTAGACATTCGTGTAAAATATAAAAGATGTTAAATACAACTACTATTAATGATAATAATAATAATAATAATAATAATAATAATAATAATAATAATAATAATAATAATAACCTAAAAGCAAGAGACTGTTGATTCTTTGCAGGTACACCAGGTCAGCAAGGACAACAGGGACCTGCTGGAGACATTGGACCACAGGGCTCTCAGGGTCCTGCTGGCCCTCGTGGACCATCTGGTGACAAGGGAGAGGCTGGTACACCAGGAGCAGCAGGAAATAAGGGAGATATTGGCCCAGCTGGACCATCTGGTACACCAGGAACAGCAGGCACCCAGGGACCAAAGGGTGAGACGGGTTTCGCTGGTCCTGCTGGAGCCTTAGGTCAGCCAGGACCGGCTGGACCTGCTGGACCCGCTGGACCAGCAGGGCAGAGAGGTGACATTGGACCACCAGGACCTACAGGTATGATATATGCAGAATTGGGTAACCCTGTTAGCAAAAGCAAATTTGACCTCTTAAGTTCCTCACATTTTAACACCCTGACTGAGTGTTAATAGATGTAAATACATTTGGAGCATTGGTGCTCTGTAAGGAGTGTTATGAGTTGAGTTTGAGCATTATTACAGTAATGCATTATGGTATACATATTTAAATTTATTTCTTTTGTCTTTCTGTTTTCCTCCTGCCTTCTTTCCTTCCTTCCTTTCTTCCTTTCATGCATTCTATTACTTTCGTTCATACTTACTTTCATTCTATCTTTTGCACTTTGATGGTAAGGTTTCAACTAGTGGTTTTAAGTAATTTTCAGGTTTGAGGCTTGCACTCTTGAGCCTTAGCAGGAAGGAGCAGCTTGTTACTGGAGAAGTACAGAGCACGGCGGCCGATTGGTTAGAGCACTCGGCCTGTAACGCGGAGAGTACGGGTTTGAGCCTCACCCGAGGCAGTTATTGTGCAGGGATCTTGAGCAAGTCCTTTGCTCACAATTGCTCTGTAATATAATTGTATCTGTGAGATCGTCGTGTGTGCACTTCTGAACTTTAGAAGAGGGCTATATCAAAGTACAGTTGTATTGTACTGTATTGTATATGTAATGTAATGTAATGTAACAAAACATTTATAAAGCGCCACTTAAGAGTCTCTCAGAAGCGCCCAACACGTGGCCATCAAACAGCTGAAAAATGCGTCTTTAAGAGTTTAGAGAAAACTATATAGCCGCGTGCAGCACGCACAGACGGCGGAAGAGCGTTCCAGATCCGTATACTTCCTGCCATGTGACCAATATATAAATGGCCAGTGATTGCATTGTCAACTAAAGATGTGTAGTTTACTAACAAGCTGAACTTTGGCTGCATACAACGAAAATTAAGTTTTTCTTGTTCAGCTGTGCTTAGGCTTTGTAGGTTGTTCATCCCATGTCTGGAAAACTAGTATTCATATTTCTCATATTATCCTTGATTATGATGTTGGCTGTTAGGTAATGCTGGAACTCAGGGTCCAAGTGGACTAAAAGGAGATGCAGGTCCACAAGGACCTTCAGGACCCGCTGGTCCAGCAGGTGATAGAGGCACTGCTGGTTCTCCAGGAATCCAGGGTCCAACAGGAAATGCTGGTACTCCAGGATCGCCTGGCCAGAATGGTGATCAAGGCCCTCAAGGACCTCAAGGTTTACCTGGTTCAGCTGGTCCTAAAGGTCCACTTGGTCCCTCAGGTCCAAATGGAGCTGTGGGCCCCAGAGGAACTCCTGGAACCAATGGTGAGGCAGGTCCTCAGGGATCAAATGGACCTGCTGGAGAAGCAGGCTCACAAGGACCACAAGGTCCAGCAGGTCAAAAAGGCGATATAGGACCAGCTGGAAATGCTGGGTCACCAGGACCGCGTGGGCCTGCAGGAAATGCTGGCACACCAGGTTTGTTTAAAGTTTTCATCTGCAGTCTTTTTGTATAATAATTACTACAAAAGAACAATGCTGCATGAATTTATATAATTATAATCATACCAGTCATCTAACAATAATTGTACATGTACTTAGTAAATTTATGCAGCACTGCTTCGAAAGAACCGAATCAGTAGTGCTCTGTATACTTGGCTAACCATTAAGAGCAGAAAGTTTATCTGCTATCAAGATATGCTGAGATAACTAGAAAATTAGAAAAGTCACAAGTAATGGGCTCCGTCACACACGCACACATGCAAACAGACTTACCAACACACATGCAGACACACATGCACACACGCACACACAGCTCAGACAGAGTTGATAATTGACACCTTGTTCAGAGTTCAAGGACTGCATTGGGTGAGGCTGAGAAAGGACAGAAGATGTCATGCACAGCCAATGGTATGCTGTTGTCTCACCATCCTCAACAGCTAGCAGATGACACAGCATTCAGATATCTCTTGTGACAGTTCAGGACATGCATTGGTCACAAGACTTCTCAGTGATTGCAGTCGATGCCATTCCTAAGAATCTTCTCGCTCTTCCGTAACTGAATCCAAGATCTTCCCAGTTGAGGATGGCATAGAGCTCTGTAGGCTGAAAATAATGTCCAACTGGGGACATTTCACTCCCTTTATAATGGTAGATAAAAAATTATGGTCATGTATCAATTGAAAACACTGTCCAAAGTGCACAAAACAATGCAGGAGTCAAGAAAATGCTGAAACACAGACTTAGAATAGGGAACCCAAAAAAGAAGAATTAGGTTTGATTAGAATTAAAGCAGTAAAGATAGTTTGAAGAGTTAAAATTTGGAACTAACCTTTAAGCAGAAATGTACTTCCTTTGCATTTCATTGTCATGTGTAATGCTACAACTGGCATTCCTACCACAGTTCTTGCATTCACAGTGTTTCATTAGTATAATATCGTGAGCATATAATATTATATATTTCACCTTTTCAAAAGCAAAAAGTAAAGTTCCCAAGTGTCTGCAAATTTCAAAACATCCATCAGCAATACATATACATATACTAACTTGTTCTGGTGTTGAAGAGGCAAGTCTGACAGTAGTGTTCAACTTAGGCTAATTGATTGAATTAAACAAATTCTTTTTGACAGGGCTTGTAGGGTTTACCTTGTTTGCCTTACTTAATGGTAACTCATTAGATTCTGGATCTTAGTAATTACTGTTATGCTTGCTATTACTTATTATCAATGTATGTTGCTGAATATGTGCGGCCTGCTTATTTAAATTGTTTAAAGTAGTAAATTGTATTAGGCTAATCTTGCCGGGCTACTGTACCTTAGTTTACCAGGAGATGGTGTTCATATGAACATTGTTTTATTTTGAAATGTAGGAACAAATGGTTTGCAAGGTTCACCTGGTCTGAAGGGGCAGCAAGGGCAGCAGGGATCAACTGGAGCCATTGGAGCTCCAGGACCAGCAGGAGCTAGTGGAACTCCTGGAAATCCAGGTTCTGCGGGTCCACAGGGCGGCCCTGGGCCAAGAGGCCCATCTGGCACTGCTGGGAGCCCTGGAACACAAGGGCAAAAAGGAGATATTGGACCTGCTGGACCCCAGGGAGCAACTGGATCACCAGGACCTGCAGGTCCTGCAGGGCCAAAAGGAGACAATGGAACCCCTGGATCTGCTGGGCAGAGAGGACCACCTGGATCTGCTGGAAATCCTGGTATGATATTTGAAGTAGAAATACAATAGCTTGTTGGATGTTCGTAATTATTTATTATTTGAACATATTTATTATATATTTAGCCGATATAAAGAATGCTCTGGTACTTCTGGGAACCTTGGTTTATTTTTTAAATAAACCAGGGCTCCCAGATAGTGTCTGTTAAACAATATAAGGGAAAGTGATGTTTTATATGTTACACCTGTCATCAGTGCCTGTATGAGTTATCACTGTAAAGTGTTGTTTTTCAATTGGGAGGAGCTCAAGCATTTCTGTAGCAAACTAACATTTGGGTTACGTTTCCAAGTCATAGATCATAATTATGGCCTGAAAGTGAACTATTAGTCCATCTGACATTTAAGGATTCAGAGCCAAGATAGAGACTTTTGCATTTCAATGTGACCTCCAAACTAGTTCTTTTTCAATATTATTATTGTTTGGCAGTGTTTTTAGAGTTGTATGCGATTTCCACTAATGCTATCTGTCATCCCACTCAATTTTAAGTTGTTTAAAATGTTCTTTTGTGTATGTTATACTATTGTAACTGCCTGTGTTATGCTTGAGCCTGCTTCTTTCGATATTTGGACGAAGCTTTATATGATGTTGAATTGCAACCTGTTGATGCTTTGTACAGGTTCTAATGGGCCTCAGGGTCCACAGGGCAGTAAAGGTGAAAGTGGTGCCAGTGGAGCTCCTGGTACAGCTGGTGAGCCTGGAACCAGAGGTAACACAGGGCCACAAGGCTCTTCTGGGCTGAAGGGTGAGGCTGGTGCTTCAGGACCTTCAGGGCCTGCTGGGCCTGCTGGGCCAAGTGGACCAGCTGGGGAAATAGGTCCAGCAGGTCCTGCAGGAGACATAGGCCAACCTGGAGCCCCTGGAACACCTGGAAATCCAGGTACTGCTGGTGCTCCTGGACCAGCTGGTGGCTCAGGGCAGATTGGTCCGCAGGGCCAACTGGGTCCAGCAGGACCAGCTGGATTGAAAGGTGAACAAGGACCGAAAGGAGAACTAGGACCAGCAGGCACTCCTGGAAACAATGGTGCTCAAGGGCAGCCTGGACCTGCTGGACCTGCTGGTCCACTAGGACCAGCTGGAAATGCAGGTCCAAGAGGAGATTCTGGATCACCAGGCAGTCCTGGAACTCAGGGTCAACCAGGGTCTCAAGGACCTGCAGGTACTGAATTAATAAATGAAGTAGATTACTTTGTAAACTGAAAACATACTGTCTGAATATTTTCATAAGTACATAATCAAACAAATTAGCAGTAAATAGAACAAGAAAAGAATACCTGGCAAAATGCAGAATGAATGCTTTGATAATTATAATAAATTGAGCTAATAAAGTAAGTTTAATCTTTATTATGACCGACTGCTTATACCACACTTTGGTTTGCATGACATTTAAACAAGGTAAAGCATTCTTGTCAAAAATGATTTCCTCATTAGGTTGTCCACGGTTGTGATAATTCGGTCATGCTGTCTCGGCCTAAGTAACTGATGGAAAGAATTGGCTGAACCTTTCCTGGCACATCAACTGGCTCAACAATACAACAGTAATTGAGGCACAGACTTCAATCACTGATCAGATAGTGATGCATTATAATTCTTCATCTGAAATTCCCATACTCAATTACTGTTATTTTCTGTAGTCACTGTGCTTTCAATTTATATGATATCATGTGTCATAGGCACACCTGGAACATCTGGAAATAAGGGACCAACAGGAGATGCTGGACCAGTTGGACCAAGTGGGCCTTCTGGACAACCTGGACCACAAGGCACTAAAGGAGACATTGGGCCATCAGGTCCTGCCGGACCTCAAGGACCGAAAGGTCAGCCTGGTCCATCTGGTACTCCTGGAACAGCAGGAACCAGAGGTTCCCAAGGTCCTTCTGGTCCAGTTGGATCGCAGGGGCCTCAAGGATCACAAGGACCAAAAGGTGATTTGGGTCCAGCTGGAGCAGTAGGACCAAGTGGACCTACAGGACCACAGGGCCAGAGTGGATCTATAGGAAGTCCGGGACAACCGGGACTTGCTGGAGCAACAGGACCAGCAGGTCCAAAGGGTTTAATTGGTGATCCAGGACCTTCAGGTCAGGCAGGATCACCAGGTCAAAGAGGAGATGCAGGTAACAATGGTGCACCAGGGTCGCCAGGGCAGCGGGGAGATGTAGGTGCACCTGGAGCTCAAGGCCAATCAGGGGATCGTGGTGCTGCTGGGCCCAATGGACTTCCTGGTGATGCAGGGTCACCTGGAACCCCAGGTCAGCCTGGAACACAGGGAGATCAAGGACCACAAGGTAACTCTGGTACAAATGGATCACCTGGCCCAGCAGGGCCTGCTGGTGCTACAGGACAGCCAGGTTCTCAGGGACCACAAGGGCCACAGGGACCCAAAGGACAAACTGGAGACATCGGTGTGCAAGGAGAAGGAGGATCGATTGGTTCAGCAGGTGCAAAGGGACAGCCAGGGCCAGCAGGACCAAGTGGTCCACAAGGACCACAGGGACAGAAAGGACCAACAGGTGGCCCTGGAGATGCTGGATCTATTGGTCCATCTGGACCCCAAGGACCACAAGGTGTGCATACTTCTTATTATTATGTCTTTTATATTGTTGCTTGTTCGAATGCAGCAGCATCAATGAACTAATGATTGACTTTGCCAGTAGTTGAGCATATAAAGTGGCCGTTTTCAACTTCAAAGCATCTTGCGATTGTGAGCGCTGTGCTTAATTGATTGTAATCATTAAATATATGCATAGAATCAGCTCTTGAATAATATAGAAATAGATTCGCTGGCTTTGTTGCCAACTTCCCTCACTTGGGCTTCTCTAAATCTATCTGCAAG
The DNA here is from genome assembly GCA_020284085.1 of Aporrectodea caliginosa. NCBI lineage: Eukaryota > Metazoa > Annelida > Clitellata > Crassiclitellata > Lumbricidae > Aporrectodea > Aporrectodea caliginosa. The sequence continues at coordinate 535,416 of JACEVL010000178.1, read as the reverse complement.
CTTACAAAATCTTTGTTCTGTGTCCGAAAGCAGTGGCGTAACGAAGGGTTTCAGCGCCCGGGGGCAAGGGTTGATGACTGCGCTTCGTTTTAATCTTTTTGTTGACTTTTAATCATTATTTTCATAGTACTGTGTACCACTGAAAGCTAATTTTGCGCCACTCTGGTGCTGCGCCCGGGGGCGGCTGCCCCCTCTGCTCCCCCTTCGTTACGCCACTCTCCGAAAGTGCTCGTTGTTCCATTGTGCACACTTTGAAGATGCAACGTTTTACCTTTTGACTGGTTGATATCCACGTGGAGTACCCTTCCATCAGATTTGTGTCTTCCTTTAACCAGAGACTTGGCTTACACCTTTTGACAGCATTTGAAAACTGTTCTCTCTTGCTGGAGTTCGGTTAGGAGCATCTCTGAGTCGGTGTCTTATAGAGGTATATAATTGCTCTGAATAACTGAATGACTGAATATTAAAGATGAATTACAGATATCTCTAAATTACAAGTTACAAATTACAAGTAATTACAAGGTACTTGTTTACTTGAATTTTTAGGCACACAAGGAAGTCCAGGTGCTGCGGGTGATCGGGGCCCCAGTGGGCAACCAGGGGCAGCTGGGCCGAACGGTCAGCCTGGTGACACAGGACCAGCTGGAGATCAAGGTCCGGCTGCTTCTCCAGGACTGCCAGGTGACGCTGGTGCAAGTGGACCCATTGGTTTACCAGGTGCACCGGGACCGGCCGGACCTGCTGGTTCGCGAGGACCTACAGGGGACAATGGCCAGCAAGGTGACGCTGGGCCTCAAGGACCCAAGGGACAACAGGGAGCCACAGGAAATCTAGGACCAGCAGGAAATGTTGGACCTTCTGGAGCTCCAGGGCCTCGTGGAGATGTTGGAGTTGCCGGGGGCAAGGGAACTACTGGTTCCACTGGTCCAACTGGACCAAGAGGAGAAGCTGGTACGAGACAACTGATCTTTTACCTTCTGAAGTTAGACTGTAGACACTAAGTGGTTTGTAAGGTAATGTAGCATAATGTAAATCTTCGGATAGGTCAAGCTGAGAAGGTCTAGTCTTGTGGCCAATTTTAAGGTTCTGGCATTTTTTCGTAATTACCGATATAGGAAAAAGAGAAAACTTAGTTTCAAAGCTGGTTTGATATGATATCGGACTTGCATACATAGAAGATGGGTATACTTGGAATAAGGCTATTCAGCAGTTTGCATACCAGTAGTACAGTGGTGCCATAATGCTATGTTGGTAGCCAGTAAAAGTTTTGTTGACTTCACCCTTTTTCTTATTAGAGTGCTCTACGGCATTGCAGGAGAAGTTATTACTCATTTCTTAACACTTTAATGACAAGAATGTGCTAAAAGCAACTGGGAAACCAATGCAGCGTATCATTAAAGTGTTAAATATCTCTATTCAACAGTCCAGGAGACCAGGAGTGCCTAATACATTTATGTTGTTACTTAATCCAACAACATGACCTTTCACTCATGTGTTATAGGTGTAATTTCTAGTGTATATTGAGTTTTTTCACTCCCCTTGATGGCTGCTGTTTCTTATTGCAGGTACACCAGGAACACAGGGGTCACCTGGACCCGCAGGGGAGGTTGGTCCAGCAGGACCAAATGGGCCAATTGGCTCTCCAGGGCCTGCAGGACCTGCTGGCAATCCTGGCACAGATGGAACTCCCGGTGAGTGTCACTATTTGAATAATGTTTACTTCAGGTGGCTGGGTTGTGGAATGTTTACCCAGTTCCTCAAGTGTAGTCTTCAGCTGCTTTTGCACCTTCTACATTGGCTTCTCCATTCCCCTTGTTCTTTCTCAAATGGTCTGCTCTGTCTCTCTCTCTCTCTCTCTCTCTCTCTCTCTCTCTCTCTCTCTCTCTCTCTCTCTCTCTCTCTCTCTCTCTCTCTCTCTCTCTCTCTCTCTCTATCTCTATCTCTCTATCTCTATCTCTATCTCTATCTCTATCTCTATCTCTATCTCTATCTCTATCTCTATCTCTATCTCTCTCTCTGTCTGTCTGTCTCTGTCTGACTGTCTGTCTCTCTGTGGCTCTCTTTCTTCCTTTTGACTTTTACAACACTTGTAAACGCTCGTGTTATATTCTTTTACATTTACTGTCTGCTTTTATGTTAAAAACTGTCACAATATGTAGACACACATTTGAGCTTCTGTATTACAGACCTTTTTGTTCAAAACCATTTTCTGTATGTTTTTTTAACAGGTGCTAGAGGATCACCTGGTGATCAAGGTGCATCTGGCGCAGCTGGAACTGATGGCACTCCTGGATCGAAAGGAGAAGCAGGACAAGCTGGAGCAACTGGACTTCCTGGTGCCACTGGTCCTGCTGGATCAGCTGGTCCAAGAGGTGATGTTGGAAGCCCTGGAGAAGCTGGATCAAGGGGACCGCCTGGATCTTCAGGACAACCAGGCGCACAGGGTCCACGAGGTGATTCTGGCAGCCCAGGACCTGCTGGAGAAAATGGGCAGGCTGGCCCTGCTGGTGATGTTGGGTCACCTGGGGCTGCTGGCCCACGAGGTGGTGTTGGCCAAGCTGGAGATGCAGGTTTGCATTTTTCTTACAATACTACTGTAGTGTATATGTCCCTGCTTCAGATATTTGATGCGTTCAGATATGTGTGAATAACTTGGGAAGAGTGTTTCACGAGGTTGGGGCAGCTGACCATCATAATTTGGCTCTCAGTAGTAGACTGGCTGATTGACTCCCTCATTGTATCATTGATTGTTATTGTTACGCTAATATTTCCCACCTTAATCTGCCGCAGCATGTCTTAAGATATGTTTGACACCTACAATAATTTTGGGTCTTGGCTCTGGGACCTTGAGCTGAGCCACTGAAATATTTTCTTCAAGTGACTCCATAAATGTATTAAACATATGACTTTTGGACAGATTTTATCACCTAAGCAAACTCATTTACCTCCAGAGCAGAGGGGTTGGAATAGGAAGCTGTTGAAATCAACTTCGCCATCCCAATGTTTCATCTATTCTTATGCCATTGGCTGGTTCCTCCATCTCAACTTATAATACGTGATAGTATTGAAACTTTGCTCTGACTGACCCATCCTGTTAAATACCTTTCAAAAGTGTCGTCCTCACTACCATAAGCGGTGTGAAAATTCGTTGAGGGCAAGTATTTCTATTTGCAAATAATGCTCGGATGACTGCAAAAGTCACATCTGGCAGGTTTTCAATCACTTGTAGAGCCCCACCAAGAGAGTGCCGATGACACTATGATGGGCACTCCTGGTCCTTGTTGCATTGAGGATAATGAATAAGGATGGCTGAATAAAGTTCAGAGCATGTGGTTACTGTCATAGACTGGCACTCCGTCACAGTATTGGGCTGCAAACAGGGACCAATGTTTTTGTTATAGGTTAACCCATACAAAATGGCAGTTTGGCTTTGATGGCTTGTGACCAACTACAGTTCAGAAATGCACAAAATCCTAAGCAGACTTTTTAAAAATAATTTAGGAATGCAGATTCAGACAGTAGAAGTTGAAACGTATGAGAATTACTAAGTGAATTCTGTACATTATGAACTAGCCACCTCTGAGTAGTAACTTTGAAGAGGTGCTATATAAAGCTTGTAATGAATCGTTGTAGTCTCTCAAAGTGAACGAGAAGCATAAACGATGGCTATCTTCATTGCTGGATACCTAATCACATAGCATAATTTGAAACATTTTAAGAATTAGACAGCTGCATAATAAGTTTCATAATTTTTCTGTCACTTTGATTGTTTATGGTGTAGTATTGAGGCTCTTGAGGTCTGTAAATCTGCACTGTCAAACGCCCTTAATTATTGCACTGAATGAATAATTTAATCTGTTTAGAGTATGTTCGGACATTAATAGTACTTAATTTGGTATAACAGGAACACCAGGAAACCCCGGATCTGCTGGTCCACAAGGACAATCTGGACCATCTGGTGCGACTGGGGCAACTGGTGCTAGTGGAGCACCTGGACAAAGAGGGCAGGGAGGATCTGCTGGCCCTCGAGGTCCTGCTGGACAAAGAGGACAAGCTGGATCACCTGGAAATGCTGGGTCTCAAGGACCAGCTGGTCAGACAGGACCAGCTGGTCCTGCAGGTCCTCAGGGTCCTCAAGGAACCAAGGGAACTCCAGGAGATGTTGGCCCTGCAGGAGATCAAGGAACCAAAGGAGAACAGGGATCTCAGGGTCCTTCAGGCACTGCAGGCACTAGAGGTGATGTCGGAGCAACTGGAACTCCTGGCAGCGCAGGCCCACGGGGTTCATCTGGACCTAGAGGTAATCCAGGAACTCCAGGTACAGCTGGTACCCGAGGTGACAATGGATTACCCGGACCCTCTGGCCAGCAAGGACCTAGAGGCCAACCTGGTCAAGCTGGACCATCCGGTCCAGCTGGACCTAAGGGCGAAGCTGGGCCAAAGGGAGACCTTGGGCCAGCAGGCACATCTGGGCAACCAGGATCACAAGGTACGCTTCGAGACTTAGACATCTAATCATTTTAAACCATTTGAGCTCTCATTTATGGGTGAAAGTGTTCATGTGGAGTTTTTGTCTACCTAAAATAGAGTGACACTTTAATTTTTCCAAAACAGAATATTTCTGCAGTTTCACTGAATTAAACCTCAACATCCTGGTACTGTAACGTGACGACATGGGAGCTGAGCCGTAAATAAGCTGGTGTCCTGCGCTTGGCTTTCAAGTGGCGCTTTAGAAGTTTGGAGATTATGATTACGATTGGTTTTAGTGCTTGTTCTGTGATGTGGGTGTGTGCAGGTATGAGCCTGTCTTTGGACAGTCCTGTGTAGTGTCCTTGAGGAAGCTGTTTTATGCACAGTTGCTCAGCTCCCTGGATGGATGCTTATCAGTTATCATTTATAATGGCACTTCATAATTACAAAAGTATTAGTAATATGTTAATCACAGTACTTACTGACTTGTGCTTTACAACATGTATATATACAATATATAATATGTAATTTATATTTTGTATTGTATTATAACAGCAGGGCATTTAAGAAGTGCTTGAAGGGTGGTGTGTGTGTGTGTGTGTGTGTGTGTGTGTGTGTGTGTGTGTGTGTGTGTGTGTGTGTGTGTGTAGTGCATGTGTATGCGTTTGTGTGTGTTTTCTTACATTACATTATTTTTACACAAAATACATGTTACCCCTGAGGAACAAAGAATAAAACAGAGAGCAAGATTGTATCTGCTATATGTGATGATAATTATGATGATGATGATGATCATCATCATGATAATAGTATTAAAAATATCATGATTACAATGGTGATGATGAAGATGAGTAAGAAGTAGAAGTACAACAAACCATGTAGTACTTCAGTGCAACTACTTCACATTTTAGACATGCCAGATGAATTCTAGAGGAGTCCTCTAATGTTTTCATAGCCTGAAGGTTTCTTTTTACACTGGGTATGGTGACGATGACGATGACGATGACGATGACGATGACGATGACGATGATGATGATGATGATGATGATGATGATGACAATGATGATTATGAAAACAACAATAATACATCAGCTTATTTTCCCGAAAATTGTTTTACCACTAACTGCAAGTTTTTAATTGCTGAGGCATCATTATTGCCCTGGGTAAACAATAATAATGAGGATGGTGATGGTTGTATGCATTAGATTGTAAGTTTACCAATGGAAATGTGTCTTTTAGGGAGCCCAGGTCCTCAGGGTCCTCAGGGACCAAAGGGTGAAGCTGGTCCTTCTGGAACACCTGGTTCTGCAGGTGCTAGTGGACCTGCAGGACCCAAAGGAGATATTGGGACTGTAGGACCAGCTGGTACTAAGGGAGAGCAAGGACCAAAAGGACCCACAGGAAATCCAGGTTCACCAGGAAGTGCTGGACTCAAGGGTGATCAGGGTACCCAGGGTCCCCAAGGACAACCTGGCTCAGCTGGATCCAGAGGAGATGTAGGGCCACAAGGTGATCAAGGACCACAGGGTCCTAGTGGACCTGCTGGTCCAGCTGGATCAGCAGGTCCATTAGGGCCTCAGGGACCAATAGGATCTCAAGGACCATCAGGACCCAGAGGTTCTTCAGGAGCCAGAGGAGCTGCTGGACCTCAGGGAGAGGCTGGTCCACAAGGACCAAGTGGACCTTCTGGGCAACAAGGACCTGCTGGTTCTAAAGGAGATGTTGGACCATCGGGTCCAACTGGTCCGGCGGGACCAAAAGGCATTTCAGGATCACCAGGACCTCAAGGCTCCAAGGGAGATGTCGGACAGCAAGGGCCAGCGGGACAGAGAGGAGACAACGGTATTGAATCATTTATTCTGTATATTTTGTTGAGAAACAGCATAAATAGTAGACTGTGTAAATGTGTATCGACATATCTGAAAATAAACAATCTCAAGAATGACCCTGATTGGCTGACTGACATAATGTCATGAATTAATTGAAATTTATGTGTTCAAACCCAACAAGTCATTCTCAAGTGTCAGACAATGTCTGGCAGGAAACAGAACACAAAACAGAATTTTGTGGTTGTTTAACCCAACATCATGTTTCATGCTGAAATATAAATGTATCGAGGCTATTTCTTATTTTAATTTGTGAAAAATTATTTTTGTACAGATCATCAATGGTTTTTGGAAGTTCAGTTTTGGGCATTCTAAGTAATATCTTTTGTTTTTTTAGTTCAGTGGCCTTAGGTTTACTGTTTTGAATTTACAGGACCAACTGGACAATCAGGGCCAGCAGGTCCTAAAGGAGAAGCAGGATCAGCAGGGCCTGCAGGACCGCAAGGTCCACAGGGATCCCAAGGACCACAGGGAGATAAAGGAACAGCAGGAACTCCGGGAACTAATGGCCAGCTAGGTCCAGCAGGAGCTACCGGACCAGCTGGGCAACAAGGCCCACAGGGTCCTGCTGGGTCATCTGGGGTCAGTGGTCCAACTGGACAAGCTGGCCCGGCTGGTCCAAGAGGAGATAATGGTCTTCCAGGAGATGCAGGAACGTCTGGATCACAAGGTCCACCGGGTTCTCAGGGGCCTAGAGGAAATCAAGGTCCACAAGGTCAACAAGGAGGACAAGGACCAAAAGGTGAAGTAGGTCCACAGGGACCTAGAGGAGCTAATGGCAATGCTGGATCGCCTGGGGCTCGAGGAGATGTTGGAACTCAAGGAGTTGCAGGTAATAAATACATTGCACATCAGTGATTCATAATTAGGTTCAAATCAATGCCCGTGGCGCATTGGGAAACATCTGGCACAGAGACTGAGAGGTACCGAGTTCGAGCCCCTGTTGGGCGGATATGCTTTGTAGGCTGCTATTAGCGCCGTTGTATTGCAAGCTGTCTGTTCTGTTAGTAGTTAAGATTTCAATTGCATAACATGTAACTGTACAGCGCAGTGCGTTTGTCAGGCGCTTATTAAAGAAAAGATATTATTATTATTATTATTATAATTTAAAATTGTCACTTTATTGTGGTGTTGATAAGAAAGCCAGGCATGATAAAGTTGATAATGGAATGTTTGTGATGAAACTGGTGCTAAACATGCGAGTCTTTTTAATTCGTGACTCCAGACATGCTGATTAAATTTTCTTATCTCATGGATTAAGAATGTGTGTTTTTATGTGCAGGACCCACTGGACCTACTGGACCTGCTGGACTTCGTGGAGATCCAGGTGCGGCAGGACAAACTGGTACTGCTGGACAGCCTGGCGTACAAGGAAGCAGAGGTGAGGCTGGTAGTCCAGGAAATGCGGGCCCTAATGGAGAAGCTGGCACATCAGGGGATGCAGGTACACCTGGGCAGGCTGGACAACAAGGTCCGAGAGGACCAGCAGGTTTGGCTGGTCAGCCTGGCCCGCAAGGAGCCGCAGGTTCAAGTGGGGAGATAGGACCATCAGGACCTTCAGGAAGTGCTGGTCAGCAAGGGCCACAAGGACCTCAAGGACCTGCTGGTAACCCCGGAACACCTGGCTCACCTGGACAGCAGGGTCCACAAGGACAAAGAGGTGACTTAGGAAATGCAGGACCAGCTGGACCAACTGGACCTGCTGGTGTACAAGGTGCAACAGGTCTTTCTGGGCCATCTGGTCCCAGAGGAGATAATGGGGCTCAAGGCCCTCCCGGAACTGCTGGTGGAACTGGACCTCAAGGTTCAACAGGTGATCCCGGTCCACGAGGAAACCCTGGAACACCAGGTTCGCCAGGATCAGCTGGAACCCAAGGATCTAAGGGACAGACAGGACCACTTGGACCATCTGGGCCTCAAGGACAGCAAGGACCTCAGGGCCAGTCAGGTCCTAAAGGAGACAAAGGTTCCCCTGGTGATTCAGGAACTCCTGGATCACAGGGATTACCAGGTCAATCTGGACCTCAAGGAACTCCAGGATCAGCGGGCCCACCAGGAAATGCTGGGCCACAAGGACAACCAGGACCTGCTGGATCACCTGGACTTGATGGAACACCAGGATCACCAGGAACTAGAGGTGATGTAGGATCCCCTGGAGACCAAGGATCTCAGGGCCCTCAAGGACCTCAGGGACCAAGAGGTAATTCAGGATCTTCAGGCCCTTCAGGTCCTCAAGGACCAGCTGGGCCAAGAGGAGATGCTGGTTCACCTGGTGGTGTTGGAACACCAGGAGCAACAGGAGGCTCAGGTGCTCCTGGTGCAACTGGATTTCCTGGGCCACAAGGTTCACCAGGACCTGCTGGAAATCCAGGTCAGCTAGGTGCGAAGGGTGATCTCGGGTCTCCTGGTGATATTGGAAGCCCTGGACCATCAGGGCCAAATGGATCTCCGGGTCAATCAGGTCCACAAGGTTCTACTGGAAATCCTGGTTCTCCAGGATCTCAAGGACCTCAAGGACCACCAGGACCTCAAGGACCTCAAGGACCACGTGGAAATGTGGGAAATCGAGGGCCATCCGGTCCACAAGGAGATAGGGGTAAATGCAGAATTAATACATTATTAATTAATTATTAATTATTATTAATTATTAATTAATTAATTAATTAAAAGTAATGAAAATTAATGTCTAGTTCTACATCATTTGTACGTGAACAGGTTCAGTTAATAAAACGTCAGATTTTCTATGGAATTCTGGAGACAAAAATTGTCTTAGAAGTCAGTCAAGCTTAACTTGCTGTTTGGTTGTTTGTTCAGCTTTCACAACATTAAAGGTATTTGTCAGAAAGAAACTGTTGATGAAATCTGCTGCTGAGTCATTCTGAATCCTAGTGAAGTCTAATTAGTATTAACAACTAAATTAACTTCAATGCCTGTAGGTAAAAGAAATTTAAAATCATTATTATTGTCATGGTGTTTGGTGCTTGTTTAAAGAGGTTAATCATGCTTATACAACCTTTTTATTTGTTGGCAGGTAATCAGGGAGGTCCAGGCCCACAAGGATCCACAGGTAGCACAGGTCAACCTGGAGGTCCTGGTGCAACAGGCCCAGCTGGTTCAAATGGACAACCTGGTCTTACTGGCCCAACAGGAGAAGTGGGTTTCTCAGGCCAAGTAGGTCCAAGTGGAAATTCTGGGCCCCAGGGACCACCAGGGCCAAAGGGAGAAGTAGGAAACACAGGTCCAGCAGGACAACCGGGACCTGCAGGAAATGCAGGGCCAGCTGGTAGCACAGGCCAGCCTGGAGACAAGGGCCCAGCTGGTCAACAAGGCGCTCGTGGTCCACCGGGCAATCGAGGTGCTAAGGGTGAAGATGGAACTGCGGGAGTCCAAGGTCAACCTGGAGCTTCGGGATCAACTGGAGATGCTGGTCCTGCTGGTCCTCCAGGAGGACCGGGTAGCACAGGTGCACCTGGAGCGCCAGGTCCGTCAGGTCTGAAAGGCAGTGTGGGATTACCTGGAGGAGTTGGAGCAAATGGTGTTCAGGGACCAAAGGGCCAGACTGGTGATCCTGGAGCAAGGGGCGACTCTGGTCCTGCTGGAGATGCTGGTTCTCAGGGAAGTCCAGGTATAAACTCTTTGTTGGTATATACTATTACTATAGCTTGTTCTTGTATCATAATTTGGCTAGCAAATGATGCAGTCTTGCAGAACAATACAAATTGCAGCTACATGTAAGAAATTTTACATTTGATTCATGCATACAATCTTAATTCTATTCAATACAATTATTTGACAATTAAAGTAAGTAGGCCTAAGTAAGTATATTCTTTATTAACCAATTGCTAATCACACTTTGGCATACAGACATCTTATAAACACAGTTAAAAAGTATGTGTAGCATCCTGACAAGAAATGTTTTTTGCATCAAGTAAGTTAGTTATTTGACATCTGCTCTACTGTTGTTGCCTTAACATCCACATGACAACACCATGATTATGATATTGAGCTTCTTCTGTAATCAGCAGTACTGACATGTATATATCTTCAGATTTAAAAACAGTTGCTAAAAAATGTCAAATGTGCAATTAATGAAGCATTTATGTGTGTATCAAGGCAATTATAAAGTGGCTTTAAGAATCCCTTGAAAGCACCTGCCATGGCTTTAAATTAATCTAAACAAGAACAACTTATGGTAAGCTGCAGAGTTATGTTGAGCTAAGGAATTGAAACAGCATAATAGTTCCTTGGTATTAAAAATAATATTGATACATATAATTATTTTAGAGGAATTATTTATTGAAGCCTTTGCAACTTTGACCATGAAAAGTGTGAATTTATTTGAGTAGATAGTCTCTTTGATTTTCCATCAATTGCAGTTTCCAGCCTGCTGAGCGGTTCATAGCAGCCTATGTGTAGCAAACCTTTGCAAATTGTTTGCGTACTTTTATTAAGTATCACAATTCAGAACTGACGTGAGTTTGAAAATAAACGGCAAGTCTTACAGTGCATTGGCCTTGTATCCAAGACTTTTGGTTTGTCAGACTTTGCTAAGACAAGGGACTAAGGAAATGAGTACCTTACATCACACTGTAGTGTAAGATATGAGGGAAGTGACTTTAGTAGGTAAAGTGAAGTAGTAGTGTTAGTATTAATGTAATGCTGCAGTTTTAAACTTGGGAGTCTCTGCTGTCCGTATAATGCACTTGTATGTAGGCTGATGCATGATCTGATTTTTCACAGGGTCAATTGGAGCAGTGGGACCTGCTGGGCCAAAGGGTGAATCTGGACCGGCTGGTTCTGCAGGTCCATCTGGACCAAGCGGTACACCGGGAAATCGAGGAGAACAAGGAGCCACTGGTCTACCTGGGCAGGCTGGAGACGCTGGAGCCCGAGGAGACCAAGGTATAGTCGGAAGTGCTGGTCAACCTGGTCCTGCTGGACCATCCGGACCATCTGGCTTGCCAGGACAAGCAGGACCTCAAGGACCAAAAGGTGAACAAGGGAGCAAAGGACCAGCAGGAGCAAAGGGTGATCAAGGAGCAACTGGCCCATCAGGACCAAATGGCCAAGCTGGCCCTGCTGGCCCATTAGGGCCAGCTGGACCAGCTGGTTCGAGGGGAGAGGCCGGGCCTCGTGGCGACAATGGGCTTCGAGGTGATGCTGGATCTCAAGGACCCCAAGGATTACCTGGACCTCAGGGTATTAATTATTTTTATTATGACCATTATTTTAGGTATCAATTACAAATAAGTTAAAAAAATTTAGCAGGTGAATGTGGTATTCGATAATCAATAGATGAAATACTGGTATTGCTGACCGACAGGCAGAAAGATCTGGTGACATATATTGTTCAAGAGAGGTTAGTTATTTTTGACAGTTTTCCTTGATAGCTAAATAGGTGGCCTAGAGTGAGTTGATTCAGAAAATATTATGGTTACAAATATTGGTAAAAAAATTAATTATTGACACTTTATTTTTTATGCCTTCTTATGGTTTAGAAATTCAGAAGTTGTGGCAGTGGGGTGCTGAAGATCAACCGTGGATGATTTAATTTTGATGGCAGCTGTTGCTCTTAAATGCTTTGCTTTGAATTTAGGTGCTCCTGGTTCTCAAGGACCAGCAGGACCTAGGGGAGAAAATGGCACCCCAGGTTCTACAGGAAGTGCTGGTCAACCTGGTCCAAAAGGTCCCACTGGAGACGTTGGCCTTCGTGGGGATAACGGACTGCCTGGTGAGAGTGGACTTCAAGGAGAGGCTGGTCCTGCTGGACCTGCTGGATCTGCTGGTCAGAGAGGACCGGCTGGTTCTCCAGGAGCAACTGGAAGTGCTGGAGCAACAGGAGAACCTGGGACACCAGGAGTTCAAGGTGTACGAGGAGACCAAGGACCTCAAGGTAGCACTGGACCAAGTGGACCTGCTGGTGCTGCTGGTGTAAGAGGAGACACTGGGTCAGCCGGACCTCCTGGGGCTGCTGGTCCAGCTGGACCACAAGGAGCTAGAGGAGACTCTGGAACAGCTGGACAGCAGGGTGTTGCTGGAAGTCCTGGACAAAGGGGAGATTTGGGACCTGCAGGTTCAGCAGGGCCAAAAGGAGAAACTGGCAATACTGGTGCTACTGGATCTACCGGACAAGCTGGTCCACCTGGGCAGGCAGGATCTCGAGGATCAGCAGGTACAAGAGGAGAAGTGGGACCTCGAGGAGATAATGGATCTCCAGGTCAAGCTGGGCCATCTGGTGAAGCTGGATCACCCGGTCCACAAGGATTGTCTGGGCCAGCAGGACCTCAAGGTGATAAAGGGCCGCCTGGTAGCATGGGTCAGCCAGGGTTAGCTGGAGCCACTGGAGAAGCGGGATCTCAGGGTCCAACTGGTAAGAAGTTTGACACATTCACTGTGATCTCACACAAATTGTTACTTATTTTGGTTTTGGTATGCTCTAATTCTTAATTTTAAATTTGATAAGATAGCTGTAATTTCTCATGGAAAGTTGTGAACTTTTGTATTTTGTCATATAGTTCAAGACCCATCCTCATAGTGTCAACTTATGTAGCCTTCTCATGTGCTATTTCAGAAATAATTGTTTTTAAAACAAGAATGCATTGCAAATCTAAAAATTGAGAGTCCAAACCCAGACCCTGTTTATTAAAATTCAAGTTTTAATTAAACATACTTTAAGGAGGAGCCATATAATATTATTTTATTGTTTCGGCTGCACCAGGGAGTGCTATTTAGAATTCGGAAATAGATTTGAAGCACCAGACGCATTGCTGTAAAATCTTCACAATTTTTAGATCTTTTACAATCCACTTATACAATATACCCAACAGATTGAAAAAATGTGACAGGCCATTGGATAGATAATAGGACTACTAGTATACAGTGTTTTAATATCAACATTACCTTGCCTTAAGAACTCATGTGTATTTGCACCACACACATGAATTTCACTAAAATGAAACCTTGTCAAAGCATGTATACAATACATAGCAGAAATTCGGCTTAAGTCTATTTTCTTGCAGATCTCATTACATCCACCATCTTCTCGCAGCACAGTTCCTAGCATATCTCTGGAGTTTAATAATATAATATGTTTTCACATTGTAAATATTAATTAAATAATAATGCTGGTAATACTTTCTACAAATCTTTTTTCTACAAGTACATGAAATCTGTACACACACTTCTATTGATTTCAAAGGAGGTGAAGATTTATCAAAAATGCTTTTATTTACACATTTAATATTGGGTTTATTGATGCACTTTATTTTTGATATAATTTAATACTCATTAATATACTGACAGTTTAATATAGTGTTTGTGCATCTGAAAGCTTGCACTATAGAAGTTTTTGTTCTAAATTTCAGGACCTCTTGGGCAACCAGGACCTCAGGGATCCCAAGGACAGCCAGGTAGTGCAGGTCCAGGTGGTGCTACAGGTCTTCCTGGTCCTGCAGGGCCTAGAGGAGAGGCTGGAACAAGAGGCACGCAAGGGTCAAAAGGGGATACTGGATCAACAGGACCTGCTGGTCAGCGAGGACCGGCTGGTCCGGCCGGACAGAGTGGGGCTAGTGGACCACTTGGTCAGGCAGGAACCAAAGGTGAAGTTGGCCCGGCTGGTGAACCAGGAACTCAGGGCCAGCAGGGATCCAGAGGCCCAGCAGGACCACAGGGCCCTGCTGGAAGCAGAGGAGATTCTGGTTTGCCAGGTCCAAATGGGCAGTCAGGGCCACAAGGACCAGCTGGTGAAAAAGGACCAGCTGGTGCAAAGGGTGATCTTGGGTCTCCTGGGCCAGCTGGAAATCAAGGAAGCATAGGTACGTTTTCGTAATATTATTAATGAACGAAATGTTAATAAACGCAAGGCATCTGAGGTTATTTTCTAGATATGGGCTTGAGTCTGTGTTCAGAGGCAGTGGCCAAGGTTAGCTGGCTACCACGATTCAAAGTTATAACTAACATGTTAAAATATGCACATACAACTCCAGTGCTGAAATTTTGCATTGGCTTCCTGTTCAGTAAAGGATTTTCTCAAATTTGGGGCTCATTGTCTATAAACTTTGAACTCTGGCCATTCACAACACTTAAAATCAGTCTTTTTTATTCAACCAGGTCATCTGAGTATCTTTCTCTAGTAATACTTAAAACTGGAACAGTTCTTGGTGAACGTGCTTTTTGGTTGTTGGACCTAACTTTTGGAACTCTCTCTCCATGTATCTGTACATTCTGCTCAGTCACTTTAGTAATTTCATTCACAACTTAAGACTAAGGCTACCTCTTTCGAATTTGTTATCCTCCATAGGCTGCCTTTGTACGTATCTGGACATTTACAAAGCGTAATGTAGGCATAATAAAAGTTAAAAATTAATTAATCAGTTAATTATGCTGTAGCCAACTAATCCTGGCCAGTGTTCCTGAATACAGATCTGTATTGTTCCTTTTATAAATAAATGTATGATTCACTCTTTAACTTCTTTCTGACTATAATCATAGGAATAAAATTGAAATAATCTGTTGATATATTATTTTCTAATAATAACTAATTCTGTATAATGTTTTGAATGAGCTTTCTCTCGTCTGCTTATTTGATGTTCCCTTATATTCAAGGAAAAACTTACAGAAAGCTAGCAAAATTATACGTAATTTTCTAACATGTAACTTACCTTATTTGCATGGTGATGTTTGTACTCTGAAGGTGCGTGGTATTTGATTTTAGGTCTCCCTGGATCATCTGGACCTCAGGGACCAAGAGGAGAAGTTGGATCACCTGGACCTTCAGGATCACAGGGACAGCCAGGCCCAGCTGGTCCAGCGGGAGTTGGTGGAAGCACTGGTGAACAGGGATTTACTGGAGATATAGGAGTGAAAGGAGAAACTGGTTCTACTGGAGCTCCAGGTCCTAAAGGGGATATTGGACTTCCAGGACCAACTGGACCTTCTGGTCAACCTGGTCCAGCTGGACCAAAGGGGCCAAAAGGTCTTCCAGGTGATGCCGGACCAAGTGGGCCATCCGGTCAACCTGGACCAGCTGGACAAGCTGGAGCCACTGGAACCGCTGGTACACGAGGAGATGTTGGTTCACCAGGACCACAGGGTCCTCAAGGATCAAGAGGAGATCCAGGACCACAAGGTACAGCAGGGTCTCGAGGTGACACAGGTGCTACTGGACTTCCAGGACAACAGGGAGAGCCTGGAACATCGGGAAGTGCTGGTGCGACAGGGCTGCCTGGACCAGCTGGACCTACAGGAGATTTAGGACAAGCAGGTCCTGCAGGTCCAAGAGGTGATGCCGGTTCACCAGGAGGAAAAGGGCAGACAGGAGATGTGGGTTCTCCAGGACCCGCCGGTCCAATTGGAGGACCAGGATCACCAGGACCTAAAGGAAACCTAGGAGATGTTGGATCTCCAGGTCAACCAGGACCTCAAGGTATACCAGCATTCATTGCACTTACCCACTTAATGATTATCCCAGTGTTTCCCAAAGTGTGTTCTGCGGGGAAGACAAAGGTTCCGTTAGGAAATTGGATTAGTGTTGTTTGAATGTGCTGCTTAATTATAAATCAGACTTAGAGGTGAAGACAAGGGTTCTGTGGGAAAATTTTACAATAATTTATATTCTAATTTTTATTGATTAAAACTGTATATACCCCAATCACTGTTTAAAAACATTATACCAGAATATGTTTTGTTTAGGTCGGGTTCCTTTAAAAAATTTCAGGGCACAAGGGTTCCATAGCCAAAGTAGATTTGGAAGCACTGGATCATCCACTTACGTTACATTAAATGATTAAGGAAGATTAATTATGATTAATTATTTTTTTATGAACCTTTTAATTGGTAGTAGTTGTTTCACAAAAGTATGTGGTTTACAGGACCACAAGGATCAACAGGACCTGCTGGACAAGCAGGTGCAACAGGATCTACTGGACCTCTAGGTCCTCAAGGACCAATTGGTTCTCAAGGATCTCCTGGACAGAGTGGTGATTCAGGAACTTCTGGAGCAACTGGTCCACAAGGGCCAAGAGGTGATGCAGGAAGCCCAGGTCCAGTTGGGCCTGCTGGTGAAAAGGGATCACCAGGACCAAATGGGCCTCCAGGTCCTGTAGGACCTGTTGGACCTCTAGGAGATGCGGGCAATACTGGAGATGCTGGATCAGCCGGACCAGCCGGACCACCTGGAGATGCTGGAAGTCAAGGAGTGGCAGGATCCCCAGGAGCTAGGGGAGCAACTGGAGGACCAGGAGGAATAGGACCTGCTGGACCACTTGGTCCAAGAGGAGATGTTGGAGTTCAAGGTCCAGCAGGTACTAAGGGAGACACAGGAGCATCAGGAACTGCAGGACAGCGAGGTGACGTCGGACCTAGCGGCCAGATAGGGCCTGCTGGTCCAGCAGGAGCAAAAGGTGACGTTGGATTAGCTGGGCCACAAGGTCCTCTTGGAGACCAAGGTGCCCAAGGGCCAGCGGGTCCACCTGGTGGTACTGGTGAGTTGTCATCAATACTTATGGATCAGTTGTGAATTCATGGGAAATACAACATTGTCATTTATTCATTCATTCTGGGGACTTAAATATCACCCCTTCAGGAAACCTACTCAGGGGTGCTTGATATAATTTTATGCCATATGCATTAATATCAACTGTCTGTAAAGCGATAAATCTATTTGCCTCACAGCACAGTTTATTACTTTGCCCAATGCACTGTGCTTCGAACATAATTTCCAAGAACCACATAATTATGAATAAACTGTTCTTGATATGTAGTTTTTTTCACTCAGTTCATTTCTACTGTCTTGGTAATTATCAACCAGCAGAAAGTTTTTAATTGTCACATGCATGCAGATCAAGCATGCATCTTGAAATATCTGTCTTTCCTGGAGGGCATTTGAATGACCAACAGGCACAGACTGTCACAGACCCACAAACCCCAATTAATTGAGATTAATTTACATCATTGCTGTGTAAACTTCTCAGTTGCTCTGTCTGGCAGTGTGCTTCCTTGTGCATCAGGCCTTCAATCGGAAACAATCTTCTGCGAAAAATTCATAGTATTCTGCTTTACACACCGCAAGAAAATGTTAGGTTTGCTTAAGTTGCATGTCTTGTGATCTATCGAATAATGCCGTGTCTTTGAAAACTTTTTAAAAGGTTATATGCAACTGCTCGGATAACACCTGCATGAAGGCTTTTAAAAGAATTCACAGTTTGATGCAAGTCATTGCTTTCAGAAAAGCAATGCATGTGGTCTGAGAACTTATTCTCTGACTCATGTAGACTGATGATGTAGTCTTGGTACATGTTGCTGAAACAGTCCACCCATATAATCAGTTTTAGCTAATAACTGCTGTTTATAATTCACAGGAAGTACTGGACAACCTGGGGTGCAAGGTCCAAGAGGAGATGCTGGTACTCAAGGTAACCCTGGTGGCATAGGGCAAGCAGGACCACCTGGACCACGAGGTGATTTAGGTCCAACAGGTCCAGCAGGACCCAGAGGCCCTAATGGAGGTCCAGGTGACACTGGAGCAACTGGTTCAGTTGGCCTAGCAGGAGATCGTGGACCACAGGGTCAAGCTGGTGTAGCCGGTGTACCAGGAGCACAGGGTCCAAAAGGTCCATCAGGGCAGCAAGGCCCTCAAGGACAACAAGGTCAGCCAGGGTCACCAGGAGATGCTGGACCTTCTGGGCCGCGTGGTGATGTAGGTCCTGCGGGTCCAACTGGACCGTCAGGATCTGCTGGACCTACAGGAGGAACAGGAGGAACTGGTTCAAGTGGTATCCCTGGAACAAGGGGTTCCATTGGAGATGCTGGTGACCCAGGACCAGCCGGACCACTTGGTGAGGCCGGATTGCAAGGCCCTGCTGGTCCCCCAGGACCTCTTGGACCAGCTGGACAGTTAGGGTCAGCTGGCCAACCAGGCCAGGCTGGACCTCCTGGTGATATTGGACCAGCAGGACCCCTGGGTAAGCTTCGTCTTTGTGTAATAATATAAGTTTTAGATCCACAAACACATGAAGACACCTTCTGCTATTTTAAGTTATTTTATTTAATTTCTTCTACTTTTATAGCACCAATCAGCAATTGAGTCCATTGAGCAAGTTTGCATTAAGTACAGTAACCATGTAGCTAGAAAAATTGGGCTATTAATCATGTTCCAGGTTAATTGCAGTGGTTTTAACACAGTATTCTGAACCACTTAAAACCCTTGTTATGTTATGTTATGTTGTGTTATGTAAGGTAATCTTGCACCTGCACATTTGGCTTTACAAAACCAATGTCAGACAGCATCAACCGATGTCACCTAGACAGTAAATTCCATTGTATTGCTTGGCATTCATTTGGTATATTTGCACATCACTGAAATGCGTGAGTTAGAAGGTATGTGATGGTTGCTCTGACATCACAGATGTATTAAAACAAGTCTAATTAATGCTAGATTAATAATTAATGAACTAATGCACAATTTAGGAGTTGGACAATCACATAATTTGAGACTTCTGCACACAGTATGGATCAGTTTACAATTTACTGACTCGTTCAATCTTCTATTTATTCATCCATCTTGATCCATCCATCCATCCATTCGTCCATCCATCCATCTGTCCATTTGTCCATCCATCCTTCCATCCATCTGTCCATCCTTCCAGTTTGTTGTTTCTTTTATTCTTCATTCATGTTTGTGCTTTACCTCACCCAGCTGTTTCATCCACGAATTCTGAGATTGAGAAAAAAATTTCAAACTCAACCCATAATTACTTTTGTTATGCATAACCCTAAATGTGGATGAGTTGAAACTCAGGTAAGATTTGCACCAGACTGGTAGCTAAATATGATGTGTTCTGAACAAAACTGTGGATGTTTACAGGAATTCTTTTGAATATTTATTTTAATTGTCTAACATGCTTATTATGGAGTGCATCTTGGATTTGGCTAGGTGCTACTGGTGCTACTGGCGGTACTGGACCAACTGGGGATATTGGCCCTCAAGGACCTGTTGGACCAAAAGGACCTCTTGGTCCTAAAGGAGAGTCAGGACCACAAGGACCACTGGGACCCAAAGGTGATCGGGGACAGCCAGGGTCAATTGGTCTACCAGGTGCTGCTGGTCCTCAGGGAATCAGAGGTGATACTGGCCTTGCAGGACCAGATGGTGCACCGGGACCACTTGGCTCACCAGGTTCTACAGGACCTACTGGAGATCTGGGAGACCCAGGACTTGTAGGTTCAATTGGAGTTCCAGGACCTGCTGGACCAAAAGGAGATACAGGACCAAAAGGGCTCAATGGTCCTTCGGGTGACATTGGGCCAGCCGGACCACAAGGCCAGAGAGGTGATACAGGAGCAACTGGACCACAAGGACCATCTGGACCAATGGGCTTAGCTGGACAAGCTGGACCACAGGGTACTGGCTTCGCTGGTCCCACTGGAGCTCAAGGACCCAAAGGAGATTTGGGACCTATTGGACCTGCAGGTATGTTAGTAACATAGGAAAGAGGATATAGGTACTGGTAATAGTTTCATCCTAAATATGTTAAAGTTACCACTGCCATTTTTGCACTGCATGCATTTTCTTAAAATAATTTTTGCGGATTAAAGAATAGTAAATTTGAAACATGTGATGTGATTACAGCCTAATATCATATGAAATTTTTTATCATGTATTAGCATTTATTAGTGTAGTGTGTCAGTTGATATCTTCTACTTACTTACATACTTTTGATTGCATTAGCCTACGCAAACACCCAGATGCATACTTGCATGTACATTTGATCACAAAAGCTTTCCTGAGTTCCTAAATTTTATGAATTTTCCTGCCGCGATTAACTGTATAGAAGCTTGACATATTAGGCTTATAATAAACTATTAAACTCGTGCCTAATTCATTTCCAGGATATTAGATTTTTACAGATTGGCAAGAATTAGCAAGTGCAAAATGCACACTGGATGGTGTCTGGTCAACAGTACATATATTGTTTCTTTGTCATTTAGGTCCAAGTGGTCAACCTGGATCAGCAGGACCAAAAGGAGACCTTGGACCCCAAGGATCACCAGGACAGGCTGGTCCACCAGGGCCACCTGGAGCTCTGGGAGATCTTGGAGGAACAGGAGCAACAGGATCACCTGGTGATATAGGGCCTGCAGGCAGTCAAGGACCACTGGGACCACCTGGTATTAGAGGAGATTTAGGTCCTCCAGGCAGCCAGGGACCACAAGGACCAGTAGGTCCAGTAGGCGGCACTGGACCACAAGGTCCTAAAGGACAAATTGGAGATCAAGGTCCTCAGGGTCCAAGAGGACCACTTGGTCCAGGAGGTTCCACGGGTCAGCAAGGTCCAAAGGGAGATGTTGGACAGATAGGACCACCAGGAAATACAGGTGCAACGGGACCTGGTGGACCTAAAGGTGAACAAGGCCCCAATGGTCCTAGAGGTGATGGTGGACCTCTAGGCCCACAAGGATCTCAAGGTCCTTCAGGACCCACTGGACCTGTTGGCAATCCAGGACCTCAAGGACCTCGTGGTGACAATGGTGATCCAGGTAATACTGGATCCCCTGGACCTCTTGGTCCACTTGGACCACCAGGACTTCCAGGTCCAGCTGGATCCCTAGGCCCAAAAGGTGATACTGGCAGCTCAGGACCTATTGGACCATCCGGCCCCATTGGACCACAAGGTCCACAAGGTACAAGAGGAGGCCTTGGACCGATTGGGGACACAGGCTCATCAGGACAACAAGGGCCTGCAGGACCAAGAGGACCTTCTGGCCCACGTGGAGATACAGGAAACACTGGTCCTCTGGGTCCAACTGGTCCTATTGGACCAACAGGACCATTGGGTCCACCTGGAGCAACTGGAGTTCCAGGGCCACTTGGACCAAAGGGATCAGCTGGCCTTCAAGGGCCCCCAGGAGGCAGGGGAGATACTGGACCTCTTGGACCAAATGGATTCTTAGGTCCTCAAGGACCTGTTGGGCCACCAGGACCGTTGGGACCATCAGGACCACCAGGTACTAGGGGTCCTCTTGGTCCTTCAGGTCCAAGAGGAGACATCGGTCCAGGTGGCCAGCAAGGTGTTCAAGGACCATCAGGACCAAATGGGCCATCAGGAGACAGAGGTCCTCCAGGAGA
The DNA here is from genome assembly GCA_020284085.1 of Aporrectodea caliginosa. NCBI lineage: Eukaryota > Metazoa > Annelida > Clitellata > Crassiclitellata > Lumbricidae > Aporrectodea > Aporrectodea caliginosa. The sequence goes on along the minus strand of JACEVL010000178.1, from coordinate 513,936 downwards.
CTTGGGTCGGCCAGGTGGACCAGGTGGTACTGGATTTACTGGACCTCAAGGATACACAGGAGCCCAAGGTCCCATTGGACCTTCAGGGCCTCAGGGTGGAACTGGAAACTCTGGATTCCCAGGTCCACAGGGACCTCCAGGAGCCCAGGGATCTCCAGGGCCACCTGGTAGCTCAGGGTCTTCTGGTCCTATAGGACAACCAGGTGAACGTGGACCATTTGGTCCAATTGGGCCAGCAGGTAAGAGGCACGAATCGCTGAACGTATATACTACCTTGCAGCAGTGGCGTAAATCATGGGGGGACAGAGGGGACTGTCCCCCCAAAGTGTTGACTTAAGCCCTTTTGTCCCCCCAAAATCCGGCCCTCGTAGGTACTCTGCCCCCCAAAGTTATGTATAGATTCTCGCCTCTGCCTTGCAGTAGCTAAAATAGTGCTGTGTCTGCTGAGAATGAGAACAATCAGATTTGTAAAACTGATGTTGAACCTGGCAGCCAATTTGCAGAACAAGAGAAACTGAATTGATCAAAATAACAATCCTTGGTGTGCAGAATTCACAGCCAGCAGGGCTTGAACTCTAATAATAATAATGATAATAATAATAATAATAATAATAATAATAATAATAATAATAATAATAATAATAATAATAATAATAATAATAATAATAATAATAATAATAATAATAATAATAATAGCAATAATAATAATAATAATAATAGTTTAGGACAGAATAAGGGAGCCTGCAGAAAACTTTTATGATTAGAATGTTGTACTGTTTTTAATTAAGATGCATGTACACCAGAGTGCGGTTATGCAACTGGTCTAATAAAGAATATATTTTACTTTCTTGTCTCTGTAGGTGACACTGGATTCACTGGTTCATCTGGTCCTATCGGACGGCCAGGCTTTACAGGTTCAACTGGTTCAAGTGGAGCCACTGGTTTGGCTGGGCCACAGGGACCAAAGGGTAATCCTGGATATCCTGGAAATGCTGGTCCACCTGGACAACCTGGATCGCAGGGACCAGTTGGATCATCTGGTTCTACTGGTCAGCCTGGTAGCGATGGACAACCAGGTACTCTTTCTGTTCATTAAAGGTTACTGTTTCCATGTAATTTCCACCCCTACGAGATTGAACTGGAAGGAATCATCCTTCCAGTTCAGTCGTGTAGGGGTGGAAATTACTTGGCAACTAATGTAATCCAGGAATTTCTGTGATGCCACTCAAGGCATCGGTTGATAGTAGCTACTACCAGTCGGCAAAATTGAGAAGAAACAGACGACATGGAAACAGCCTATGGAGGAAATGAGACCAAGAGAAGATGAGTTTTAGCGAAGATCTGAATGCCAGAACAGACCTTGCAGAGCAAACCTTTTGTATGACAGACATGTGGTGTTGGATAGAACTCAAATAGTTCAGATTTATTCAGTTCATGGGAATTTCCTTACATGTTTGGGGTGGGTTTAAGAGCAGTCCGTTTTCTACCAAACAAGACTGAACTCGGTTAACGACGTTAGGTCATACGGTAAAAGAGCTGAATGAGCAGTTATCATCGAACGAATGTAGAGTTGAGTGTTATTAGCATACAACTAGTATTACGGGTACTTACCAGTTGGACTCGGTAAATACTGGAGTGGTGTACAAACAGAAAAGTAAGCTGAGAACAGAACCTTGAGGAATGCCGCAGCTGAGAGGAAACATGACATTGCTTTGTTGATGAAGACAGACAGTGTGCAGGGAGTGAATGGAACCAGTTTAGGGCCAGGCTAGGTTCACCAATCCAGTGCTCAAGGTGATGGAGCAATGTATGGTTGACGATTGTTCAGCAAGTCATCCAAAACAGTGCTAGAGCTGAAATCGATTCTCTGCAGATCGGTTATAAATCGTCAAACTTTTTTGTTGTTTCTCAGGTGCAACTGGATGGACTGGAAACACTGGAGCCACAGGACCTACAGGAAGAAGTGGAGCAACTGGATATACTGGAGCCACGGGTAATACAGGATGGACTGGATCAACCGGAGCATCGGGACCAAAGGGACCAACAGGCAACCGAGGAGATAATGGAAATCCTGGTAGCCAGGGAGTTTTGGGAGCACTCGGAGCAACAGGATGGACAGGTACATGAAGCCTACATATACTAACAATGCTAATAACATGTATCATAACACAGAACAATTAAAAATTTACACACATATTTTTGCAAAACACGTGTTCAATAAAAGTCATATTAAAGATGCTGTTAAATATTTGTTTAACATATTTCTTGAAGAACTTTAATCTAACTGAATTATTTATCTACTTCTGCAAAATCTCTGGTAATATTCGATATAACTGGCATAATGTGCACGTAACTGGACATTTCTATAGTACCTTTTAAGTACCTATCTAATTACAAAGGTGGAAGCATGGTAAAGGTACCAACACCTGTTGCATGCCTTTACAAAAGCTCCTCAGAAGAATGGTACTGAAGTCAGAAGGATCATACGGTTGAGGAATAGCATCAGCCACAGCAATCAAATGACAGAACATTTTTAAACCTCCCTTCTCTCATTTGTACTTGTTTACAAACCACTTAAGGATGGATGGCTGAGTGGGCACCCGATGGCATGGTATTCCATTTATGGTAATCCAGATGTATAAAGTACTAACCCAGCTCGATGTTGCTTGAAATCTCTACAGCTACCAATGTCATGCAACAGTACCTAATGGCCAAAATAGAATGTCTGACAATTTTGGGATGGTGCCTTCAGAGTATAAGATTGCTGATTATATTATATTTTATTATTGTACCATTAATACCTTTTTCTTTGATTTCCATAAATTTTTGTACTATATTAGATGAAGAAATGTGGCTCCCTGAACATACTCAGTATTGTTGTAAATGAAAGCAGATGATATAATCAAAGGCGATCAAGCTGCGTATACTCTGAAGATGAATTTAACTGAATCAGTATGCTAAATGGAGAACTGGTTTGTTTCAGGTCGAAGTGGAGCCACTGGTGCTACTGGATTCCCTGGTCAACTTGGCTTCACTGGATCTACTGGAGCCTCTGGAGCTACAGGAGCCACGGGTGTGAGAGGGCCTCCAGGAGCTGCTCTTTTGGGTAAGCAGTTTATCAGTGGAGGTTGATGTAATTCCTCATATTTCCACACAGCTCTGAATCATAGTTGGAAACATTTTCACTGCTGGATATACTGTAGTTTCCATCTGTTTTCTGCATAAAAGTATACGTGGCTTCATACTCGCATGCACGTATGCAAGTATTCATACATGCACAAACACACACACACAACCCCCTCGGAGAAAATTGAGTGCTTAAGTTGCACCACACACTTTTCGTGAAAGGGTTTCTAAGGTATTTTAAGCTGGCACTCCTCATGTACAAAGCACCTGCAGATCATCTGCCATCCTACTTATCTTCCATGGTCACACCCTGCAACTCTGTCAAACACCTTCCATCTACTGGAAAGTATGTTGTTCTTGGTCTGTCTCATCTTTGGCCGGTGTTCATTCACAGTTGCTGACCCCTCCATCTGGAACTCTCTACCTCCTTGTTGTATTTTAAGTTTACGTCTTTTGTTACCAAAACAATATCTGATATTTAGCTTGCCGTAAACATCTATTGTTTAAGTCCGCCATTACCTCTGGTTCACTGTCTTGACTCTGGTTCCCTACTATACTACACTCCTCATGTTCACAACTGTCTTAGCCAGACTCTTCCAGTCTACCTATGGCTCTTAGTGGTTGCTCAGCTTCAACTTCTGAACTTTGTAAGGAGGTCATTATCACATTACAGTTTTATTGTATTGCATAAAGGCAATAGATGTTACATTACATTGTATAACAGTACAGTATGGTGGTGGTAGAGTGTGATAACAGCATAGGTACCTGGTCATAAATATTTTGTATTTGCATAAAATAATTCTGGTCCTGCAGAACCAAATGATTCATGGCCTCCTCCCATTTGCATTTTACAGGGCTTCAGCAGCAGTCGAACGAGGTGCAAGAAGCGTTCCTTAACGAGAGAGAGGAAATCCAGAATGCCAAGAGCAAGTTCAACATCCTCACGGCCATCATGGTCGTATGGGCCACAATCGTCACTCTGGCCATCATCATCATGGTTGTCGTTGTCTTCACATTCATGCGCAACCGGCCAGAGCTAGCAATTCCCTCAGCGGAGTCATACACATCAGATGCCGAAAACGGCCACCAGAAATCCTACATTGGTGATGATGACGAGGAGGAGGAAATTCCACAGAATGTAACGAGTGCCGTTAACCTCAACTTTGGACGTGGAAAGGTCACATCTGGAGAAGGTCGTGAGGTCGACATTCAGGAGGAAGAAGTTCGGCAACAGGGTCCCAGTCAGCAACACGAGTTCGAAGTGGAGAAGATTTCAGCACTCTTTGAGGAGGACGAGCATGATGAAGCTCCGGCGGCTGCTGCTGAATCCATTCCTGGCGGCATCCAGGCTCGGCCTAATTTCCGAAACGCGGTAACAACGAGCCGTGCAGGCACAGGACAGTTCCGAGCACTCTTTTTCCCTGATTCTGGCTCTTCCACTTTCTAAGAAACGAACCAACGTACGATGATGCCTGACTATGCCACCGAAATACTTTGTATAACGTCCAAGAAGACGCGTTAACGATTCTGCTACAAAACATGAGTCTTTCATTAAAACAAGCAATAGCACTATATAGCTAACTGGTAGTAGAGCTGTTTATACTAACAGATTGTATAGGTTAAATCTAGTTTTTTGAGTTGGATATTTCCATTATGTACTTGTGCAGAAATTTCTGCGGAGAGTTTCCTTACAGCAGAATTGCCAGCTGGTTGACGCGGTGTTGTACTTCTTTTTAAAACTCGAGCTAGGAATCGCTAATCTTCACTCCAGACTTTGTTTCAGACTTGTTTAGCCCAAATATCGTGGCACAAGCAATAAAGTGTTGTAGGCTCATTATTCATTTAACACTTTGCTGTAATTTAACTTAGCGCTGAGGAATTTGTCTGTCTGTTTTTCTAGAAAAAGATGTGGTGCTTGCAGATGACACTGATATTTAGAGCTGCTGAAACACATTGTGGCATAGGTAATACGTAATTCCAACCAAGCAGTATCAAGTTGATGTATGTCCTTTTTGCTCAAAGCAATATATAAAATAGAGTTAAGCTACTTGTGTGATTCCTTATTATATCAACTACTGTATTAAACAAAGAGTTAATCCTGCATATTATGCCTTCTTTGATCTTTTTTAAGCCTTGAGCCCACATCCATCACAATACCAGAGAATAAGAGTACAGAGTGTTTCCAATATTTGTTGACTTTTTGCCTAATCAATTACCTTCCCAGTCTGACTATTGAACAAATGAAAATCATGTGATGCATTATTACAGGCATATATTTGTTAATGCATATGAGCGCAAACACGAGAATCATGTACATTTCTGCTTCCGGTAAATTACATTACAGCTAGGCGTATAAATAATATATTAACTATGATGTTTTTAAACATGTTCACGTCAATAAATATTTCAAAATAAATATTGTATTTGTCAAAACATACCAGCCTATAGTATCAGGTTCATGCTTGGCACTTGTTGTCTTCAACTTTATGACTTTAATTCTGTTTTGTCTACATAAGTGTACCCAGGGACTTGGAACCAGCGGCGTAACGAGACTTAAATTCAAGAGGAGGCAACTTCTCAGACCATTGGCAAAATCCTGGTCATTGTGGTCATTGGTCAATAGAAGTTCAAAATATGAAAAAAGCAAGAGGAGGCAACTGCCTCCTCGTGCCTCCTTGTAGCTATGCCTATGCTTGGAACTGTACATGTGTTAATACTTAAATATTATATAATATTCGGCACGTATGATGTATTATATATTAATTTTGTCAAAATATGTTCATGTAACCAATGTTGGACCCATGTCAGTTCCCAGCCAAAATTCCTATATATTAGGCAAATATTCATATATCACAAAAACTATGGACCCTGTTTGCTCCTATGTCAAATGCAGTTTTGGCATAATACAGGGTGTTAGAGTGTATGACGGAATTGCATTTGTAACTGCGCTTTTATATAGCACCTCTTGAGTTGTTTTCATGTACAGGTGCTATATAAAAGTGCAGTTACAACTGCAATTCCGCCATCGTACACCCTGTATTATGCCAAAACTACTCAAGAGGTGCCATATAAAAGTGCAATTCCAACTGCAATTCCGATGTACACCCTGTATTATGCCAAAACTACACCGCCTGTGAATAAGCTGGTTCCCGCGACTTCGCTTTTGTGGGCGCTGTAGAAATATCGAGTTTACGATTACACAAGAGGTGCCATATGAAAGTGCAATTCCAACTGCAATTCCGATGTACACCCTGTATTACTCGAAAACTACTCAAGAGGTGCTCTCCCAGGCTGATAACACAAGATCACAATCAAATAGAAGGGTCTTCATTTGCTGACAAATGTAGGCAGAGAAAGTGTAATCAGCTCATGTCTCCTCTTGCATGGCAATCTGTTCCAGACTGAAGGACCTATGAAGGCAAAGCTACCATATTGCATTGTGGAAGTGCGATGTAGAGGAAAACCAGAACGCGTTGTTGATGCAGAAGGAAGTGAGAGTGGTTGTGATTTCTGTGGTTGATTGATCGGGTCTGTGCGTTGGAGAGGCCCAAAACTGGCATCTTTCATCTACTCACTTAAATTCACAATGTATAGCTATGCACATTAGCATGGGGACCAATGCAAGCTCATCCCGTATGTAAGTGGGAACCCATACAGGCATGATACAGCCACACACAGAGCCACCTATATAGCCAATATTAAATTCACACAGTGCCCCACCAGTGGCAGGCAATGGCCCTGCATGAGCTTTGCATTTCCAACCTTTCCCAAGGAAACTTTGAGGGCTCTTGTTGGCTCGAAATCGCAGTTCATTCCAGGCCCTTCATGACTGGCCTGGCATTGACAAGTGACTACTGGGCCATAAGTCGTATCTTCTGGTGTCAGTAAACCTGCAGTGGCAAATTTTCTGGCCTAGTGCAAGCCAGATAGTGGCGAATGAATGGGGCACGTCTGTATTCTGCCTGGAATAATCTGCCACCACCTCGACAGTTACATTCATTCGGACCATATACTCTGCCCGCATGACGCCTGTAATAATAATAATAATAATTACGACAATTTATATGGTGCCGTAACACACCCATGCTGTTACAAGGGTGCCTGTACAGGCAAATGTGGGCCAGCTATTATAGTGCACCCCAGGATTTTTTGGCTGTCACATAAGAGAGGACCTTTCAACTGAGTTAGACTCCCAGTGAGGACTAGAGCTGATGTGGCCGTCTGCCATTGCCACTTGAATGGCTTATTAACCTGGGATGCCCATAGTCCGAGAAAATGCCATGCAATGCCGTGTCTCGTAATAGTCAAGCAGATCTTTCGTGAGGTTCATTGCCCTGACATATACATACATACATACGAACATACATACATACATATATACATGCACACATACATACATACATACATGCATGCGTACATACAGGGCCTAGGACAGGGGGGGCCACCGAGGCCATTTGGCCCCAGGCCTCACTTGATAAAGGGCCTCGGAATTTCAGAGTTTTTTTGATTGAATTGGGGAATTACGGAATTAAGGAGTTATTCATTGAAATGTAGCGCTATACAAATTCTAATTATTTCGTGACGAAATCGTTGACGTTAAATAATTATTGCAAACTGTAAACAAATTTTTGTACATCTGTTATTAGTTGTAAAATTCGTGGCTTTGAAGATGCCAAGGATGATTTGAACCTTTCTGTTGAGTTTTTAAAAGATAATTATTTGAAAAAGGCCTTGAAAATTAGTTGTGGCCCCGGGCCTGCAAATCCTGTCCTAGGCCCTGCATACATATGTACATACATACAATACATAATTATGTGCATGCATAATTGCATATATTATGTACAAATAGGCAAAGTTAGAATATCTGCTGAGGGACTAAACAGTTCTCAAATAGTAATAGTTGTAGCAGTAGTAGTAAGCCCTACTACACAATATTATTATTTTTTAATTTTAATTTTATTACTATTATACACAACGTGATCATCCAAACGAGAGCATCAAGAGCGTCAATGTAGAGAAATTTACATTAAATTTAGAGAATACCTAAAGTCCTATTTTAGATTAATTCGATTATGAAACACGTATAATATTTAAAAACCGGGAGCTTCTCCGATTGCGAAAATATTTTTTTCTAGGCATTTCAGAGCATCAGGAATGCAATGACACTGTCATCTCAAACCGGTATTGGCACCACTCTGGCATCAGTTCCAGAGTGTATTGTGTGGATTTTCACAACTGGCACCAGCCTACCAGATTTAGGCCTACACACACACATGCTTGCGCTTGCACGCAGACACACATAGCCTACACATTATAACAGGGCTGTTAAAGGGCTTGTTTTTTTCGTTTTTTTTTAGAAATTATAAATGCCAAAAATGGTGTCTCTTCAACTCTCTTGGCAATAATTATTGTTGTATGGTCTTCATTAACTTCATTTTATGACATTCTACGTACGGTTCTAGTAACTGTTCTAGTTAATTTCATTTAGGCTATATGCATCTGATTAATTTGAACGGCATTATCCCGTTTTTATGATCCGAAATAGGAAAATCTAAAAAAAAACTTTTCATTTTGAAAAAGTTTGCTTTTCTGCACCCCTGCATTATAACAGACCTAGATTGAGCGGAACAAAATGTATACCGTAAGTAGGCATATTAGTAAAAATCAAACCTTTATTAGAGGAATGTCGAGTGTAATATGTTTGTGTATATAGCCTACGTATGTATGTAGGCCTATGTATGTATGTATGTATGATTGTATGTATGTGTATTTATAGCCTATATAGGCTATGTTAGGCCTATAATAGAGCAGAGATGTCATGAAATCAATAAGTCAACTTCTTGTTACGCCAAAGCTTCACTTCGTTTCGGTAGGTGGCGTTGCTAAAATTCTTTACGTTCTGAAGGCGTCAAGAACATGGCCGCCCATGGATTTACGCATTTAATTTCAGTAGGTGACGCTGCCGCTGCTGCGTGTTGGGGTGCGTGACAATCTATTGCCCTGCTGTCCAAGATGCGAGATGATTTTTCCAATTCTTCTCAACCGTCTTAGGACGGGCAAACATCTAGTATATAATATATATGTTATCTACCACTACAATAATAATTAATGGGTATGCTGTCTATTAAGCCTCGTAATTGTAAATCAATCGCAAGTGTAAACTCTTTTTTATAGCGTCACCAAGACGATGTTTCGAATAAGAAGGTTTGTCTCTAGACAATCTATTTTTTAACATTTTAGTGATTTTATGATTATGTGTCCCTGATCGTGCCTACGGAGCAAAGAATTACAGAATTTTAGGCCTACATTTTGAGAACGTACCGTAGACCCACAGTATAAATAATTATTATAATTAGTTATACTGTGGGAGACCTACTGAATATTACGAGTTTATGATTACGCAAAAGGTAACTGGTTGTTTGACTGTTATCTAGGGATAATTCATCTACGTTCTACAGGCTCTTAAAGACTTATTTGTATCACCGTGGTTGGACTGGGAGCGCCTCTGAGTAGTCTTCTTCTTTAGGGGGCGTTATATAAATTCCTGAAATTAATGAATGAAATGAATGACTGTCCTACCAATCGCTAGGTTGCAAGGTTCCTACTGTGCCTCCCATTTAAGAAACTGTGAACCGTGCACTGTTGACGACAACAACAATGGCGGACAGCAGAGAGGATTTCGCGTTTAGTGCGGTGAAGAGAGAACACACGTCGGTCACTGTTAATCTGGACAGTGCTGTTATGGACACGAAACACACGCAGAGCCGCGAGTATGTACGCGCGACACCGGAGACTCCCACAAAATACGTACCATCACCTGAAGAATTCCAATTTCTATCGACGTCCATCAGTAGCCCCACTGGTAGGACCCTCTTGTGGTCGTATTCCGTTTAGACTCGGAGCATGCTCGGATTATATAACGTTTAGGATTCAGAACAGAAGAGGGGAGTAACTTTAGGAAAGTTGTAGAAACGACAGAACAGTAAGATATATTTTTAGGTGACTGACTGAATGTCTCAAAACTTTGCCTGATGATACATAGGACCTCAACATTAATAAGTGACTACATAAACAAAAATGTTGTGCTAGTAGTGTTGTATGTTACATAATATAAATTGGTACTGTTAGTTATATTAAATATTTAATGCTATATTATATTAATTAATTATGCAACTTGTGCTATTAATGTTAGCAAATAAAGGATAAAGTCTTATAAATCATTCTATCAGGATGTTGTCATTCTGGGACTTTGTTTAGTTTCAATTTATTTTCATGAGAGAGAGAAGGACTTTGTCCTAGGTCCAAGGTTTTGAAGTTGATTGAAACTGGCCAATAAATGACCATTTAATTACGTTAACCACTGAGGTGACTTGGGGTTGTTTATTTTTAGAAATGAAATTTATATTTTTACCTATCCAACCTGGAAAGGGAGAGATGGTTGTCTTGTTGGCCATATTTCTGTTATGGTGTTTGCGCTTGAAGTGCTCATAATATTGCTCAGTAACTACATTAATTTGTTGGCATAAATTACACTGCACCTAGCAAAGCGTTGCCATTAGTTTCCTTTGTCTATACATTTAGGTCACATTATTGCAAGTGCTGATGGGAAGGACAATGATGGGTTCCATGCTGGTTCCTCTGAAAATCTTAGAAGAAGAGGCATAGCTTCAAGTTTTCTTGACGGCAAGGGCTTTGGATGGCTGCTAGAAGTTGAAGATGAGGACGAAAGAAATCAGAAACCTCTTCTGTAACTGCTCTCAGTTCATTATTCCTTAAATGTAACAAATATTTTGCAGTTGTACTGATCATCTTTTCTCTCAACTGTAGCATTATGATTAATGATTTAATACAGATATGGTAAAATTGGTAAACTCTACATTTTATGAACATTCAAGAAGCTAGATTAACAAAACCTAAGTTTAGAGGTGCTGTATTCTCAATCTTCCATCATGATCGTAATCAAACATTTATAAAGAGCCACTCAGCTGTTCAGAGGTGCTCCTGGCCCAAATCACTTGTAAACAAATAAAATGGACTTCGGCATTGGTGTGCTGGTGAGCCGAGACCCCCTTGTAGTGAGCATGACTGATAAGTCAGTGGTATAAAGTATATAAAGGAGTGGTGCCACAACTGAACCTTGAGGTAAGCCATATGAGATTATAGGTCCAGGCAGAATGTGTGAGCCCAAAGATGACAGAGAGGGAACCAAGAGAGAAACGAGTGGAACCAGGGGAGAGTAGAGTTGAAACACCAAAACATTTAGACAAGTGCTTTAGTAGGGTAGTGTGGTCCACAGTCTTAAAGGTGGCACTGACATCGAACAAGGCAAGAAGAGTGACTTGTAATCCTTTGGAACCTAAAAAAGAGTTGTTAAAACTAACTGAGAGAATATTTTGTTTTGAAAGAAGTTTAGTTTATGAAAGACCCCTATTTTTATTCTTATTTTGTCAGTATTTTTTAGGCTTGTTTGTTTTTCTCATATTTTTAGTGAGGAACTCGACATTGATGTTAAAGATATTTTGTACAAAGTACGATGTGTACTTTTTCCATTGCCACAATTGGGCTACAACCGACAGATTGTCCGTGAAAATACTGACTTCTGGGGTCCACTCTTGGTTGTCCTCTTCTACTCACTCATCTCTCTGTATGGACAGTTCGGAGTGAGTACATGATGTTGCCTGTCAATTTACTTTGCTGCATATGCTAGTTTGGTGCTCGGTCGAAACTACTATTCCAGTGCATTAGAAGAGAGTTACCATAGTATAGACTATTGAGGCTGACGAATAGATCACCATTTCAAATGATAAATTTTGGCTTGCTTCTTTCATCTTATGTAAAGCCTTGTGTGGATGTTGAGTGTACAGGTATTACACTGACCATTAATTAATGGCTGAGACTTATAATTGTAATTTACTGTATTGTAGATCTAACTGAATTAATTGAAAGTAGAGTTCCACCAATGACTGAGAGATTCTTTATGTTACTGGTCATTCTATGAGCATGTACTAGCACTTAAAAATGATGATTCTGCTAGGCTCTGTTTTAAGTGCTTTTGTGAAATTGTTTGTGCTTGAAGGTTGTTTCCTGGATTCTGACAATCTGGATATGTGGCTCACTTCTGATTTTCCTTTTGGCTCGTGTTCTGGGCGGAGAGGTGAATTGCACCTACAATCACATGTATTCATAATTAGTTTGTATCATGCGATGTACTCATAGAAGCATAGGTTTGATGAACAGTGTGTGGAATTTTACTGAGTTCATTTGTTGACTGAGCCTAAACTTGAGTTTTCATCAGACAACCAGCAGCAACCATTTTGACAATGTTGAGTCAAATTTACTGTAAATAAGAACTGCACAATATTTTAACGGTAATAAATGCAATCTAAAGACTCTCACAGTTTCATTGTTATTGCACTTGAATCAGTGGAAACTGCAGTCCGTACTCACTAGCTGTTAGCATTCTCTGAGATTTAAAGGCTGGTTGCCATGGACAATAAGTTGGCCTTAGATAGCAGTGCCTTTGAATCTTTGACAGATTCTTCAGCACCTTTAACGGTTCTTAAAATGTTTGTGCATGCTCATTGCTTATATGAAATGTGTTTTTATGTTGGTGTTTATAAATGTTGACACACTTACATAGAGACAAGAGTGTCAACATAAATCTCCCACAACTGTTTTTGGATCATTGACCAAGAAAATGTGTGCTGAGAACTTTCTTGATTTGGAGTTAAAAGCATTGCAAGTGACTGAGCAAAATATTTGTGAAGCATGCTAAATGGGAATATGTCTGCATTCATTACAAACTGAGTTGGGTTGCTTTGAAGCCTCTGTTTCTGATTGATGAAAGAAGATAAACCATACATACTACTCCACTAGTATTACAGGCACACATCAAGGCAAATATGTCTAAAATGTTTTGTAACAAATGCATTTGGAAAAAATATATTCGCTTAATTGACCATTACTGGGCTGTTTTAAGAAAATGTTTGACAACGTTCGAGTACTGTGCTTCATGTTTGCAGGTGAACTACTCGCAGTGTCTCGGTGTGATCGGTTATTCGTTGCTTCCTCTGATTATCCTGGCATTGATTCTTCCTGCTCTACACAATATGCACTACACAAATCTGCTCCTTAAGGTTACTACTTTTTAACATTTAAGTTTTGCCAATATATGGCAGATCCACTTGACTGCTAGAAAAAGTTTTTTGCTTCTATTCTTGTTGCTGATCTTGAGATGCTGTGGTCTTTGAGGGAACTTGCCATGGAAGTAACAGGAGATGATTCAGAGATAATGAACTAAGGTTTGGTTTGATTGGTCCTGGACTTGCCCAGGGCTGTTCATTGAAGGAGATAAGTTAGATAACAGTAAGGGAAAAATGTAATAAGGAAATTCATTGTGGAAATTGTAGGTGTAAAATGCGTGAGCAAATTATACTTTTGATGGATAGATATTGTACTATGACCATAATGCACAATCGATGATTGCTTTATTTGAACTGATACTGTAATCTAAAATTGAGAAGTTCAGTATAAATTCAATTGGTTAGGAAAAACTTAAGCTCTAATGTCTTTTGTGGAAGATGAGAAGGCACTCATATTCTGCTCCTTGGCCCTTGCTCTGGTAATACAAAGCTTAAGTTCATGGAAATGGAGTCAGTGCATAGCAGGACTTGCCATTTATGCCCCAGCTTATGCCATTACCAAATTGTATATATACATGTTGGCCCTTGTGCTGGCAATAGACAAAGCTTAAGGTCATGGAAATGGAGTCAGTGCATAGCAGGACTTGCCATTTATGCCCCAGCTTATGCCAATACCAAATTTTATATATATACATGTATGTATTCACCATACATATGTATGGCTGTATATATATTAGAATGCTTAGTGTTGTTGTTTTTAATACTTTTGAGGCCGTTGTTGACATTAAGGGATGAGGGCAGTTGTCAAGGGGTGGAGGACTGCAATCGATGCTAAATGTCGACAGAAGTTGACATATCAATGTAGTTCGGTTAAATATGCTGGATGACAGCACTGGACACGTAATTACTTGGTTTGGCCTACTGCAACTGAAGCCGGATGACCTTAACTTTAAAGCATAGAGACAATCCAATGTTAGTGCATGATTATGATGTGATGACATTAGTGTGGCAGGATGTAAAAGATTGGAAGCCAGTGGAGTGTATCTGTCATGTAATCAGATATAGGAGAAAATGTACAGCAGGTCGACCAGTAGTCAGGCAGTGCAGTTGAGGACTGCCTGGAGCTGATGTAACTTGGATTTTATGCCAGAATCTGAAATTATGCTGTTTAGCGACAGACAGTTTAGTTGTGTGCAAATGACTTGTCCATGGTTGTTACATTGAAACTGATCTAAAAGATGTGAGTGCAGGATAATAATTATGACAAGTGGAGTATGGTACTTGATAATGACTGCTGAGCCCTTTGCTAGATGTTAGGCTACTTTCTGATACTCACTATATAGCAACTCTTTCATTGTAACACGTTGCGTCTGTGACAACTTGGTTATTCAGAATAAACGAATTTTGATTGATTGATTGAACTTACTCAGCTGACATAATTTTACACTGTTTTAGGTATTTGGAGTAATTTGGGCAACATACAGTGCTGGTTCACTTCTGTGTGGTCAGGAGCTTCAACAGAAGAAAGTACTACTGTTATACCCTATCCTTCTCCTATACATTTACTTCTTGTCTCTGTACACTGGTGCGTAACGTCTGTAACGTGTTGCAGAGCAAATGATGCAGGACGAACAAATGTACAGAAGGTTTGGGATTTCTGGGTAGAACGGTTTTAATATTTTTCTTTTGTCCACATGAGCCTCCAGAAAATCTCAACTCATTTGACTGTGATTTCGTTAGGATTTGAAAAAATGGCTGCATTAATAGTTAAATAGTTGTGTGAGTTACCAAGGGGAAAATTGTGTACATCCACTAAACAACTTAACTGAATTTCTTTTTGAAATTTAGAGATCATTTGGGAAGACTGACTTTGAGTTAGAATGCAATAATTCTTATTTTAATAACATAACATAGGCAGTTGCTGTTTGAAATCTGCAGCATACTCAATGGTAATGTATTGTAAATTGATTGTAAAATAATTATAATGCATGACAATTAATCAAATACATTTTGAATACTAACAAAGAAGGTATTTCCTTATGGTGTATTTGTGTTAATCATTGCTGTACATGCTTCTAAGTGTTTTGCCAGCTCATAGTGTCTTTAAAGACTTATGGATCAAAGATATGTTGGAGAGCAGCCTTATTATTTTCACAGTCGAGAATAGGATAAGGCTATGCTTTGCAAAGATTGTGCACACCTGTATTGCTGAGAGCGGACAGAATTGTAGCAGTCTTGCATCTTTTGCTCTATGTAAGAGCACTGTGACATCCCAAACATCTTATATAAGATCTACAAACCCCATATGACAATATTCACACATGGTCCTCAACTCTTTATACGGTAGAGATTTCATGACTTGCCGATGACATATGCCCTACATTGTTTTTGAGGATGGAATGTGCAAGTGTGACCTTCCCAAGACAATGGTAGCTGTATGTGGACAAAAAGTCCTGATTGCACAATGCTAGCAACTAGTGCTTTATAAATAAATAACAACACTGAATGTAACTAAACAACTGTAAAATATCATTGTTTGGATTCAAGTATGTTATGCACACTGAATGTGTAATTTATGCCCTTGTGACTGCACAAGATTGTACAGAAGAAATACCTAACAGCATGGGATTCTTCTGAAATACATGTAGCCTGTGAACTATGAACAAAACAATATAGGAGTCTTTTGGAATATGTGTGAATCATTCAGTCAAGAATGGTTGAAAATGCAGCAGAGTTCAAAACCTCTGGATTTTGCATAATGCATAATAGGCTTATCATGATTATTTAGACAAGACTGGTGAATTTTAAGTTTGGAAAGCATAAGGAAGTCATGAGACTTATTTAAATTTGTTATGGAAGTCATGGGACTATGTAAATTTGTTATCTACCGATATAGCATAACATTTAGTGTGAACTTTTATCATTTGTTCAGTTTCTGTTTTATTGACATTTCCCTTGTTTTTTATGTTGCCTATGTTTTATGCTAGCAAAGGTGTTTTCAGACTCTCTTTTATTTCAACGCAACTGCAGTGGCTTACAGAATTGGTAGCTGTTGCCAAAATTTAATATTATATAAGTACTGTAAGATTCACATAAGGTGCATGCAAGTGTTAGAGCGTACGTTTCAGGCACCTCTGTGCGTGCAGGTCCCGGTTCATAAAGGTCTTGGCACTCAGCGGTGCAGCTGAGGTGGTCAGAGGTGGTGTCACCTCATTAATTCATTGAAAAATGAGCAGGGTAGAAACCATATGCGACGCCAGGGGTCAAAACCCGTCACATGTCGGTTTCTGACCTTTTTATTCAGTCATATTCTACAATCAATCTGCTTCAAAATCCTTTTTACAGAATGAAAATATCGTTTTTCTAACTGAAGTTATGTGCGTTTGATTCTTTCATTGGTATAGAGTGAAAAACTCGAATAAAAAGTGTCGGAATATTCATGCCATTAAAGTCCTCAGCAACCCTTCCTTGATTTTTCTGCAATTGTGATGTGCAATAAAGGGCTCTATTCTGTGTCGAATAAAACAAACAGCATCAAAATCGGATTACTACTTTGCAAGTTATGGCAAAATCACAGCAACTACTGAATTGAAGAATATTCTACATTGTTGACCCCTCTCGCCTATTTCAGCTTCTAGCTCAGTATCTAGGAAGCGACAAGCGACGGGTTTTGACCCCTGGCGTCACATATGGTCGGTATCGGTATATAAGAACATGTACTTTTAGTGTAGTAGATTTGTACAGCGGGATTTCCTGAGTTTTTAAGGGCCCAGCAGCACTGTGGATAGGTGGGGAAGGCAAATCCATCTATATGGTCCTACCATACAAAAGGCACACTTTCAGGTGGAAGTGCTATCGGTTCTTGTATGTGGTGCCTCTAACAACAGGCTGCTACTTTAGACACGATGTGCAGAAAAATACTAAAAACTGCAGCAGTCAAAAGTAGACAGTTGTTTATCTGGTTAGTCTCACATTAAATGACTCTTATATTTCACTTCTTATATTCCAAACTGAAACACGAATACACCATTTTTTTCTTTTCTCTTTCAACAATAAATTCTGAATGTGAACAAGGTAATAAATTAAGATCTCAGATTCTGTTGTTTTCGTTACTGGGTAGCACTTTCTGTCCCACGCTTGCCCCAAATCAACTGATCCCAGTTGAGAAAAGCAAATTGTGCTGTAATATGGAATTAATGCTCACAGCAGGCAGAGGCACCACATTACTTGTACAGCTTTACTGGTTGCAAAAGACTGACTATGCATATTCCAACTCAGATCAATTGGCTTGCATCCTTTATATTATTTCTGTATTTATTAAACTCCACAAACGAGTCAGAACAAAGCATTAGTCATTGAAGTCGAGTAATTGTGCCTGAAGAACGTACTCAAGGTCCCTTTGTCTCAAGGAGGTTCAAAACACTTCCAT
Organism: Aporrectodea caliginosa; assembly: GCA_020284085.1. NCBI lineage: Eukaryota > Metazoa > Annelida > Clitellata > Crassiclitellata > Lumbricidae > Aporrectodea > Aporrectodea caliginosa. The sequence goes on along the minus strand of JACEVL010000178.1, from coordinate 496,239 downwards.
TGCAAGTAAAGTGCTCAAACCAACCAATCAGCAACTCTGTCTCACAAGTGACTCCCTACTATAGAATTTGATGAACTGGTATTATTCTTTGAAAATGTAAAAAAGGTCAAAGAAATTCATAAATGAAGTATACTTTTCCAGCTACCATTACAATTCTACTGCACCTATTTACTGAGTGAAGGACTTTGATTAGAGCGTTTGAGACATTGTTCTAAACTCTGCTGTTTCCTTTTTCTCTCCTTAAGTCTTTCCTTGTTCGACTCGAACAGCACACGCAGGCCTTTCTTCCTACGATGCTTTGAAGGTGATACGGGTCCAACATTTAGATACCCTGTCAACAGAAAATATCACAGGACTTAGTACAAATAATAGACAGACCAAAGCACTTGCTCAAGGTGCTTAGATAGATGCGATCTTGTGTCAAAACAAAATCATATTTTAAAAAACTTGTATCTCATGAAACAAAGCAAAAGCCCTTGAACAGTTTAGTTTGACACCGCACACTGCAAAAATAAAAACCAGTTATGTTTTAGTGAAGAGGTGAAGGTAGCTATTTCGAAACTCATTTCTTCACCAGATTGTTGCATGTAAAAATTAGTTTAGTTACAGTATAGATCTGTGATACTGCACAGACCACATTTTCCAGTAACAGCATATAACTGATGAGGGTGTGTGTGTGTCAGATGGCCTGCTACCTAACTATACGACACCATGCTCATGTTTCAGCACGTAGAAAAGGAGTTCTCTGATACAGTTATTTTTAGACTCTACAACGAATGTCAAGACTGAAATGTTGCTGTGGCAGACTGACCTCTTTCATTGCACTGTTGAGTGTCTGGGAAGCCTATTGACCAGTAGTGTTCAGGGGTTGATGTTGGCTGGAAGCGAGCCTTGTGGCGACACGCCTTGAGCCGTTCTTTTATCTGTTCGTCTGTCAGATCCAGCCCTCGATACCACTGGACAAACACAAAATAAACCAAACTAGACTTTGTTATCACAAGCAGCTTAGAGTCTACTGCAACAACATCTGTAATCAGCATAAAACCTGCAAGTCAAGTCAAGTGAGATATTATAGTTGGCCTTTCTATCTACACACTGACAAGATAAAAACATTGAGGCATTGACAGTTCCAGCTTCAGTCAGCAGAGCAGGCAGATGCATTGAAATCTCAGTTTAAAAAAATGAGAAGAGTCAGAATCAACAAGATTAGAGAACCTCACTTTTCTGCAGTGCCTGAAAGGTGCTTCATAAACAGACAGATACTTTAAACTAATAGGCCAAGGTAATTTTTAAAGGTTAGATGCCCCTCTGCTCCACCATACCAATAGTGAAGAAATTGGTTGCTGTTTTCACATGTAACATAATCATAATCTTTAAATTTCTAAAACATTACTCTAAAGGTATGCTCACAGCAGGCGCTTATTCAAGAGCACTGCATCATATAAGAGGGGTGTCCTGATATTGATATCCTGTGGAGGTCTGATCGTACACAAGAACAAAACAAACATGGGCTCCCTCTACAGGAAACAAATTGTCTAGGTGGTCCGTCTGGTGTGTTTTGAACTACAGTTATTTTAATATAATTATCAACAAATGAAATGAACTATTAAATATGCAAGTTTGACTAAATAAAACACCAAGTGCACTTTAGACATTTTGCATTGGTTCCATATAAAACATCACCAGTCAATTTCCAGTCGATGATTCCAGGCACTAAAAGACTACTGTACTTACTTGTTCACACTGTACACAGGCAAAGCCATCCAACTGCCTTCGCTCGTGCTGCTTTCGGACAACATCAAGATATGCATAGCCAATATTATCTGCCTTTGGGATCCTATAACATTAACAATTATCAAACAGTTACTCATGCAAAATAAATTACTACTTCTGTGCAATTGCATGTAAAGTGATGTAAATGAACATGTACTTGTATACCTGTAACGATATCCTTTTGTTACACATTGTGTCTTATTAAATGCAACTAGGGCAGGGGTCTCCAAAGTACGGCCCGCGGGCCACATCCGGCCCGCTAAGGCGGCAGAGGCCTTTAATCTGGCCAGCGGAACTCTTGTTGAAGAAACAAACTAATTTGGGAAAATTGAAAATTTTAACGCCGCTGTACTCTGACATGCATATTGCCAAAATCCATGTCGCTGTTTGTAGATAGGTCCTATAGGAACTCTGCGGGACTAACGAGAAACCATCTTAATTGTTATTGATATCTGCATTGAAATTCTGCACTGCATCAGACCTCAGGAATAAATAGTCTGTTTAAAGTTATTCATTCGGGGTTTTTTCTTCGGAGTTTTGGCCCGTGGAGCTTTAGAAAGTCAGCAATGTGGCCCCCCCCGCTGGAAAACTTTGGAGACCCCTGAACTAGGGTTATGTTGATTGACTATCTGTTCAATAATAAACAGCCAATAAATGTAAATGTACACATTTTTCTATAGCGACCATATATGGCATTGACCCTGCTCATTTTCAATTAATTGATCGGGTGAGATCCTTCACTACCACTGCCCATTTGAATGGGTGCAACTTTATTTAAGGTTTCTATGTACGGACCGTGCTAACCCAATACTTAAATTTATGAAATAAGCATCTGGAAACAAACCACGATCTGCACGCTCAAGCAAGTGCCAAGTGATCAACTGGAAACTAAAACTGTGACACAGCCATGAAAAGCCAGTGTCTGACCACTGAACAACCAACTGATGTTGTTCTGCATCAACTAATTTTCTTTGTTGCTAACCTGATCTTAACCAATTTCCAGCAAAACAATTAGAGGAACAAAATAATGGAAAATAGTTATTTGCTATCATCCAAGTAATCAAATGTACCTGTGATCTAAGTGAAAGTGTCGATACAGTCTTGCTACAACACAGTCAATCTGTGTGGTAACTCCTCTTCATCAATTTAGAATGTTCTGGGGTATGCAAATACTAGCGTGTAAGATATGAGTATGTACCTGTCAAAGCTGTCATCCATTTCATTAAGTTTGAAATCAACCGATGCAGCTCTCATTGCTTCGTCAACCAAAGAATAGTCTTTCAACTGGTCAAGCTGCAGGCTTTCATGAGCAGGCAAAGCAAAACTTGATGGATGATCTACAAGAAAACAGTAATTGATTACACAAAATGTTAAACTTGCAGATGGATTTGGTAAATCTTGTCAACTTGCCCAACTACTTCCACTTCTTGGACAAGAACATATGACTATTTAAAAATACTGTTACATGTAGTTACTAAAATAATTGCAAATAACTGGATAAACGTGAAAACTAACAACAACGAAACCAGTTTCAGTTTCAGAGGGTCTCTAAACACACTTTAGTTAGCTTTACTAAAAATATATATTACTTTGGGTCGAGTAAAGAGAAAATGAACTAATGTATAAAGTCTTCAGCAATTTAACAACATAAAATATCTGAGAATTTAAACATGGGGATTTCCTACCCAATGAGGAGCTTTTAAAGCCATACAGACAACAATAATAATAGTAGTAGTTTAAGTAAGATCTTGTGACACAAACGTAGAGAAGGAATAAACTCTTACCTAATAGACATTGGGATTCCTGTGACTCAGCCGGGGATTCAACGATAAGCATAGGATTGTCCAACTTCATTTGAACAGAACTAGAAGCATCACATTCCGGTATGCGGTCACAATTCTCAGCCAGTTCAACACTATGTTGAAGTTCAGGCGAATACCCATGAGAATCTATGCTGGAGTCTCTCCTCATTCTCTTAGGTATTTTAAATGCTTCTTTGCCACGCTGCTGCCTGTTATCATCACTGAGCAAAGTCTTACTGTAGTCAGATTTGTGAAGATCAGTACTCGGTACACAGGTAACAATCTCTCTCTCAAGTTCGGAGAATGTGAGCTGGACATCTGGTGAAGTTTTGCTATTTACGTAAACAGTTGCCAGTGAGTCAAGATTGCAGATGGCAGGCGAATTGTTTTCAAGCATAGTATCCCCAGGTGCAACAAAGTGAGTGGATTCACTCACAGAGTGCTCGAGCATGCTCTCCCCCGGTGCAACATAATGAGTGGATTCACATGCAGAGTTTTCAAGGACGCTTGTGCCCAAAGCACAGAATGTCTCATCTGGATCTGAAGGTCTTTGCCGCTTTCTTCGGTTTTTGCAGAATGGAGGAGGTTCAGCGGATTTCTCCAGCTCAACATCAGAAAACATCCTGTTTTCCTTGGCATCAGCTTTATCGGTATGTTTTAACGAAAAACGTGAAAGCCTCCTCGGATAAACTCCTGGTATTAGATGATTTTCTGAAAAACCTGGCTTCTGTTGCAATAGAAGCACAGAAGCATCCAAGTCAGATGAAGCTACAGACTTAACATGAGAAACCAAATCATTTGTTTCATTATTCTGGCAATGCTGCAAATAAATGCCAGAATTAGTCTCTCCACCACTGACCAATTTCGGACAATTAACCCTTGTCCCGCCACTAATAACTGATGGTGAAGAGCAATTCATGGAATCATTGTCAAAGCAATTGATATTTTTTGTATCATCCAGGTGAATTTCTTTCTTAAAAGATGCATTCAAGTGCTTCACTTTAGATGTCTGTATCACAACTGACCCACGGACCGGAGTATCAAAGCAACTTCCACTTGGTTTTCTAACACTGCGCAAGCTACACTCGTCCTCCTCATCAAAAAGGGTTGGTGAGTCTAAACTCTTCTTTTGCACTGATTTTACTTCTCGGAAACGATCAAAAACAGGAGAACCAGGTTCTTCTGACATCATAGGTTCCACAAGCGTCTGCATCTCTTTGTTTCCATCAGACAACGGCTTCAGCGTTTCTTCTGAAACCAACTCAGATTCAAGCGGCTGATTTCCCATCTCCGATTCCTGCACATCAGACACGTGTTGAGAAATCTTAGGGTCTGTCGAATAAATGCCAACTGGTTTCAACAAATCTGATTCCTCCTCAATACAGTCCATAGGAACAGTTTCAGGAATGACAATGTTAGGGCGCTGAATTATTGTCTTATTACATTTTAACTTGGGATGGGTCTCTGAACAGTCATTTGTATCTGGCAAAATGAAATGTTGCACTGCAGAAACACACGAAGTATCAAGTGCCCGTAAATCATGAGTTTCTTTAGATGAAAAGAGAAGTTCATGGCATGGTTTTGACGGGAGACTTTTTCCCTTGTTTTCCTGTTCGGTATCCAGCGACTTCTTTTGAAATGGTCTAATTTGCTCCTGAAGAAAAAACAGCATCTTATAACTGGGCTTGTCAGAGTTTCTCTGAACTAAGAAGATATTACATGTATAATTATTATCATTACTTAAAATAAATACTTTAGGTCTAAAGGTCTGTGAAATTTCAATTGAAATTCCAGACTGTCTCTAGCTTACAAATTTGTTACGCATGTGCGTTTCATTGCTATGTTGAAGGTTCAATTCCTAATGCCTGATATGAAACTGAAAAGTCACTGTTAAGCCATTTAAAAACCGTTCTCTTCAGCCATGGCTGGGCCAGGAGCGCTTCTGAGTAGGTATCTTGAAAGGGTGCTATATCAAGTTCATATTGATTTATTGAATATTACTGCTGCAACATATCTATTGTTCAAAATATAAGAAATGAAAAGAAATTTTACCACAGGATCACTTTGTTCTTCAGGCAGCTGACAGACGACACTGCAATTATCAGTATCCAATAACTCTCTAAAAACAGTTGGGAAACTTTTTTTATCTACTTGAATGCCAGAGAGAGAACACAAAGCAAAAAAACAATTCAGATGGGAGACATATTACCATATGAAAAGTTACCCAAGTAAACATAATCAGTGTCAATGTAAGTGACTTTGAGGCAGACAGTATAATTGTAATTCCTGGTCAATGTCACACCTAAATCATCCAAGGTCACACCTAAATCATGCACAGAAGTAAAAAATAAACTTCTAGAAGAAACGATGTGGCAAATTAGGCAGGTTGATTTTACATATCTGTCCACAGCTACTGAGACACCCAAGCACAGAGCATTTTCTCCACTAAAGAGATAGCCTGTACAGCTGGGTCATGGACAAGTGCCATCATCAGGTATCAACAGCCTACTGATCTGCCATAACTACCAATTATAATCACATAGCTCAGAAATCACTGCTACAAAAGCCGAAAATTGTGGCAGTTGATGGCAGTGAAAATCAGTAACTGATTGCCAATAGTTTCAAAACAGAAATGACTAAAGAACTGGATCAAAAGGCACCATCACTAGAAATTTTTCATAGGATTTATGAGTAACAGAGTTTTCAGATTTATAATTGAAAAATCTCTTCGATCGATTCTCGTGTGTGTTTATTAGATCATAACCCATGTTTCAGATAATTTCACCATCTCTATTTCTCAATAGTTTGCTGAATAGATTTTATTGTGTACCTATGAGCTGATTTGCTTCATCTGTCAAGCAGTGGAGTTGCTCTCCACATCATTAAGTAATGCAAACATGAAACAATCCCACTACAAGAAAAGCTCAGGAATCATTTATAAACATAATCAACTGCTGACCTGTGGCTTAATCTTAACTTTAATCTGGCCAGTTCTTCTTTTAGTATTTCATTTTCATTCGACAAATGATCACACTGCTTCTGGAGATGTTGATTTTTATCCACCAGTCTATAATAAAAATAAAAACGAGACAGTTGACATTTGCTCCTTCAATCTCATCTTATAATCTGTAAACTGCCTAACAACTCTAGCTACTCCAACAGCCGGCTCAGCATTCATTTCCTTTTACAACAACATCTATTCTTAACCTCCTAAATAAACACACACACAAAATTACATACTTACATACCGTAAACTTGTCCCCCACGGCAGGTGGACCACTGGAATGGTCCACACATATATAGAGAGAGAACACGTTTCCAGCTCCACAGTAAAGCCTCCGATCTAGACAGTTGGACCTAGTGGAGAAAGGTGACGAGTTTTTGGAGCAGCACTAGCCATCAATCATAGAAAGTCACAACTGCCTACCGACTGGCGGGTGACAAATACCTATCCTGCTTGTATCTAAGGTTTCAAGTAATTTCAAATTTTTAATTTGCAAGGGACTGCTGGACTGAGACAACTGTGCACTGCCATTCATGGATCGCATTGCCTGTCATTGTTCCTCATTCTCGATTCTACGTGCTTTAGCAACTCTTAACTTGTCAACTCTAGTCGGGAATCTGTTTGTTGCACTCTGCGTGCATGCTGAACCTGCCAATGGAGGCTCTATTAGTTAATTGTAATTGTAATTGTAATCGAACATTTATATAGCGCCGCTCAGAAATCAGCAGCGCTATTGACCTGCGTCAGTGCCTGAATTAGGAAACAAAAAAGTCTTATCTGAGTTATCTGAGTAATGTTTGCTAAATGATGAATCTTCTGTTCTTAATGACCAGTGTTGTATCAATTACATTGCAAATATAATTCAATTGCAATTACATGCTTGTAAATGTAATTCAATTACAATTACTTGATTGTGGAAGTAGTTGAATTACAGTTACAATCTGATTGTAATTCAATTACCAATTACTTTTAAATTGTTCCTTTAAAAAATGGCAAATGACATAGAATTTTTTGAAAATATTTTTAAAAATCTTCTCTAGCGCTGCTGATTTCTGAGCGGCGCTATATAAATGTTCGATTACAATTAAAATTTTAAACTAAAACATCCAATATCCCAATTGCGATCATCAAAGTCCACAGATGTTTTTGTGCCAGCCACTAAAACTAAAGTGGGTGATCGAGCCTTTCGGGTCGCTGGTCCACGTGCCTGGAAGTCTTCCTGCACCCATTCAGGAAATCAAAAGTTTTTCCCTTTTCAAGAAAGTTAAAAATGCACTTTTTACATAACCACAAGCATTAACATTTGCACTGACAGTAGGCAGTTTTGTGAAGCGTCCTAGTAGTAGCTTGCTACCAACTACGCTAAATAAATCGTCGTAATTACAATTTTACAATTCCAATGGCCTGTAATCTACTGTCTACATTCAATTGTATTGAAAGTTTGTCAAGTATCTGAGACTGAGATACGGTTTACAATAATATGATCCATTAAAACAAGTTAACAATACAGTTTATTTGATTTTAAGAGTAGAAGTTTTCAAAATGATTGTCTGTTAGTTGACTGCGCTTGGGTGTTTTAATTTGTCCAGCAGTACTGAGAGACGCTCAACTGAAGCTGAAGATGGAAACATGCAATTGAATTTAAAAAGTGCTTGCTTAACGCCACCACCATTACATTATTTTTACTTTCTGTCAAAATTGCAAAAAAAGAAATCAGTATAACCTACTCTTGGTTCACTGTCACTAGCTCCGAGTATTGCAGCTTCAACTGACTCGACTCTGTAACAACAGTTTTAAAATTATGTAATACTGTCAACAAAGTAACAGTGGATTAAATAATCACATTTGGTAGCATTAGCATGGACTTGCTCATTTGGTTCAGTCAAACACTGAAGTATTGGGATAGTCGTCTGGAGGTTACAACTGAGCTACTGCAAATTATTTCATCAATCAAATTAAAATGCTGTTTAAATACAGCTTCAAAAATGTCTAGATTTGCACTGACATAAAATCCCTAAGTAAAACAAAAGGAAATACAAGTCTGAATATTAGACATATTTTCACAGTGAAAAATTATTATTTATTCAGTAAAGCTTCAAAGATAAATATTGAGAATAGAATGTGGTCATAAGAGGCATACAAACAAACAAATCCTACCATTAGAAACCTCTTGATGCAGACTGTAGACATTTTCTAAAAGGATACCCATGTCGTCTGAATGGAATGACTGAATACGGAAATTTCGTTTTGATAAAACTGATGGCTTGCTGTCAGCAGTTGGTGCCATGTTAGTTTCATCCTTGCTGTTCATAGAGGTCATATTAAACGAGATGTTAGGGGTTTCAAGTCGAGGTCACTATATGTAACATCCAGCAAACTTTGGGCCCTGCAAAGTCAAAAGACAAATACAGATACAGCAACAACACATTTCATGAACAATAAGTATGTATGCATATATCTATATACCTGAATGCTTCTATAGAACTTGCTCGAGGTCCTATAATTATAGTAACCACCTCGGTCTCTCAGAGGAGGTTTGAATCTGTACTCTCCTCATTACAAGCCGAGCACTTCACCGCCTGGAACACTAGTTTGGACCACCTGATTTGTTTTCATTTGGTTTGCAGATCTTATGTATGCCTCGTACTCACCTCATTTCTGAACACATTGCCTTGAATTGTGGTGTGCCACAAGGTTCTGTACTGGACCCATTCTTGTTTAGATTATAGATCACTCCACTCGGTTCATTTGGGTCGGACTTAGAAAATTAATTTCGTGGATCCGGCCGAAATTCCTTTCGCGGATTCGGGTTTCGGCCCGCACCCATTAAAACACTTGTAGATACAGTGCATATTTTAACTGTTTAACTACTGGGACAAATGTCCCAGTAGTTTTAGGATATGTCCCAGCAGTTTTAGGATATGTCCCAGTAGTTTTGGTGATTTGTCCTAGGTAATACTCTAATTTCATAACATTGGAATTACAGTAGGAGACTTTGTCCCACTAGTCAGTTTGAGGAGGAGGGGAAAATTTTTGGTGGAAAACACTCGTTACTACCCCCCCTCGAAAAATTCTTCAAGCAAGAACTGTAATTACTAGCTCCCTGGAAAAATTTATGGAAAAACTTATAGATCGAGGCGGTGTGGTAGTATGTTGACTGCTACCCCCCCGGCCGTCAACTTTTCGAGTATGTTGGGCACTTGCCTGGTGTGCGGCATGGTACAAAGCATGAACCCTACTACTTACGCCACCCACTGGTCCCAGTAGTCAAAATCCGTTAAAATATGCACTGCGTAGATATCACTTCTGACTGCAATTATTCCAATCCAATGTATATGAAATCTCCAGAATTCAAAATTTATAATAAGTTACACAATTATTTTGAGTATTTTATAGTGTTTTAAAAGGTTTGATTAAAATGCTCGATTGAAAACAACTAAGTGTATAGTCTTCTTAGATCACTACTTGCCTGGATTTCAATCAGCATAATTATTACCCTTTGATTTGCTGATATGGCTGCGGGGTAAAATGCTGACCAATCAGAACTTTCTAATCAGTATTTTACCCGTGCCCCGAATTAGCTACTCTGAATGCCAAAGTTGCCCGTGCGGTCCTTGTACCAGTGTCCTAGTTAGCGTAATTAGCCATCATTTACATAAACTCACAATCTTTTAAAAGTGCGTTACTCTTACCACAGCTTCAGAAAGTTAAGCATTAAGGGCATAATTATGTAATTGAAACTAAAATCTTCCTCTGCACTTAACTTGTAAACATAATAAACTCAAAATCACCGCCATGTCAAAGGTGCTCTATGTTCTGAACATTAGATGTCGCTACGATGACTATCATTTTTATAACGCAATGAGTGGTATAGACACTTTGACGCTATCCTTGTTATGTAATTTGAAATAAATTCAATAATATGACCTTAATCGTAGTTCACGCCCGGACGTGAGCGGAATCCAAGCAACTACATTCACGCCCGCCACGCTATTGGCTAAAGCATGTCATGTGAACTTGTTGACTAACGTCGGGATTTTCAAATGGCGGACATCTTGAGGGTCGTTTAGGGTCAGGTTCGACGTCGTGAGGGTCGGTTAGGGTCAGGTAAGGTGCCGTGATGGTCAGGGTTAGGGTTTCTGTCGTCATTAGAAAACATAGTCAACAATCTTTTCCACCGCTTTCGAGAGTGTTTATCGGTGGGCTCCTTTCATGTCCACACAATCATGTGGCATGCATTGGCCAATTGCGAAGCGGGCGTGATTCGAGTCAAAACTGACAAAACAAACTTTATTTCTTATTTCCAGAAGCACAATGCATATAACAATTAACAACAATTATAACTTGACTATTACATATCAGTGCATTGGCTAGGGAACAGGGAAGACCCAAAAGGGGCACAAGCCCCGCTTAATTAGGGTCACCCCTTTTAACAATAATCATTTATGGCTGGTTAGTCAGTTGAAAGAAAGAAAGGTTCAACTCAATAATGTTCTGTGGATACATAGAATCACGTCGGGCGTGACTGTATCCACGATTAAAATATGTTTTTCTTTAATACAAAAAAATTTGTTGCTTTTATCCTCAGTTTGAACAATGCACGAGCTTATCGTCCTCACTAGATTCCACGACCATGAAATAAACGAATACATACATGCACTGCAATCGTCAGATGGCGAGACCAGCTAGTATTTTATGTATGGCGACCGCTTGCTATAATTGGTTGTCTTGTCAAGCGGTGCGCCAGCTGTAAAAATTGGGGAACATTTCCTTGGTGTTTTAATGGATCGAAACTCTGGAATTCTCCAAAGGATTAAATGCTGAACGTTCACGAAATCTGTTGTGCTTAGAAATCAGTTAATAATACCTCATTATGGTAAGGTTATAATGGTAAAAGGCAACACTTGCTTACACGCCTCTACTGTATAGAAAGTCACCAGACCTATAGTCTCGTGGCCTGAAATATAGTTCTGTCGTCGTCATCACAGCTGTCCGTGTTGTGAAAGCCTGTAGGTGACAAGTGCAGCTTTAATCGTTACCAACCAGATAAAGTATACTGTATAAAGGTGCGATTGTCGAGCTATGTATAAAGGTGCGATTGTCGAGCTATGGACGTTTGTAAACTATCTTCTGTGTCGGAGGCCCATTTGGCAGTCTTGCCTTGCATGGCCAACTTGTTTCCAGCATCTCACTGTTGGTCGTTCTGTCGTTAGTTATCCTGCATATGTGTCCAGAAAGACGTAGTCTTCGTGTAATTGTCACTTTCATTAGATATTTTGTTCAGGCTTCTTCATGAATGTATGCGTGACTTTCTGCATTCAGTTTAGATGTAGTGTCTGTAGTTGCCATCGCTGGAGAACCCATTTCCAGGAGAAAGTTCATAAATCAATCTGCTTGCCAAACACTTGGAACTCAGCCTGGGATCATGGAGCGCAGTGCTGCCCAGACTCGTAGCAGGAATTTCATATTGATGGGCCATGATCTGAGAGTTCGCGGTTTCAAATTGTTTTTTTGAACCCATTGCAAAAAAATTGTATTTAGTACTTGCTTAGTGCATATTAATTTGTGATTGTCTACATTTTCAGAAACTTGGGCTTCAAATATCAGCTGTGCTTGAAAATGTGACTAGCCTGAAGCCAGATGGTGATGACTTCAGATGGTATCTGAAGGTATTTGAGGCTTTTCAAGATGGCTTAATGTAGTCTACCTTGCAAAAGAGTTGGTTGGGGCATTTAAGTTTTAGTTGGTTGGGGCATTTAAGTTTTGCCTCTGCATTTGTACTTAAAAAATTATGACAAGTAAAAAGACTTGAGTATTTTTTCATCTGCAAAAATTAAATTGCTATCTTTTAAGTCATATTTTTTTGGGAACAACAACTGGACTATTTTAGCCAAGTTTTCCCCCAATGATTTATGTCCTTTTGAACTCTTTATGAAGCTCTTTTGAAAGAAGTTTTGTAGCTGTTATTTTAAACCTTAATAAAAAAATACTGTGATAGCCTGCCAAATGGCAGTGGCATGCATGACAGTTTTTGTGTATATGATTATACCTACAGGTGTGATATGTTATTTAATTGCTTCCTGATTATGATTGCATTTATGCCATTTAAAAGATTTTGTATTCTCGTTAGTTAAGTCTGCACACAACAATCTAAAATGGTGTAGTGCCTAAACAGGCAATTTGTATAATTGGAAATGAAGTTTCAGTTGATCAGTTATGTTGTACAAAAATTAAAAGGGTGCATATTTTTATTATTCAGCTCAAATGCTCGAACTGTGGAGATGAAACCGAGGAGTATGTCTATCTTAGTCTGTCGGTAAGAATATTTTCTCTTCCCAATTCTTCTTGTCTTGCATCATTTTCTGCTTTTTGTCATATTTACGTGTTGTTGATTATTTCCAATATTTAATTGTCTCTTCCAAGTTGTAATGTTTTTTTAGTGTTTATTGAGAAGACATATGACCATGCCCTGATTGATATTGCTAGACTGGTGTGTGTTCATTTTAATTGAACCATTTGCATGCCAGACCTTGAAGGCTTTGTTCTGGCCTTGGTCAGATATTTGTTAAGGTTTTGCTCTGTTTTAAACCGTAGGGGTAAATTTTTTATTTCCATGTGTATAAAATGAGAAAATTGTAGCTTATTTAAATATTGCTCTAATTAATGATTAACCATTTGCGCAGAAAGTTTTGTGATATCATAGTTTTACTCCTGTTACATGCAACGGGTTGAAGATTTGAGGCTTTTCCCACGTTTTTCGTGTAAACTTTTCTGGTGCACATATATGTTATTTACATGTTATGCGTCTGTTAGGAGAGTCAGCCGTTGAAAGGAGGACGTGGCCATGCAAGCCTTGTCATCAAGTGCAAACTCTGTGCCCGAGAGAATTCAATCGGTAATTGAACGTTTATCTATGCCATGTTGAGATGCACAGTTGCTCTTTTTGGTCATTCATCAAAAACAGGTAGCTTATTCTGATGCTAAGCTGGTGGCCACTGTAGCAGTTGGGGATGCAATTATCATAATTTATCTTTTACTTAATTATATTACTGAACATAGATAGGTCTGGTCACTTCATCTCATCTGGGTATATTAATTTTTGCAGCTATGGCAAGTGAACTTGCTTCGAACAGCCCTGCTTCAATTGAATTTGAGCACACGGAAGCCTATGATAACATGGTATAACTTGTAAGATTTTATTGTATGGAGGTTCTGGCCTGAAAATCACAAAAGCCAACTGCCACAGCTGTTGCTGTTGATCTATCACCTTCATCTTTGTCATCATCTTAGTTGGTGCTAACAATGACTATTTTTATTACAGACATCATAAGGGAAAGCATTGCTTCATACAGTGATGAAGACTCGCCAAAGTACAAGACAATTGTTGTCTTTGATTGTCGAGGCGTTGAGGCGATAGATTACGATGCGCGAGTAAGGCTTTTCATGTTTGCTATATTCTTCATACTTCATGATTTCCATATAATGCAATGCAAGTTTTGTATAACTTATCACAAAGCCAGCTATAAAAAGTGCAATACAGTATTGCATTTTTTTATAGCTGGCTTTTTGTGATAAGTTATTTCCAGATTTTCATGATTTTAATAAGGCTTTTGTAGGTTCAGTCATGGATCTAGTGCTGTATCTGCGCCGATGGTTTGGCCAATATGGGCACTTGTTTCTCTAGCATGTGGTTTTTTAGTTGTCTTTTTTAGTTGTCTCATCAATTAACTTTTCATTAATGACTGATGACTGTAACATCATTTATGTTGGTGCAGGCAGCACTTTTTGTTGCTATAGTAAGTGTCTTCATATATACATACAGTTGTTTTGCTAACTGATGTAATATATTTTTTTAATGACATTTAACATCATATTGGCTAGCGCAGAGAGTAGATATCTTGAGGGCGCTATATAAATGTTCATTTACATGCATATACACATGCATATACAGATTTTCATTGTAATTGTTTTGTGAGACCAAATTTAAAAAGTGATCTGCTGTTTATTCTAACTACCTTTTCAGTAATTTCTTTACTTGAATTGAATCCTTTGGTATTGTGATTTTAATTGAACTATGATATGCTGCTTAGGTTGGCTGGGTTGCTGATGGTTCAGAATCTGGTACAAAATTTGAAGAGGTGGATTTATCACAAAAGGTAAGTTTGATGCAGGTCTGTTCTGATTATTGGCTGTAAAGTTGCATTTAAACTTTGGAGAGGAAAGAATTTGTTGTCTTGCTGCAATTCACAAGGTGGTCTGTATGGTGCATGGCTGGTCTGTGATCATTTGGTGGCAGTGATCTCTTAACTGAGTTGTTCATATTGCAAGAACTGTATTAGTTTAGAACCTGTATTAAACATACGGTGTCTATTGACGCAACTTGGTCCAGAGACTCTGAACATCCATGCCATCTGTTAGCTGTCAACGGGAATCCATTGGTTGGTTCCACGTATGTGCATGAGCCTGCCGCTGGTGACTCGGCTTACTGTTCATCGTTTTGCTATGTAATATATTCGTTCATAATGACATTTAATGTCAGATAGGCTAGCACAGAGTAGATATCTTGAAGGGGTTTCTTTATAAATGTTCAATTACATGACATATTTATTATGGTTTGCAACAAATGTGTTAGATCTGTTTCTCCACCTGTGGGTTGTGACAAAAAGTCGGTAATGATGGCCTTTCAAGTGGTTCTCCAGTTGAGCTGTTGTTATTACAATTTTGTATCAGTATTGATTGGTGCACACAAAACATTTCTCAGTATCATACCATGTTTTGCAATATATTTTAAATGTTGGTATAGTACTTGTGTTGTAATCTACCTTTAGGCCCTTAAAAAGTATAATTTCTTGTTCAACAGAAGTGCTAGTTTCCTTAGTCTTAAAATATATGCATACACTGCACCGTCGCTTTATAAATGGATTTAGGATCCATATTAAGTGCTTTGTTTTGATGAGAGCCATGTTAAACTGATTTGGTCAAATGATGTAAGTCTTGCTATTGTCCTAGAGAATTCAGCAAATTATTTAGGTGATGCAGCTGTACGAATGCTAGTGATGGTGAATAAATAAATCTGTCACATACCTTGGAAAGTTCTCTACCAGTGAAAATCATTTAGAAATACGATGTCAACGTATTGCACCAACTGACTCAATGTATTACTCAACAGTCAACCAGTATTGCTTGGCACCATTTTAAGCTATGAGCTTGGTAAAGAATTTTTTCCATGTGAGCATAATTAGCGATTTGGGATCCTTGTGCGACCATGTGTGCACCGGTACCTGAGTTCGTATTATGTTGTTGTAGTGAAGGGGTTGTGTACATTTATACATATGTGACTGTAATATTGAAATAATGTTAATTCAGCACAATTAAGAGTAATGTAGTCAACTGTATGATGGTAATTTCAAATAAATACATCTGTGTGATATTTTGTTTAGGAATGGTACGACTTTGATGAAACTGCGAAGCTGCAGTCAGTGTGACTGATTTTAAACACGCGTACGAGTTTAGAACAAGAATCATCTGACAGTTGCATAACAAGATTATTGAATTTTTTGAAATGCCGAACATAAAAAATCATCTGCAGCCATTGTGGAGAATGAATTGAATAATTTGGAAAAGCAGAAAAATTGCAGCAGAATTTTGTGATGATTAATATTTAAATGGCTTATAAATCCCGTGTTTGTCTGGAAACTGCTTAGTAGAACGAACAGTTACACCACAGAAGCAATACATTTTGTATAGCTTTCAGGCTTGGCTATTGTGATCGGTTTATTGTACACTGAATTCGCATGTCATAACTGTTGTAGTGAAGGGATGAAATGTGTACATGACCATATCTACATAAAGTGACTGTTCGTGAATATTGCAAATAGCACTGTTAATTCAAGCAACATGGGCCCTTACATATTACATAAGAAAGTGAAGTTCAGCTACAGCTGGTGTTCAAAATGTTCAACGACCGTGGACGCCACTGTTTGATGGCCCGTATGATTTGGTCAAACAGCTGCCACTCCTCAACCAGACGCAGATGATAAATCACAATACGGGAACTGTGCTGACATTTTGGTTTAACTGGATGGTACGACTGTTGATGAAGTCGGCGAAGCTGTCAGTCTCAGTGTGACACTGTCTTGTTGGATTGTGAAGTAAGAAACCTGCTTGATAGTTTAGCAGATACGAGTGAGCAGCACATCGCGATAGTACGCTCCATTTACCTTCACACCCGGCTCAACAAAGATCTAATGAGTGCACCCCAGGGTTGACACACCGACTGAGACCATTAGTGACTTTGAAAAGTGTGAACGTGTTTTGAGGAGACGTTCAGCAGGCACGTGTTTCTTGCGTCCCAGCCGCCGCATTGCGATCATTCTGGAGGTTGACAGGAGGAGCGACCTTTTTCGTCCGTAAACCATGAATGGGACTGTGTGCGGGTAACATTCAGCAAAACGCGTACAAGACGTGTCAGTTTGTTTCTTGGTGTTAGATCTTGCGCTCGCCTCTTCTTAAAACAAACCAGCTTCAAGTCCTTGGCAACGATTTCGTGTACTGCGGTCTTCGGAATCCCAATATCCCTCGCAATCTGACGCACCGTTCTATGAATTCCCGGTGCATCTTCTTGGCTTAATGCCAGCCTTTCAACCAACTCGACGTTTTCAACAGTGCGTGTCGTGCAGGCCACTGCCAGGTTTTCGCTTCACTGTGCCGGTTTCATCGATCTAATTCAATAGCTTACTCACAGACGAAAGACACCAACCTTTATTCGAAAATTCATTCAGAAACCTTCTCGCTCCATAACCATGTTCTTGCCGCAGTACTTTAATTAAAATTTTATCTTCTTCTGTAAACGCCATTTTTGTTGTGCTTAGACCAAAACAAGTGACGTATTTCATCGATGACGACGTTACAGCGTCTGCGTAAGTAAGGGCCCATGTTGGAAACTTTAATTTGTCAGTGCTCCATTGCAAACGCTCATAAATATGATAAATTCACGAACATTTCCAAACGGCTTTAGGATCTCGTGTAGATATGGTCACTGTTGTTGTGTTTAAAATTTCAGGTAAATACTGATAGTTTTGACCGAGTTATGACACTTTTTGTTGTGTTCTACTTTTCATCCGGACACATTGTATATTTTATCTTAGGGTTAACATTCTTTCTTTTTGGCTGAATGCTTCACTGTGTGCATGGTTTGGAAACCAAGTATTTTGAAGTTCGAATATATTATTTAATTTCAGATTTTTTAACAGCCCAACATAAATTGCTGGATTGCTATATTTACATTCAAGTTGAAACATCCCAACCATACTTTTGCTAATATGCGAGTAAACTGTAATTAGTAATATAATTAGAATTAGTATCATAGATTTTGGCAAAAATGTTTTCCCTGGCCCATAAGAAAGGTTGAAAGCTTTGCTAACCTGGATTAACAATATGTTCAGCATCTTTGATCACTTGTGAAATTCAAGAACATTTAATTCTGTTTGGAAATGTGCCACAACATGGTGACGATGTTGCCAACCTAATGAACTTGGGCTATGCTAAAAACCACCTGTTTCTGAAAAACTATAGAATGGTGGCAGATAATCCTGCGTAGTAGGTGTGTTGTAAACTGTTCGACGATGAGATTATATCCAAGAAGTGGACAAAAACAGGAGCAAGAAGTGGTGGTTGTTTCTGAGTAAAGCAGGTCATCGATGTGTGGTGGGTAAGTCAGGTATTTCCTATCATGAAGGGCTGAAGCTATTTCCCACCTGTTCTTACAAAGATGAACATCCAAGTCATTGGTTTTGATGTTGGCATGCCATTGAGCAGTAGTAATTACATGGTGTTGATGAATTGGACTGAACTAATTTTAATACAACGTAAGTGCGAGACTGCATTCATGCACACATATCTGTTATGTCTTTCCCTGTAATAAAATCTTATCATCAGCTACAGTAAAGCAAAGTATAGATAACTCTTATAGTATTAGGGCTTACCCGTTGGTTTGTTTCTATGCTGACAAAATGGATACCAAGAAATGTTATATAAATGCATGGCTGGCTAAACGTGCTGTATGAAATAGAGACATAGGCTTTTAGTTTTTTACAAGTTTAGCATCACTGCCCCGTGTATTATATATAACCTTGAAGGTCCTGCTACATGTAAGTCCTGGTTTCTTTACTTTATACCAAAATAGACATACCTCACTATCCAGATGAATGAAAAACTTCTTGAACTGTGAAGGTTTACAGTAATATTTTCTGTTTTCTACCATAGTCCTATTTGTCATGATGTTGCAGGTACTTACCATTTGGATCTCTTTGTCCCTCGTGTTAGGACTGCCTTGGCTCAATGCCAGGCATTTGCTGTGACAGGTCCCTCCACTTGGAATGGCCTCCTCTTCTATGGCCTAAGCTCATGGCTGGGATTCCTCTCAAGGCATTTCTTTTCCCCGGGGCTTCTGTACTGAGGGCACCTCTGTGTAGTCTATACCAGTGCTTCCCAAAGTGGTGGTCCACGGACCGGTGCAGGTCCACGAGCCCTTGCCAATCCGTTGCCAATCCGCAAAATGAGTCAAGGAACTGGTCAAATTGTCTTGGAATCAAGAAATGGCTATTATACTTTTAAAAGTCATAACAAAAACACTTAATGGGCTAGCATTTAAAGGGCAATAGAATCATAGAATTGGCTAAACATTCATTTCAATCAATTTTAATACATATTTGAGGAATTTAGGTGAACGAAAAAGAGAAATAATAAATTTGGCACTGGTCCTCCTACAACAGGAAAATTGCTGCTGGTCCGTGACACTGAAAAGTTTGGGAAGCACTGGTCTATACTGTGAGAGGCGCTTTATACATTTTTAAATACGATACGATATATGCAGCACCTATGAAGAACCTCTGAAACACGCCGAAGCATTATTATTAAGCATTGCTATCTGTGAGATCTAAAAATTTGTGTTTTAAGTGTTGCTGCAAATGCTTCCTAAGCTATTTGGGTGGAAAAGTTAGAATTTTCAGCAGAAGACTGTTCCAGACAGATAGTCCAATGTATGAGAAAGCACATGTCCAAGTCAGTGTGGGAGTGTGGAACCAACAGGTCCCAACGTGCTGCAGTGTTCGTCAATGCGGCTGGCTCAAGAAACCAATAACCAGAAGGCCCAATTTCAAATTCTTCTCATATGAAGTAAAGATTAACTCATCCAAAGTATTTATGGCGACTCTTCTAGTTTACTGTGCATTATTTTGCTAACTATGTAATAAACAGTCAGCGTCTTGATGACATTTAATGTAGAGGCTAGCACAGATAGTTGTTAGGTAGTTAGTTCCCATGTTGAACCAATCGCCATTGAACCAACAATCTCTGATCAGTTCAATGGGTGAATTGAACAAAACAAAACATTTATTAACACACTGAAATATTAATTCAGCAATAGCCCTTAAAACAAGGCCCTCCACAGGTATTTATATTTATATTTTTGCTGCACAAGATCTCTTCAAACATCTATGAAGATGGTGATTATACAGCTGCATCAAAAATATAACAAATTTATTTTCACGTAATCCAGTTAACACATTAGGCACACGTTGCCATGTCACATTGCATTAATTTTTTTGCAATAATAAGAACAATGATAAATAGTATACTAGTACTCTATCAGAACACACTGATGGAATGTGTGTTATCACCAGACATACATACATACATGCTATAAAAAAACTTGAAATTACCCCAGAAACACTGCCATTTACAAACATGTGTTGCATATTGTAAAAACACTGCCCCAAACACAAACTTTATGCACAGAGCAAGGTTATTCATATTCACAACAGAGTTTTGGGTACATGCCACCATTTAAATAATGCATGGAGTACAGGTTTAAGGTATGTTACAATTCAAATATTATGGAAGAGAATCAAGAAAAACCTGACAAAATTTGCAGTATTAAGATTGATTGCAACTGATATGTCGAAACTGTGAGTGGACCACTGTGAGGTATAGAAATAACATGAATACAAATCAATGTGGACCAACAAATTGGCCTGATGGTAGACACTGCTACTACTACAATCGTCTTTCATTTAACCCTTTAACGACGAGCTGCTTATGGTTTCCCATACAGTTTAGTACACGCTCGTCGTTAAAAGGTTAAGCTGACCATTGCGAAAATAGGTACTGTACAAGATGCCAAAGCTACTTATATTCAAAGTTGATGATGACAAAGCAGATTATTGTCGAGAGAACAAAATGAATAATCTTCAAAGTGTGGCAGTTACTCAAAACTCCTATTGCAGTTTGATGCACTATAATAAAAAAATAAATAAATTACAGTCAATAAATTTAAATGAAATTCAGTCTGTAATCAATATTAAATACAAATGAAGTTTCATAGCATCAAGAGCAAATAAGGCTTCAATCTATACATTATATATATTTTAAAATCGTCAACCACAATGAAAATTGACAGTATTGCATAAAAATAGTGCCTCTTCCTTAACAGGTGTAAAAAGTGTACAAAATATAACACCACATGTACGCTTGTGATAGGTTCGAGATTTTCTATAACATACGGTACATGCATAGAGGCATACCCTTGCAAATTGCTTGACGCTTTCATATATCCATTACAGTAATCATTTACTTTACTGGAAATAGTTTCTTTTACTTTACTGGATAGTTTCTTTTACACCACTTTTCAGTTGTCTGCTGAAATGCTGTGTTGCAAAAATCAAGTCTCCTATAAGCAGTGTTTCCGTTACAGTCCAAAAAGAGGACGTTTTTATGTCCTGACTTAGAATTTTTTTGGACGTAGCTCATGTCTTATGCCTGTCACACTGAAAAATCTGGACGTTTTTGACGTTTTTTATGGACGTAAATATGGACATTTGGGCGTTAACGGAAACACTGCCTATAAGGGTACACATACTTGACTAAGTTTTAGCAAACAGGCCTCTTCATTTTCTGATACAGCTTTTGCATATATTATACATATATATATATATATATACTAATTTTTTAAAGCAGTACAATTCTGATAAAGTTGTCTCTTATCAAAGACATATCTTGTTGCTTTAAGAAAACTAGTTTGCATTAGTATAATGCCAATGCTAATTTTCTACAAATGTTTCAACACTTCATTTGCAAATTACCAGCAGTCAGAGTTACACGTGAAAGCATCATATCTTGAACACAAACAAGAAAGATAGAGAGCAGTGCATGAAGAAGTTTACATGCGTGTCATAGAAGCTAGAAAATAAAACCCTGTTCAGAACTGTTTTCAATACCTAAATGTTAAGTCTGAAAGTATCTTCTAGCCAAAAGTGTACTAGTTGGCAAGTTTAGCATTAAAATGAGTTACAAATCATAGGTCCAATAACAGTATATAAATGCAAATTAATGATAATCTTCCTTGTTCATCTAGCTTCCATGAACTTTACAACTCTTCCAAACTAATTTGTTCATAACATCCCATATTCTTTCAGTCTTTTCCTTCCATGACCACACAGCTTCTATACCAAAAATAAATGGGATCTAACCTATTACGTAATCGTAAATGCTAACAGAACAGGTGCAGGTATTACCAGCTCAGTCTATAAACTACCAGAAACATTCAAGGTGTGGCCCCTGAAAGAATGGGCTGCTGTAGGGAATTTCTTACAAATTTAAAAAAAGTAATTAAAATTATAGTTAATTTATTTAAAATGTAAAATTCAGGGATTCGTGTTAAAATGATTTTCAGTTAGTAACGGAATTAAAATCCTCAGAGTTGTGAAGAATTACTGTATTTATAACGAAATGCTAGATATTAAGGGCACAACCCAAAACTAAAAAAGCCAAGAAATAAGCATGGTAGTGCAAAGTGAAACTTAATTAAAGAATGCAACACAGGAAACTTCAAGTACTGGAACAAAATTTGTTTGTGAAGAACTTGCTCAACGTTGCTCTGCAAATATTTTGGTAGGCTTGAACCCATACTCTCCACATTGCAATATAAAATTGACACAACGAATCGGCAATGACCACACATACTTGATGATCTACATCAACTGCTGCTTCCAGTTATAGATGACCAACACTCTCAGCACATATTGCCTTGCTTCAGTTCTAAGCCATGATCTGGCAGCATAAGATCTGTTATTCATGTTCCATTTTAGTGAAGATAATACAGAAGTTCAGATCAATAATTATTGTAGTAGTACAGATAATAACATAAGATGTCATATGATAGTAAACTAGATAAGTGTGTTAAGGAAGAAAAAGCCCAGAAAAGTCACACAAAAAGTTGAACAGAAGACTAGAATCTTTTGTGAGATGAATTGTTAACTATATGGTCTATTGGTCTTGTGTTCAGATTCACTGCCAGTCAAATAAATATTGGTGACATTTCTTTCTACTAAGAGAAGATTTTCAGTTAGTAATGATATTAAAATCCTCAGAGATGCATGGAACAGAGAAGCTCCCGACAAATTTACACTAAACCAACACTTCAACCAGCAAAGCACGTTTGCAACACGCAAGAAGACACATTCTTAGCACAAATCAGCACCTTGGGACAAATACGTTTTCTCATTCCCTGCTGGTTTGTTAAGTGTGTCTTATAAAATTCCTTTAAAACCATTCATGAAGGTACTAAACGTGCAAAAACTGTACATCTAACACTCATCAAATAAAGTAAAAATGAAGCACAAAAGTGGCACTGAATAAACACACTAAAATAGTAAATAAAAAAACACTGTTACCTGTAATCACCACTTACAATTGATTCTTTACCAAAAAACACTGTTACCTGTAATCACCACTTACAATTGATTCTTTACCAATTCAAAGAGTTTACCCACATGTCATGCTTATTTCCCAGTCAGCCTGGATAAATTACCATCTCTTTAAATCTATATTATCAGCACCTGTCATGTGACATCCAATACTTTTAGTGGAGGATGTAATAGATTGTTCCTTAGATTAACTTAAGACTTGTAGTGGATAAAGTGATCCTAAACTAACCTGAGTTAACAAAAGGCTTCATATATTTTTACATCTCACTGGACACAAACGCAAAACCAAAGATGAACTCCATAACAACTTCCGTCACTCAAAAGTCTGGTAGAATCATAGCAGGGATGGTCAGTAATTGAAATTACGTAATTGAAATTACTTGAAATCACGTAATTTGTAATTTGCTATTTATTATTCAATTACATTTTCCCATGTATTTTGTAATTTGAAGAACTTTATATTTCATGTCCTAAGGAATTTGTAATTCAATTACTTTTCTCCAAGTAATTTGCCCATCCTTGAATCATAGCCAATTGAACTCTGCTTAAAAGCCAAAAGGCAGGCTAGGGTGCATGAGAAACTCTACCACCCAAACATACCAGTCATCCAAAATAAGTTAAGGGTAACTCCTTCAAATTCAAACGACACATTCACACTGGAGTGTAAAAAAGCAATCAAAGATTAAGAAAAATGTTTGCATTAAGTTCATGATCGGAGTTTTTCAATACAGTATCCACCACAAAATAAAGCAACAAGGCAAATTACATGATGTTGTATGGTGACCATACAGTGTTGCCAAAATCTAAGCTTTGAAGACATTTGTAATTTATACTGTGCAGCGATCTGGAAATCACTGACTGAAGTTTTTAAAAGTGGCATCAAACTTTGTATAGCATTTGATGAAAGTTCTTGTGTCATGTTTATGATGCTTGCGCTGCCTAATACATTTGACAAAAACAAACAGAACTTAACTGAATAAACTAAAAACTGCATAATAATGTTATACACTCAAAGTGCAAAGTATTAACTTTTTAGAACTCTGCCACTACCCTACCTGTGGTAGTGCCAGTCCCAAGCCTGGAGAAAGAACGAGGGCGACGCAAATCATCTTTGTTATGACACAGTGTCGTTAAACAGCAACTAACAATTAAATTTTTAATTATATGTATGAATTTTAGTATATGCAGAGCATTACCATTTATGCATAAATTCGCTTCAATGTGTGGCTGTGCCATGCACCCAATGCTTCCTATGTAACATGTCAGATGCATTAGCACACGACACATGATTTTGCTGTGTACCACTACACATTAGAATTTTTAAATCACAACCCACATAGCAGCACTGGCTCAAATTCAGTCTCATGGTTATTAGTTTAGACAATCTGCATCAGCTGTTCATAAATTGAAAATCACTGAAATTTTGTATCCTGCAACACAGGAAACCCCGCAATAAAGTACCATAGCTCACTTCAATGTAGTTCAGCAAGCTGCATCAGTTGCAGTTAAGTTTCTGAACCAATCCAGCAGCTTTAAGACACATGAGTTTAGCACTGCACCATCTGCTATCACCTATATATCTATTAATGCTCCAGCAGAGACCCTTCAAAGTCTATTATAACTCACGCTACAAAATTCATCTCAGTCATTCTTAAGGTCTTTCCTTTATAATCTATTTTTATGCAGATTATACAGTCATAAAATCTAGACAACATTTTTAAAAGGCCTCTACAAAAGTCAGCCCTTTGGTTAAAGTTGCATCTGCCTTTCACATAAACACCAGAGATTTACGATCCCAAAAATATTATATATGAGAGAAGAAGACAATGATTTACTGCGAAAAATGTTTGCCATAGAATTCATAATGCTGCTGATCTTTAGATCACAATTATGATTGTTACCATCATAAATTATTGCAGTCTGCACAGTAAATACATGTCAATATACTGGCAGGCAACATCCTGCACATGAGAGCTTGACAGCTGAAACAGGCTCACTGGAATACAAACTGTGGAAGTACCATTTGCTAGCACCATAAGAAAAGGAACATCAGAGCAATACAAATTAACTAAGGAACAATATTATGAGAAATATCCATCTATCCTAATATAAGCTCTGTATAAATAGTCGACATAAAAGAGCTCTAGGTAAGCAACACAGGGCGTGGCTTTCAGCTTGACAAAATAGCAAACTACATCACTGTACCAGGACTACAAAAGAATTTAAACAGACAATAGCAAACCGCATACAAAATTCTTTTCCCAAAATAATTAATGATGGCAAATTAACATAGCACGGAACAGAAATGCAGGACTTCATAATCAAAGAAAGCAACAACGTATTTACCATCATCCTTTCCATCAGTAAACGTCTGAAGCTTCGAATAAATTAATATAGAAAACTTGGGACACACAATGATACAACATTTTAACAGAGACAAACTTTTTAGAGTGTTTCTTATCCTCACAAGAAGCAGTAAGCAATTTACCAGTACATCTTTCTAAGACATTCTAATTTCTACGGCTTCTTAAAAATTTAAGGCTAAATCACATAAAGAAACCCCATGTTTCACATAACTAATACCCTTCACTTGTGCATGCATATTGGTGGATGTACACTAAACCCAAAGAGAAATACCCACAGGGTCTTAAGCTCATAGAAAACAATATAACACATACCCAATAATACCTTTACTCTGTATAAGCATGTTGTGGAAGTACACTGTTGGACTCAATGAAAAATACACACAAGGCCCTAAGCTTGTCAATTACTCTCGTCCTCCATGGGTTACCATATACATTATACACACAAGGCCCTAAGCTTACAGCAGCTTCATGCAATTTAGGACATGTTAAAGTGCTATTATGCAAAAGCAACAACCTTTAATGCTAAATCAGAAAGTCAGGCTAAAAATAACATGATAATTTAACAGAGAATAATGATTACTGGTAGACAGCGTTTAGTGCAAGACTCCAGTTACTTTAACCTTTGTGTGACTATTTACGAACAGTCTCTTAAATTTACATTCAGACTTAACATTGTAGGCAACTGTAACTGTACTATAAATTTAAACAGTGCCTCTTAAAGAACAAAACAGCCTAAAAATTTGAAACTAAACCATGAGAACGATTACTTACAAATGGTGAAATAACTTGACGTAATAAACTGTCACCAATTGTAACCAGAGTTACAGACATTAAGTAAGAAAGTAAAAGTTTGTCTTAAAATGCATAGAAATAATCTGATAAATAGTCAAGGAATGTTATCTTAAGAATCACGTCCTAACAATCGTCAGCAAGATTGGTAAACAGAACAAAAATAAGATCCCAAAGTTCACTGAAATACATCTTGACACACAACAGACACTGATTGAAACAAGGGATATAAAAATATGATAAAAGCCTGAAGCATTGTTGTAATAGAACATCACCTACATGGTCACTGGTCAAGCTATTTACAAGCATATACATAGAACAGAAAGGCCTTAAAGAAATAGTGACGGTTGCCGTATATGGCATACAGTTACTCCCACAGCACTTTAAAAAATCACAGCTTAAGCAGTTCTTAACAAAAAAAACAAGCAACGTCATCACCAAAAGCATTAATTTGCAATTATAAAAACAAATATGAGATGACTCTTGTAAAAAAGAATTCAGACACAAACCACAATTCCTGCATATAAGAAAACTTACACGTCCACAACAAGGCACACATACACAAGCAGACACACACTAACAAAAGTTACAAACATAAACAAACCCACGGCATACATAAACACCATGAATAACGATGCTTATATAAACGTTTGCAAAAACACGTCTCTGACATGGTACACATCATCAAAAAACAGATAGACATATAAACAGGTATGCAACATGCACAGACAGATATATAGGCATACATAAACACACAGACAGACAGATAGGCATACATAAACACGCATACACTTCTAGATGAAGAACTTGACATTATGTACACATTTCCTTCACTGTCAACTTTTACAGTAGCTTGCATCATAAAGTGATTATCAAAAGAAACAATCTCTTTAGTCATTCAAGCTTTCAATCCAATTTACATACACGTGTGGAATTTCAGCAAAAAACCAGAAAATCTTTTCTGCCAAATTTAATGTTCACCCCAAAACCAGAGAAGTTCTAGACCAAACGACCACTAGCCATCACTTGGCAACCACTGGTAACATGAAGCACCAGTTCTCGCTTGATACCTTCAAGCTGTCTTCGCAGTTCGTTCGATGTCTGAGCAAGACAGGCATTCTGTGCTTTCAACTCTCTCACGCGCTCACTCAAGTCCACAATTCGCTCAATCTTGCGAATGCGGCACTTCTGAGCAGCGACTCGGTTGCGCGCTCGTTTCTGCTCGAGTCGACTGTCATCGGGAGAGTTTGGTGGGGAACTGTAGACGCACGGCACAGTCTGTGGCATTTCTTGCTGTTGCCAGGGAAGGAGATTTTGGTTTGGGTTTCTATGCATGACAGGATTTACTGCTATACCCGAATCGACAATTGAGAAGTTGATCGAAGAAGATGCGACGACTGCTGCATTTGAGTTAGATGCTGCGACGTCCTGGGATGGTGAAGTTGCGAGATCGGTAGTAACAGAACCAGTATTGAAATGGTTTGCTACACTTGTCACCATAAAAGGTGACTGCACAGCTATCAAAGAGGTCAACAGTGACTGAAGATTTGTACCACAAGCAGATGTTGTTGGATCACCAGAGCCGCTGGTGGTAACTAGCCATGGCTGGCCATTGGATTTGTGTAACTTCTCGAGAGCTTGAATGAATCCCTGGGCATATTCCTCCTGCTCCTATAAAAGCGCAAAGGAAATACATATTCAAAACTGAAAAATAAACGTTCAGTTTCCAAAAGCTTTTATTTAGCCTAACTCAGAGGGCACCACAAAGTATCAGTCCACAAGAAAGCACTTAAAAATTGATTTTATATATGACAACCTGCAAGTGAAACACCACTAAGCTCATCACAACACAGATGTTTTAACAATTCACAGTCAATAAAAATTACTCCACTCTGCTGTCATTGACCATAATGATAATTGCTATTGTTTAATTTCCTTAAAGCCTTTCTTTTCAAAGCACCTCCAAATTACTTGACACTTTAACGGCAAGCGTGTACTAAAAGTGACTGGGAAACCAATGCAGCTCATTGCCAAAGCGGTAAACAATGGTTATCTTTATCAAGTAAACAATGTGTTTATTGCATGAAGTAACTGAACTTGCTCTTCTTGATATACCTACCGCCTCTGACACTGCTGAACATTCTATCTTGTTAAATCACCTTGAGCACTGGTTTGGTATAACAGTTCTGGCGCTAAACTGGTTGAAATCATATCTTTCTCCCTGCATACAGTCTGTCTTCATCAACAGAGCAGTGTCAGACCAGGTAACACTCACCTGCTGTTTCCCTCAAAACTATGCTCGACCCCTTTTCTCTTCGTACACCACTTCACTAAGTGTTTTACTAAGTCAAATTGGACCCACACATAATCTTTATGCTGATGACACTCAACTCCACATTCGGAAACTTCCTCCTCATCCAGCTCTCTCACTTTACCATCTAAACTTTTCTAAAGCCTTTAGCCAAGTTCAGTCTTGTATGAGAGACAACAAACTGCTCCTCCACCCCTCCAAAACTGAGGTTCTCTCTTTTGGAACTTCACAGCAACTGAACAAATTTACTTCTTGGAACTGTACCACATCTGTGACAACAGTGTTTAAAGTGGGAGAGAACACATTTGGAACGGTGTTCCCGCTGCTCTCAAAATTCTTTGCTTGCGTTCCCACTGAGGTTCTCTCTTTTGGAACTTCACAGCAACTGAACAAATTTACTTCTTGGAACTGTACCACATCTGTGACAACAGTGTTTAAAGTGGGAGAGAACACACTTGGAACGGTGTTCCCGCTGCTCTCAAAATTCTTTGCTTGTGTTCCCACTGCTCACCATGCAATGGAACCCTGGCAAAGCACGGGTTCCGATAAAACCCTAGTTAACCCTAAATCTTCTTTGGAGTTCCCACTGCTCACCCAAACCACCTTAACCACTGGGTGACATCTGCCTCAGTATTGAAAATTGCCAGAGCAATCCCTAAAACTTCAAAATATGAACACACAATAACAATCCTAAAATCACAGCTTTGGCTGCTTATAGAAAAGTGAATAAACTGTCAAAACTGGGCTAGTTGTATACAAGACTCTCCATTTTAGTTAAATTTGCCAACTTCAGTCAATGCTGACTCAACACACTTCTGTGTGCTGAACCAGCTCTTCTGACTTTCCCAATCCGACTACATGGACAAGCAAGGACAGTTTTCAGCAGGCAAGTTTCTCACTGTAGCAAGTTTCTCACTGTACCATCTAACACTTTATTCTGTTGCTGGTTATAGACTTTATTTGGAATTCTGTTCCAGGAAACTTTCACTGTGCAGTCTGTTCTCGCCTTCAGACCTCGACTTAAAAACTCACGTTTACTGGACGCATTTCCTCCATAGGCTGTTTCACATCCTCCTGGAGTCCTTTCTTGGCTTTCAACTCAAGGCCGTATTTAGGGGGTGTTTTGGGTGTTTAAACACCCCCCAAATTAAATAATGTATAACATAAATATTGCATTTACTAACATATACGGTGTAAGAACTAAGAGCACTCATGTGAACTTAGATGATGCAGCTCTACAGTACTTAGAGAGCTCACAACGCTCCTCCAAACCCTTATTAGGCCCCACAGAAATTTGCGCCAAAAATTTGAAAATTTTGCGCGGCAAAAACGCTAATTTTGCGCGAATTTTGCGCAAAGTAAAAATTGGTTATTATGTACATTATTTTTCCATGAATCAGCATGCCAAGTATTTAACAGTGTTGTTGTTATTTAGTGTATAGTTTTGGCTTACTAGAAATTAGACAAATAAGCAACAAATGCATTTATACAGTTATTACGACCACGATCAGAATAAATTCAAACGTTTGCAAACAATTTCAAATTCTGTGAAGTATACGCTCACTTATCTACGCTCATTACAAATACTTGTATACATGATCAATAACCAAGTTACACAACGTGCAGAATAGTTTCCCTCCATCTTCGTGTGTAACGCCTACGAATTCATTCGCTCGATCACGAGCAGCACTATGCGAAGATTCACGTACACTGTTGCGCGACTGCTTCGGAACACACCGTCTAACGAATTTTGTCGCAGCGAAGTTTTAGAATTTTTAATACTCTGAGTCTGTGCGCTACTAGCAGAAATGTCTGCCTTCACTATTAATTCCTCTATTAGGCTACTTGAATAGTATCGTCCCATTCAGTGGTAGCCATGATTGTCGCCAAACACCGTCGTTGCTCTGTTGAATTTACCATGCATCGCAATGGCTATTTTAGCCATTTAAAGCCCAATTGCGCATATTACGAATTACGAATAAAATCATTGATTTGATAATTTTGCGCAAAAATTGCGCACATTCCTAATTTTTGCGCCATTGCGCAATAGTTAGATTTTTGCGCGAAAATTGCGCGGCGCAGAATCGCGAATTTCTGGACGGCCTACCTTATACACGCTTGACTTGGTTGCTTGTCAGCTTATTCAAGAACGAGTAAACACCCCGAAACAAAATCCTGGCTACGGCCTTGTTTCAACTCACCCAGGAATCTGAGGCAAACATGTAGTATCGGGGTGCGTATGTTTACTGGTGTTATACGGTATCTTTTGAATGCTGCACGGAAGGTATCATGTTTTCTAATGACGACACTAACCCTAACCCTTGCCCTAACCAACCCTCATGACGCCTAACCTTACCCTAACTGACTCACGACATCAGACCCTAACCGACACTGGCAACGCCAGTAAATTTATGCACCCCAATACTACATGTTTGCAACATTTGGCATACACAACAATTATTATTACCCATCATCGATTGATGTCATGAGCATTAATTACTGCAGTGGTGCAATAGAAATTTTTTAGATTGGATATCGCTATTGTTACAATTTTGCAGCTCACGTGCAGTTGAACGTTACCTGCGTAACTGATTTCGGAAAAAGGACAGCGGTGGGCGTGGAAGCCGTTACTTGCTCCTGTGGGACGATGAACCGCTCGAACTCCGGCGATGAGAGTCTAATAACACACGAGTCTGTTGCTACGGACTGGACTGTAGACGAAACATCGAGCGTCATATTCGGTTTAACATCTCGGATGGGAGAGGGACCCTGCTGATGCAGACTGGCCGACTGGTCTTCGTAGAGGGTAGGGTCCATTGTCCGCGAAAAAGCGATTTTAAGCCTTTTTAAAATCTAAAATCGACCCCTATTCAAAAACTTCTCTGCTACAGCGCGCGCCAAGCAGCAAGTACGTCCAAATTTCTTGTAATATTTGTCGATAGCGTTTTTTTCTGCGTGGGAAAAAGATGTATTTATGTTTGAAGACAAAACAAAACAAAACGCACAATAAACCATTTACAAACAAGACACTGCCTGGCAGTGTAATATGAAAACGGGTTGGGTTATCACGTGACCACAGTCAGCATTTCATTGGATTGCGAGACTTGACGGGATAACGATCCACACAATGTCATGATTATTATTATTATTATTATTATTATTATTATTATTATTATTATTATTATTATTATTATTATTATTATTATTATTATTATTTTTTTTTTTTTGCCCGAGGTATCAAGGATCCCTCAGGATTTATGAAAAATTGCTATAAGGAGCAGGAAATTTGTCTGGAGGGTCAGGCCTCGTCTTCAGGGTTTGCAGGAAAAGTGCCGTTGAATGCGACCAAGTTATAGCGTTGGACGCAAACAGACAGACGTTGGAAAAGGAATGATGTCTCGCGTCTGTCGCCACCAGTGAAAGACATACGACGGCCTATATAGTTCACTAATGAAGTCCAGAGCCGAAGGATTTAACGGGCCCAAAGTCTCGATGGCCACGGGCTGAAACAGATGAGATGTAGGAAGCCCCTGGTACTTCTGGATCTTACGGTTGGCCGCCTGCACTGAAGCGGGCCCGACCGAGCCGGCTGCGATGTAAGAGGCTGCACAAGTGTGGACGACCGTTGCGTCCCAAGCCAGGTAGGCCTACTTCCCTCCCATCCACGGTATGAGGGTGGCCCCATCAGGTCTTTTACCATCCGCTCGAAACAGGCCCGCTGGTTCCTTGGTACTGGGGACATCCGCCTTGAGCAGGGCGCGCCATATGATGTCATTAATGGCATGGTGACGCAGAGAGCGCCCAGATGCCCTCCTACGGACCCCCTTATTATTATTATTATTATTATTATTATTATTATTATTATTATTATTATTATTATTATTATTATTATTATTATTATTATTATTATTATTATTATTATTATTATTATTATTATTATTATTATTATTATAATTATTATTATTATTATCATGTAGGCCTACTTGTCAGTTTGAATCAATAAACGATTATTATTGTTGTTGTTATTGTCGTCGTCGTCGTTTCTTGATGGATGAGATCCCTGTCTTTGAAAGGTATTGTACTACATCGAGTTATTCGGCCGACACCGATTGAGAGGACTTGCCATGGCTACTTCTGACGTCAATTCGGGCTCCACAAGCGCATGTGTGTGGTGCATATTATTGCGGCCCTAAGGGGTAGCCTAAGCCGACCGTCACCCGTACGACGTACGTCCTCATTGTCTATAGTCTCAGCCCACATGCCGTTTTCGGTAAGACACATAGCCAGTTACATTTTTATTATTATTATTACTATCATTTTAAAATTTATTTTTATATATTATTATTATTATTATTATTATTATTATTTTTTATTATTATGAAGCAAATTTATTTCTTCATAAAGCCAACAAACTTATGTACAGACTGATTAAAAGTAACTGTTTTCAATATTTAGAAGCCTTCGATCAGTCCTGGGCTACTGTTGTTGCAATCTGTGGTGCCTAAAACAGATAGAGCGTTTCCAATTTGTAGGGCGACTGATAAGCGTTGTAGAAGATGACTAGTCTCACGCTGGTCGCCTGTCGCTGCTGAGATCTTGCGTCCTAGTTCTTGGACAAACTGCAGTGATTCTGTGTGCCAGCTTCCTGCAGTTTCGACTGCCACAGGGACGAAATGATGTGACTGTGTGATAGCAGCATACTTGGTTTCCTTGTTGCGAGCTGCCTTTTCCTCTGCCGCACCTGCGATTTGCGATGTTATATGTTCGTAGGATGCAGCGAAAGTATCTGGCACCGTGACATCCCATGCCAAGCAACGACCTCTGTGCCAAGGTATGATGGTGACTCCGTCAGGCCTTTTGCCGTCTGATCTGGAGAGGCCATTGGGCTCTTTGATGGCCGGTATTTTGGCTCTGGTGAAAGCTCGCCAAATAACATCGTTGAGCATGCCATGTCGATGTTGTCTTCCTGGACCTTTGCTACAAGAGAATCCATGATGGCCGATGGTTTCTACTATGACACCGCATTTGCAAGTGTGTTTTTCACACAAGGCAGTGCCTAGTCGGATTATTATTATTATTATTATTATTATTATTATTATTATTATTATTATTATTATTATTATTATTATTATTATTATTATCATTATTATTATTATTATTATTATTGTTATTATTATTATTATTATTATTATTATTATTATTATTATTATTATTATTATTATTATTATTATTATTATTATTATTATTATTATTATTATTATTATTATTATCGTTATCGTTATCGTTATCGTTATCGTTATTATGACTTTCTATTATCCACAAGTACTAGGTGGCCCTATAATAATGATATTCTTTATTATTTCAAACCGACAAACACAGTATGATTAATTATTCAGTACATGTATGAGCGGATGATCACAATTAAGTTATTACATGAGTCGCATTTACCT
Source organism: Aporrectodea caliginosa (assembly GCA_020284085.1). Classification (NCBI taxonomy): domain Eukaryota; kingdom Metazoa; phylum Annelida; class Clitellata; order Crassiclitellata; family Lumbricidae; genus Aporrectodea; species Aporrectodea caliginosa. The sequence goes on along the minus strand of JACEVL010000178.1, from coordinate 461,981 downwards.
GTATAATGGCAGGCGTCCATTACGTCCTACTACTCATTTTACCAACGCCATCTTGCGAGTGATAGGCTGAGATGACCTTGATGGGGTCCATAGTGTAGTGGTAACATCACTGGCGTGAAGAGCAGTAGGTAGCGGGATTGCTTCCCGTACCCTCCCAAAGGTTCACTCAGCCTATCATTTGCGAGATGGAGCGTTAGTAAAATGAAATGTAGGACGTGGCTGCCGTATACAGTTAAATTCGACTCCTGTAATAATTTGTGATTATCCGTTCATACTGATTTGTAATCATCCTGCATTTGTCAGTTTGAAATTTAACGAAGATTATTATTATTGGTAACTATTATGAATGTAAGTTACTACGTAGGCCTATACTGCCATAATTGTGATATGTTGGTTACAGGAAATAAATTGATTGATTGATTGATTGATTGATTGATTGATTGATTGATTGATTGATTGATTGATTGATTGATTGATTGATTGATTGATTGATTGATTGATTGATTGATTGATTGATTGATTGATTGATTGATTGGTCATTATCATTATTAAGTGAATATTTATAAAGCGCAAATTTTTAAATAGATAAATAGGCCTACACCGCAACAATGAGCCTATAGAGTTCAATTGGCCGTAAATCATAATCTTAATTAATCACAAACGCAAACTCCTAATTTCTTCAGTACCCAGCAAAACTTTAGTCCTGAAAATCAATAGGCCTACAATAATATTCATACTTCAGTAAGGCAACAACATCTGAGCAACCTCTGATATCCATTATAGGATATATTATATCCTAATATGATAACCACGTTTGTTCTGTCATAACAATTAAGGATGATTAGCATCACACTCCTCTTTACTCCAAGCTTGGGACTGGCAGTCTGGCACTACCACAGTTAGGGTAGTGGCTGAGGGGTCGTCCATTAATTATGTCAACAAAATAGGGGAGGGGTTTGGAAAAGTTTGACAGTTGTTGACAAGGGGAGGGGGGTTCGGTACAAGTTGACGTCAAGAAACTTTCTCCAATAAATCAACACAGACCCTTCCAAATGGTAGCAAAAACATTAAGAAATGCTAACAATTTATAAAGTGCTTAATGTTTAATACTACTAAAAAGCTGGTAATAAACTCATATATATTTTGAAATTCGAGATTGCATTTCTTAGTGTAAATTTTTTTAAATTTAAAAAAAATGATTCTACATTTATTGAGCCATTTTGTTTCTTTTTTGTAAGGGGGGGGTTCTGGGATTGTTGACATAATTTTTTAGGGGTCCGTCAATGTTTGACAGTTGTTGACAAGGGGGGTCAAAACTGCCTAAAATTTGTTGACATAATTAATGGACAACCTCTGAGTGCCCACTTTTGTTTGGTTCATAGGTATATATGCATATATATATATAATATACATATATGTATGTATGTATTGTATGTATGTATGTATGTATGTATGTATGTATTGTATGTATGTATGTATGTTTAGCATCACACTCCTCTTTACTCCAAGCTTGGGACTGGCAGTCTGGCACTACCGTGCACAGTTAGGGTAGTGGCTGAGGGGTCGTCCATTAATTATGTCTCGCACTAACTCTCGACTGTTCTCAATTAAATGTGTCGGACCTTCTGTTTGGAATAGTCTATCCCATGTTATCCGTAGCTTGCCTAATCTGTCATCATTTAAAAAATCAGTACGTGCATACCTAATCGATCAAAATGAATAAATACTATATGATATTCTGCTTTAATAGTTAAGGTTTTTGTCTTTAATTGCAATACGGTTCTGCATTACTAGTCAAGGTTTTTGTCTTAATTTTTCATTACGGTTCTGCTTAAATTTTCAGTTCTGTTACTAGTTAAGGTTTTTGTCTTTATTTTACATTACGGTTCTCTTTATGCTTCATAGTCCAGTTGGACTTATAACGGTCAATCATTTGTCATTCTACATTTGTCTCATGGTACAAGGGTGACCCTAATAAGCGGGACCATGGTCCCTTCTGGGTCTTCCTGTTGTATCCCTTGCAATGTTACTGGTTACTGTGTTAAGTGTCATTATGTTGGTTGTACTGGGAACAATAAACGATTGATTGATTGATTGATTGATTGATTGATTGATGTATGTATGTTTGTATGTATGTATGTATGTATGTATGTATGTATGTATGTATGTATGTATGTATGTATGTATGTATGTATGTATGTATGTATGTATGTATGTATGTATGTTTGTATGCATGTAGGCTATGTATGTATGTAAACTATGTACTGATCGAGCCTGTATAGCAGACCACAGTACGTTGCACTAGCGGCACAATGCGAGCTCTCTTTATGGGCCCATGAACATGACTGTCTTGATAGCTTTATTACCCACTATCATTAACACGGTCTTTGAAAGATATATTATACGGATATCAGCTTGGGCGCTCTAAAAAATACATGCATACATACACACATACATACATACATAGGTCCTGCTACATACAGGCCTATAAGCCTACAGGTTGATTTTAGAGCTTCCTAGTCTCCGTGGTACTCATGTTGATGCAGGAATTGAACACTTCTCACTCCTCAGTTTGAAATCTTCGCGAGGTCACGGCCCTAGCTGAGTTGACCCCTAGCTGTAAGTTTTCGTGGCCATCTCTGTCATTTCATCATGGCAGTGGCTCTGTCATGTTTGCGTAGTTTTCAAGCGAAAGCAACGGAAGCGATGCTTTTGGTTTTCTCCGTCGTTAAGTGCTCCAAGAATTAAGAATGACGTCAGATCAGAGACTTTAAGAGCTAGAATCACTCGAGAAAGTCACGTTTGTATGTAGACGCAGCTATTGTTTACCGATAATCAGCGTCGAATTAGCAGTGACGTCAATTAGTCACGTAAAGCAGCCCTGGCAGCATTTCCGTCGGATGCAGTGCCTTTATACGAGGCACTTAAACCGAACTTTATTACCTGTCTACATTTAATGCGTTAGATGGAACCCGTATGTGGTTCGATACGGGTCCCATATGGAAATATGAGACATATTTGGACATAGGCGTAGCTACATTGAGGCAAGAAGGAGGCAGTTGCCTCCTCTTGCTTTTTTATATACTGGAACTTCCATTGACCAATGACCAGGATTTTGCCAATGATCTGTGAATTTAAGTCTCGGTATACGTATCGTATCGTATCGTATTTAAGTATCTGTAAAGCGCCTCTCGTAGGGTGAACCGTTCAGAAGCGCTCCCAGTGTGCTAAGCCCCGCGAAAATAAACAGGTTTTGAGAAAAGCGAAGGAAGAAGAGAGACTGCCAGAGAGAATTTTAGAGCGAACAGAAGGAGAAAGAGCATTCCAAAGAGAGGTACCAATTGAAGCAAAGGAACGAGTCTGAGCCATAGCAGTTCTACTACGGGGAACCAAGAGGTCAAGTCTATTGCAGGAACGAAGTGGACGGTGGGAGGAAGCTGAGTGAGGCCGAAGTATTACGCCAACCAGATATTGTGGGGCAAGACCCCTCTGAGCCTTGAAGATCAGAGAGAGGATTTTAAATTGTATGCGAGCATGCAGAGGGAGCCAATGAAGTTCGTCAAACATAAAGGTAGAGATGTGAGAGTACCGGGGAAGGCGGGCTATCAGTCTAGCAGCTGTGTTGAGGACCGACTGAAGAGGAGAGAGACGAACCTTAGGAAGACCAACAAGAAGGGAATTGCAGTAGTCAATCCGAGAAAATACAAAAGCATGAACTAAAGTTGTGAATATGGAGGAGGAGACAGAACGACGAATGACCCTGAGACGCCTTAAGTGAAAATAGGAGGAGCGTGAGAGATTAGAGATGTGATCGGTAAAGGTAAGTGAACTATCAAGGGTAACACCCAGATCACGTACACTTGACGAGAAAGAGAAGAGTGGGAACTTTTCAGAGAGGAGAGCAAAATCAAGTTTATGGAGCTGCTGAGGGGTACCAAACCAAATGAATTGAGTCTTAGAAGCATTAAGGGAGAGGCGTGCCTGTATATATCCAAGTGGGCTGACAAGGCGGGCACCGGTAGGAAAGTTCATGGTGCACATGCTGTTGGGGGACGTTGTGCTAGGCCTACTGTGTGAAGTATGTTCGCTAGAACAATAGTCCGCTAAAGTTGCCAGATTTCGGAAGTGCTTGGTCTGTCACGTCAAAAAGTAGCCCAAAAGTCGCGAGCTGAACAGTTGTGTTAATAAATTTTTGCTAGATGCGTCAATATACATACTTTATTGGTTTCGCCAAGACACGTGATGAAACTAAAAATTTAGATGGCAGACTGCTTCGTGCTTACCGTAGTAGTCCGTTCTCCGTACTGTATTTCTGAAATAGAACACCACATTGGCTAGTAACAGTGACCTAGTAGCCTAATGCGTGGTGTCGACCGCGGGACAATATATATCTAGCGCATTGAAAAGTAGCCCAACTCGCGCTTTTCGCGAATCTGGCAACCCTGCATAAGACGTATTGTTAATGTCTACGAGTGGTTAGT